>VUYV01000138.1:853996-992323 GCA_008711295.1 Anarhynchus alexandrinus | reverse complement strand
CTTCCTCCATTCCTTCCTTCCTTTCTTCCTTTCTTCCTTCCTCCTTTCCTTCCTTCCTTCCTTCCTTTCTTCCTTCCTTCCTTCCTTCCTTCCTTCTTTCCTTCCTTTCCTTCCCTCCCTTCCTCTCTTCCTTCCCTCCACCCCTCCCTCCCTCCTTCCCTGAGCTATCTATCTACTGAGAAAAGAAAAGTAACCTTTAAAAACGTTATGGGCCGGCTGTGCTTTGGAGCAGGCGGTGGGAAATGTGAGCGGCAGCTGCGAAGTGCCGTCTCGGAGCGCCCGGAGCGTTTCCCCGCCGGCGCAGCGCCCGGCTGCCGCGGGCTGCCCAACTCCCCGCGACACGGCTGGGCTTATTGCTGGAGCGGGGAGTAAAAGGGTTCTGTTTATCTTAGGATAAACAGATATCTCTGTTTCAAAAGGAAGACAGAATAAATACTGTCAACAAAGCTTTTACCTCTTTGCCCA
Source organism: Anarhynchus alexandrinus (assembly GCA_008711295.1). NCBI lineage: Eukaryota > Metazoa > Chordata > Aves > Charadriiformes > Charadriidae > Anarhynchus > Anarhynchus alexandrinus. Next base: position 991,858 of record VUYV01000138.1, on the reverse strand, counting down.
TTGTGTAACGCAGAGGCCGTTTGGGATTGATAAAGGGTGACCTCAGCTCCAGAGAAGTTGGAATTAAAGCCATGCACATAATGGATTATTTTCGTGCCTTTGTGGGTGGCTCTAGAAGGATCAAGTGCGAATTTCATTTGGGCTTCATTTGCAAAGATAGTTTTTCTTAAGTTTAGGTTGTTTTTTTCCTTTTGTAATGTGAAAGCATAACCTCATCAAGGAGGTGGCTTCAAAAGGCGACCACCTTCTGTCCATCGCAAACCCTACTGACGCAGAAAATCCCCACCTGATCCTGGCGGGCTATTTGGGAGACTTGCTGCACGGATGTGGCTTTATACAGCTTGCTATTTATTTTCTTGACGGTGAGTTTAATTGACCGTTGACGCAAGGGGTTATGGGCACTGCGCATCCCTGGCGTGACGAGTCCTGCGAGGGCTGAGGGTTTGCAAGACGCTGCTCTCCTTCCTCTTGGAGTAACCACCCGCAGCCCTGAGTTGGTTCAACACCTTTTCCTCCAAAATTCTGCAAAGCCGAGCCCTGCCCTTGGAGAGCGCTTTGGTAACAGCACAACCTATAAGTTTTGTGCCATCAGCTCCTCGCAGAAGATAAAAGCCAGAAGGCAGAATGCGATTCGGGGTTTGATCCATGTTTATGTCGGGTCTTCAGGTTCCTTTGGAGCATGATAACCTTTCCTGCTGGACTTCTGGGTCCAAACTTCAACCATCAGCGTCAGCTTTTAGTACCTTGCACGGAAGGCCTTGCTGTAGGATTAAAAAGTGTACTGGAAACAATTTTGTTGCAGGCAAGTTATTAAAGTTTGAATGATGGCAGAAGATGCCTTGAAAGCAGTGCGAATAGTTTAATATAGATATAAATATTAAAGTGTCAAGGGAAAGTATATAAGAAAGACAATCCCTGAATGGTATAAGGAGTAATAGGCAAATATTACATTTCAATAAATTCACTTAAAAGGGTTCTGCCAAATGTAATTCAGACCTTACGTTTAGGTATATGGGGAAATAATTGCTACCAGCCATCAAAAAGAAAACTCTTGTTTTTTCACTTTTTGCCGCTGAGTTTTTAAAAGTAACTTGGGAGATGCGGATGCTGAACAGAAGGGAAGAGCGGGTGGGTTTTGAAGGTGTAGTGATGCCTTTGGGGCCGCAGAGATGTGATCTCTTGGTTCCCGTGACACAGTGCGGGTGGTCGGGGCTGGGCTGCTGCACCAAGCCCACGAGGTTTACCCTACCGGTACGTTCAAACCAAGGCCGGTTGTTTTGGGGCATGTAGCCCTGCCTGGGAAATAACTACTTATCAAATTGTGCAATTTCCTATTCCTTTGGGTGGCCGATGGGGGTCAAGGATGTTGAAGTGAAAGAAGGTCTCAGGGGCAGACTGGAAGGATGGAAGGGTGGGAGAAAAGGGATTTTATTGCACGCAAGCCCTGCAGCAGGGAAGAGCTTTGCCGTAAGAGCATCGCTTCCCAAACCGGCACTTCAAGCAACGATCCCTGAAGTCTGAAGTCGGGCACTTAAAAACCAGTGAATTGCAGAGTACCTGAGCTCTTCTAAAAAGGGCCATTTCTAACACCAATCTTAAAAGCAAATCTAATGGATGTCAGAGAAATAAAATAGACAAAGATGGGCAACGGCTCTGTGGATCGAACAGCCTTACCCTGTGCATCTCCCGGTCCGGTCCCGCCGCTCCGGCAGAGCTCAGGTTGCCCAGACCAGCACACGCTCGGGTCGGGCTTTACAGGTGGAGGCTTTGTCTGACCATTTTGAGTGGGTTTTGCTTTATGTTTAGCAATCTGCAATTTTCCTCATCTCCTGCGCAGAGCAGCAAACATTTATTCATTCCTGGGCTTTGACCTAATTCCTGGCCGTAAATACTCAATTTCGGCAAGGGAGCAGAGAAGAGATGATAAAGCTGAAGCCCCAATCAAATGACACAGATGTGAAACAGCCTTTAATTGATTTGCTTTTGTCAGACATAATTAAGTCCTACGTTTCATTGCAGTCCTTGGCTCACGTTCAGATCTCAAGAAGTCATTGGTGATAAGGAATATTTTGGCTTGAAACGAGACCGATGGGTTCTTGCAGTAGCTTGCACAGGAGGCACATTTTATGTGGTGTTGGCTGAAAGTAAAGCCGTGAGGCACAGCCAAGACCCAGCTTTTTGATCGCAAGGAAGTGCCAAGATGTCACTCCTCCTTCTGTGCATCTTGCTTGTGTATTCCTTCCACTTCTGCGAGCATCCGTCGCTTCGCGGTTTGTCAGCTCTGGGTGGGCTCAGCTGCCCACCCTATCTGGCAAAGCTTGAATGTATTTGCTTAAGCACATGCTTAAATCCCACCTATATATTGTTGGGGTTTTTTTCCTGGATAAGGATGAACTTCAATGCATATCGAAGTGCCTCATTGAGCTGAGGCCCCGTGGCCCCGTGCTGCGAGTGCAAAGCCCATGCCAGCACACCCATTATGTTTTGCTGGGAACAGCATCAGGAATTTAGATGCCTTTACGCTGCTCATTGTCCTCCAGAAATAAGCGGCGCCTTTTCCCTGACGTATGAAAGCAAAAAAAAAAAAAAGCAATTTTGCGGTATAATGAAGGAGCTGGGTCAATGCTTTGAGTGGCAAAACCCAAACCAGTCCATATTATATTCTATTAGCTGTGGAGTAGTAGGGTCCTGCTGGAGCTGCCTGGGAAGGCAGGTGGGGAGTCTGTACGGGGAGCATTTGGGCCATCTTTGTTAAGAGGCTGAAGATATCCAGGGAGCTTTAGCTGTGAAGGCTGCTGTAACGTTTTCATAACTCCTGGCAAAGGAAAGGGACTTGAAAACCTTCCTTTGCCTTGCTCTCTTTCTGTCTATTGTATTATTTAATCTTACCTTCGCTCAGTAGAGTTCTTATGTGCTGAAAGGAAATGAAATCTCAGCTCTGTTATTATTGCTTTCTGCTTAGATAAATAACATTGTGCTGAAGTCAGGGTATCGCACACTGGCTTTTACCTTCCAGACACGCTGCTCTGGGGAAATGTGGCTCTAACAGCCGGGAATTGTTCTGAGGTGTTGCAGAAAAATCTTTAAATCCCTCACCTTTGGAGCCGGATCCTTTAATAAGTAAACAAAGCTACTGGGTGTTGTGGGTGAGAAGGACTCCAGGAGTTTTCACCTGCCTGGAACACCCCAGCGAAAGCTGAGTTTTGGTTCAGTGGTGTTTTAACAGAGACACTTTGTCTTGCTTTTTGCCTGCTGGGCTGAAGGAGCCCTGTTCCAAAGGAAATATGGGTTGAAACTCCAATTCACTGACAGCGCTGATGCCCAGACATGCAAAAACTTTGGGTTTCACGCAGCCCAAAGAATGGCTCTGTTGCTCTGAAAGCAGATATATGACTAGCTGTGGTATGAAATGTTCTCCTAGGATGACCTCCTTTGCCCCCCAGATGAGGGCAACAGAGAGAACCAATCATGAGCTGATCATGCTCATTGGGGATGCTCAATGTGTTGCTCATTGGGGATGATGCTCATAGTCCAGCAAGTTTGGGGGATCTCTGATACATGGGAGGAAGGACATGGAAGGAAGGGCAAGAGATTTGGGGAGAGCCTTAGGTGTGCTGAAGATTAGGAGGGAGCTCAGACTGCAGTGTGGATGGTTGCCGTAAAACTGAGCCTAGAAGAACTTGAGGACTAGAACTAGAAGAACAGAGGCAGAGGGGGGTTGGTTTGGTGTTTGATTGTTGAGAGTGGCTGTGGACTGTTCCTGCTGGTGACCAATGCTGTGACGGCCACGTGCCCTCTACAGAGGTCATGAAGGAGACTTGACACGGTGGCTATCAGCAGCCATGGTGCAGGTTTTCAATTGACTGCTGTGTCTGGACCATTTCTATTTCAGGACATCATTCTCCTGGGGCCCTGGTAGGATCTGAGAGCGGATTCAGATGACAAAATCTCCCCGTGATCTCCGTTTCAACCTTGCCCTCCTGATGGTTGGCTGCTGACACTCAGTTCCTTTGCAGGTCCTTTGAAACGCGCTGAGAGGTTGGTTGTGTGTGTTGACTCTTTCATCTCTTGCTGCAGAGGGCTGTTTCATGCTTTTTTGAGATTTCTTTGCTGCTTTTAAGTTGCCCACAATCTCCAGACTGGTTAGGACCTCAAGAAAGTGTGGTAAATGGTGAGTCTAATTCACTTTTTTTATTAATTGAAGAAAAAAGAATATATACTTTGGAGACAGAATGTTATTTTCCACAGAGAATTTCCTTATCGAGATTTAGTTTCTGTCCAGGGGGAAATCAGAAGTGGCTTAAGACAGGCAGATAGGTGCAGAAACCTAGAGAGACCCAACTCCTGTAAAGAACTGCTTGCTCAGAAATGTGATGGGAAATGCTGGAAAGCTGAAAATTTGGGAATCACCTTCCTGGGAAGGGAGATTGCCATCCCCTAAAGCAGGCATTGCTTTCGCCCATCGTTCTGTGAGATCTCTTGCTTCGTGCAGGAGGAGTGAAGAACGAGTGTGGATGAGTGTGTCACCTAATGAACCCCAGAGAAGTGGGAGAGGGGTCCTTTGCCCGAGGGGATGCTGCGCCGCAGAGCAGCTTGGGCTCTGCTCTTCCAGCTGGTGGTCTGCGGGGAGAAAACCACTGTCATTGCAAGGGGCACTAAGGGCAACTTCTGTTGGAAGTCCTGTGCAGCCAGTAATTAAAACACTCTAAGTGTTTCTTATGATGATAGCTAATAATTTTCTAACACAAAAGGTGTTTTGACCAAAACAAACCCCAAGCATATTCTGGACCTGGTTGCTGGACAGGAATTTTGTGGTTGCCTAGGAACTGGTGATCAGAGCCTGATTACATCCAATATGGGCTGACAAAGGGCATTTTCATCAGTATCATCATTGTTTATGGCCATACGGTCCTACAGCAGCTTCCAAAGGGCCATCTCTGCAGAACTGGGGAAAATTGAGCTCTGAATTGTCCCCAAGCTAAAATATGGGCAGAAAAGGTTTAATGAACATTGGGATTTTTTAGGTAGAGACCTTCACGTGGACAAACCCCTGGATTTCATCATAAAGAAATGTTGACTTAGCCTTAAGCATCTCCCAGATTCAGGAGCCAAGTCAGAGCAGATATTAAAAAAAGAAAAAAGCAGTAGTTTGGAAAAAGGAACTAGAGAGCAAATGATGTGTATCAGAAATTATGAAGCTTAGCCAGCTGATGAGGGACAATTATTAAATGAGCTTGAAATCTGTGGCTATCAAGAGTAAGGAGAAAAAACTTCAAATATCTTTAAACAGAGAAAAAAAAACCAGTGCCAGTTGGTGGTTTCATCACTGGATGACATGGTTCAATCAGCGCAATAATATCTGGTCAGTATTTCTTTGTGGCATTTGGAAAGACAAAACGATGTGCTTTATCTCCCTAATGGGAGATAAAAATCTTTCCTGCTCCATCTCTAATCAGCAGGGTAGTAAATTATATCTGTGTTGTCAGGGGGTACACTTAGAAATCAGTGTCCATATAACTTGTGTTTGAGAGTCTCAGAAGATTGAGGTCTGCAGATGTTCGTTTTTAATCAACAACAGAAAAGCTGGGAAAGGGCTAGTTTATATTTTAAAAAGGCTGTCATTATGTCACAGATAACTACAAGCTGGTAATCCTGGACAAAATAATGGTATAGGTGAAAGGGAATTCAAACGATGGAGAATTAAAGGCTAGGAATAAAACTAATGGGTTTATGAAACACAGGTCTTTAGAAAAAGTCTGAATTCATTAGCTTAGTCATGGTTATTAGGTAGCTCTAATACGCCTAACGTTTTGCAAAGCGTTTGACATAGCTTCACGCGGCATTTGGATTAGGCCACCCGAGGAGGCACAGTGAACCGGTGGTGGGAGCAGGTATTTGGCAGGGCTGGGGCACCGTCACCCCACGGCGGGAGCTTTGCTGGGGGACTGGCAGCGATGAGGGCTTGGCATGTGCCTCCCTCAGGGCCAGCACTCGCCTTTTCAGGACATAAAGCCTCTTGCTGTGTTATTTGTTATAGAACTGACCTGTTTCTTTTTTCTTTTTTCTTTCTAGGATGCGTTATTCTGTAAAAATTATGAGTGAGGGTGTGATCTAATTGAAAGGAACATTTCTTAAAAGAAAATTAAAAACATTATTAAAAAAAAATAGTGCTATAGTCTACTCAAGTGGCTCTACTCCATGCAAGAAGGCACTTGAATAAGTTCTCAGTGCCGTTGACTTAGCCCAGCTACAAACACCTGGGTATGGTAGGATCTGTGTCCAGAGGCACCTTCTTTACAGTGCCCAGAGTAGCACTGTGACAGCACCTTCCAAAGCCAACAAACAGGATTTTCACCTTTCTCTCTCCCCAAAGATGCTGAGGGCTCCGTCTAGACAAAAGGATCAGCTGAAATTGTCAGGGGGCTGGTGGGTCAGGAGATCTTTGGGCTTGAATCAGAGCTGGGAAACTGCTGCCTGGAGTGAGACAAGTTCAGAGGAACGAGGTGTTTGCCTTTGCTTTCCATCTCATCATCTGTTTTCTGATACCTCAAGGACGGTGTTTGTGCATTGAAAGAAATGAGCTGCTGGAGCGCACTGGAGTAGCCCTGCCCAGCCAGCCTGGTGGCTCCCTGGGGACTGAGACACGTGCCCACCGGCTGGAATAAAGTCCTCTGTCTCCTCGGCCAGGGCTGTGTCGGGCAGCCTGGGCTTTGCCGTGGGAGCCGCTTCCCCCTCTCCCCCGGACCTGCTGCGCTGATGGTCCTTGCAGCGCTCTCCTCGTGCACACACACGATCACCCAAACCTGAAGTTACTCTGCAGGGGGTCACTTTGGCTCTGCAAAGGGAGGCTCAGTGCTGGTTTAGAGCCATACCTCCCTGTGCAATTCTGCCTTCTCCAAGGACTGCTCCCAGCTGTGGGCTATTGAACACACGGAGCGATGCTGCCCAAGCCTCGCTCTTCCTCACAGCACCACCCTGGCTATTAGCAATAACCCACAAGCAAGCCATGAAGCCCAAGGAGAAACACAAATTCAGCCCAAAACAGTACCCAAGCTCTTCATTCTTCTCGTGTTTCTACTTCGTTTCCAACATTCACTTGAAAGGACACAACGCTGCTGAGAAAGATACGCCAAGAGAGCCGACGAGCACAGGCAGAGCCTCTCGGAGTTGCTAGGTGACTGCTGCCCTCAGGGCACGATCCCCCAATACTGCCTGCTCCCAGGATGAGTAATGCAGCTCGTTTGCATCCATTGGACAAAAATGCTGTCACTTGGGTCTTGCTGGTTGAGTCATTCCCGCTGGGAGCAAGGGGTTGCGTGGGTGGCCGAGAGAGGCTCCTGCCACCCTGGAGGTGCTCAGCCCCTGGAGAAAACTTCTCCCACCAGGCTGGGGTTGGCTTCAGGGAGCAATCCTGGTGACCTGCCACTCCATGGTCCCATGCTGAAGAGCTGCTCTTGACACATAAGCACAGCAGTAGCAACAAAAAGGTGTGCCCGTTGGCCAATGTTCTTTGGCTGACAGTCAAAGACCTCGTCTGAATTTTTTTGGATGTCCTTAGAAGGTAGATAAGCCTTTGACAGCCCAACTGTAAAGATGGGGAGAGCAAGATACAGGGGGAAGGCAGTGACCTGTTCCGGCGCAGCCAGGACTGGGATGCAGGCATTGACCCCTGTGGGCGTGCAAGCAAATGCTTGTGACATTTCTGTGGACTTCCAAGGTTTTTAATTAATTTCTCAAGTTAAAGACAGTTATGGCGTAACATAAAAAAGTTGTTCGGCTCATCTTCCCTCTGATTTCACATCTAAGACATGATTTCAGGTTAAATGCTGTTTTGGCAGTGGCCCAGTGATATTAGAGGTGAATCGATGAACAAGTCTTTTAAGGTCACTTTTTCCAAGAGGACAAACAGGAGATATTTTAGTCCGTGGTAGCCAATGATTTCATGCCTGAGTGCTCTCACTTAAGAACGTATTACAAAGTAAAGGGCAACTTGGTTTAGTGCCTTTCTCTGGGCAAGTTGAAAAAATTATGAACTGTTGTGTTTTCAAGCTGTTCCCTTTGTGGCATCGGAAGGGTGAAGTGATGGTTCCAACCAAAGCGGTGGGATACAGCTCCCAGCACTTGTTGGGCGGTGGCAGCGTCCAGAGGAGCAGTCACAGGCCACGCTGTGGTAGATGCTGCACAGACACAAACTGAACAGCGGGTCGGGCCTCAGAGATTTTGCAATTAAAGCTAACGGGAGCAGATTGGGAGAGTGTGAGGACTCAACGGCAAAATATGAGCTGTTATTTTCATCAATGGTATTGGCCATGCTCATATCCAGTTGGGTTTGGGAAGCTTTTACATAGAATATGGAGTAAACACATATTAAGACGTGAAGAAAAGATATTTTTTTTTTTTCCACCAGGATTTCAGTGTTGAAGAAAAGCTGCTGCATACGAGCTGGGAAATATGGTCTGGGAGCAGAGTGTGGGCAGCAAAGCGAGGACTGTCCTGTAGCAGGGCTTGGGGGTGGGGGTTTCTTTCACAAAACATCAGGAGGTTTCGGAAGCCCTCTGTGAGCTGTTGATGTGATCTGTACAAAGGGCAGAGCCTCACACAGCTAACAAGCTCCAGGGCAGCTCATCTGCCTTTGATTTCAGGCTTTTCTCCAAGCGGGGATGGTAAATGGTAGGCAAAAATAATTCCTGTCAAGGATCTAATGATGCTTCAAGTTCCTGCAACCTTTCAGATAAACAGGGTGGAACAGCGCAGTGAATTTTGTAAGAAATCTCTAAAAATGTGCAGTGAACATAATGAAGCAAAATTGATCTGTTGTTTTCTCTCAGGAAACAAACACTACACGAGGAGACAAAAAGAAGACAGACCAGAAAAATACAGCTGTACTCTCAAAATGGGTCAGTCATAGGGACAGCAGCTGTCCTCAGACATTAATGTTTTCACATTAAAAAAAAAGAGAAATTAGGAGCCGTATTTATGCAGCTGCATGTTAACATCTAAGGATGAAATCCTCCAAACAGCCCATTTAAATATTCAGCCCAAAGCCACATAAATGCATGATCTGAAGAACAACCTTGAGACATGAGCAGTCGCCTCGCTGAAAGACGGGAATTTGGAAAAGAGAGCGTGAGTCTGTGATTCAGAGCTGAGCGAGATTCACTTTACACATAAAAGGCAAAACCGGGAGTTAACCAGGAAAAGACATGTAGCACATTTCAAGAGCATGAAGCCCTTGAGGGGATGGAGAGCAAACTGAACGAAAGCAGCAGCTGCTCGGCTGGGTTGGGAAAGGCTCCGAGATGTCCCTCAGCAGGGCTGCGAGTAATGCGTGATCCCAGGAGAAATGATCTTGGGCATCTTCATCCCTGTCTGAATCCCTCGGAGGAGTCCTAGGTACATCAGTACAGCAGCCCTGCTCTTCTCCAGGGGTAAGTGAGCTCCCAGGGCAGCAAGTCCGAGCTGATGGATGGGGCCAGGGCCATCAGGGGGTACATCCCATGGTCCCTAACTGGGTCTAAGACAACGTGGGTGGGCAATGGGTCTTTGCTTGCTCTTTTGTGGCCCGTGCAAAGGCACTGGGCGGTGTTGGGTTCTGCCTTTGCAAAATTTCAAGGGAGCTCCAAGGCTTGGACCAAGTTGGCTTCTTACTGCAGGCTTAGGGAGGTCCAAACGCGTGAGCCTGACCCAGCGAGAGGGCTGGCGGTTGTGCATAGCTGACAGACACACAGGGGGCTTATCTGGACCCTGGTGGTCCTGGGGCTTTTGCTGTGCCTACAGGGTTGTACAACTGGTTGTGCTTCATCCCAGACGTGAAGGTGTCCCACAGCAGGGAACACCGCATTTTTGGCACCTGCAGAGAGCTGCACCCTTTTGAAGATGCTGCTCGGAGCTGAGGAGGGCACATCCCCTCCTGCCGGCACTGAGCCACAGCCTGAGGAGTGACCTGGGAACTGAGAAACGTGATTTCCTAAAGGCTTTCCCGTGCTTTTTAAATATACGCCATTGTCTGAGGCTGGGACGACGCAGAGATGTGGCTGAGGCTTTGCTACACCCGGGGTGGAGGCTCAGCGGTGGCAAAGGGATTGCTGAGGATGAAAAAGGTCCTTGTGTCATTTTGGGGCAGGAGGAAGAAGATGGTGCTGGCAGACCCTCACGGAGGGAGAAGGGGAACGCTCCTGCCCCAAGCAAATGCGGGATGGCACACAGGTCAGGAGAAGATGGATGAATGTAGACTTGCGGGGGGAAGAAATTGGCACTCACTGCTGTGCGTGTTTACGGCAGCGCCGGCGGGGCTCACGTTTATAGCAGCACGTGTGTAGTGCCGGCTTCTGCAGCTGCCATAAACCGTTTCAGCACTCCCGAATTCCCGGCTGGCTCTCGAGAGCCCTTCGCTGCATCGCACGGGCACGGGGCTGCTCCGAGAGCAGGCAGCTGCCAGCGCCGCTGCGCGGGGGCTGAAAGAGCAGAGCAGAGCAGAGCTCTCCGCCGGCTTTGGAGGGCTTAACGTGCCTCGTCCCGTTCCCTCGTTAGCATTCACCGTGTCTTGTCGTTAAGGAGCAGCAAACCCAACAGCCCCCCAGCTAACTAGGAAATGGGTTTTCGACGTTCTCCTTGAGGATGGCAGCCGCACCTGGTATTTCTTAGAATGGAAGCAAATATTTATTTTTTTTTTCTTTCTTTGTTTCTTCCTTTTTCCTAGAAATTAATTTTAAATCACGCCATCTGGTTGCCAGAGGTGACATTTTCCGCAGCCGAAGTAGCCGATGTCATGGGAGGACACCATGGAGGACTCTGAGCATTTCTGTTTCACATTTCTCTTTTGTTTATTTTCCATCAAGGTCACCGTGTCTCTTACCCAGGGTTTGGCTCTTACTTTAGCTGGAGCTTTCAAGAAAACGTTAGTGGCATCAATTCTTTCTGGGAAAAATGCTGTGCAAGGTTGACCAAAACTGCAGGAAAATTTGGGTGAAATTCATCTAGGATTGGGCTAGGAATTAAAAGAGGATACGAAAGTTTGCTTTGAACTTGAGCTCTTTGTTCTGTTTGGATCCTCGTGACGCATGGGCTTTCAGGGAAATCACTGCACATCCACCGAACTAAAACCTCAGGGGAAGGAAAATAAAAGGCACTAAAATCTTTACAAAAATATTCATCAAGCAAAACTTTTAAGCCCAGTACATTTCCATGCTGGAAATAAAAGCATCCCACAGACCCCTGAACTACCAGATGTTACTGTTCGTTTTATGTGAAAGTGCCGCGGTGAACTTCCTCAGCAGAGGATGTCTGGGAGTTGTGCAGGCAAAGCAATGAGGGATGCAGGGAGAAAAACGTCCCCCGCGCAAGTCCATCAGATCCAGCAGGACGGATGAAAACGTGTGTGCATATACCCTCTGCGTGCCCACTGATGTGCACAGTCTTTGCACGCTCGGATGCGTGTGTCGCAGCCCCCGGTTTCCAATTTACACCCAGCGTTGCAAATATAATACACAGAAACTGGGGTGTTGTGGAGCCACTGGCCAGTTTGCTGGTGTCCACTTCCATGCTCTCCTCAATCACAGAATCACAGAATCATAGACTCGTCTAGGTTGGAAGGGACCTTGAAGATCATCGAGTCCAACCATCAACCTAACACTGCCAAGTCCACCACTAAGCCGTGTCCCTCAGCGCCACGGCTGCCCATCTTTTGAATACCTCCAGGGATGGCAACTCCACCACTGCCCTGGGCAGCCTGTGCCACTGTTTGATAACCCTTTTGGTGTTGGGTCCTGTTCCCCACTGTGGGTGGGGCAGGACTGAAGGTGTCAAACCCTTCCCTTGAAATACTGAAGATTATTGTTTCCCCTTCAGTTACTGAAGTTTGGCAACACTTGCAAATGTCATTGCCTGTCAGGAAGATCTTTTGCGTTTCCCATCCCCTGGAGTGGAGGCTGCCTATCAAGTGTCTTTTCTCCACAGTTTCATGTTTCTGGTAAAACTACTGATTTGATTTTTAGATTTTGTCTGAACAGAATTAGCACATATCACATGCTTGAGCTGCCAGTTAAGGGAAAAGCCAAGGAACGGTCAGGGGAATAAAACAAGTCATCCCTCCTGGGGCTACATCAGCAGACCAAGCCTGGAAAGCAAAAGCCATTTAGTCCATGGGATCCTGCTTTGCACATCACAGGGACGACAGTGACAGAAGGGGAATGACAAGCAGGGCACTGGGACGGGGTCTGCCCCAATTACGTGAACGTTTGCAGTGTGAGGGTGCCACCGCTTCGGCCGGGCTGTGCCTGCCCTTGGTGGCAGCTGGTGGGTAGCAACTGGTGTGGAAATGGGGAGGATGAGGCAGTGGCTGCACATCTGGATGGGTCCGGGACTGGCCAGCTGTGTGCCATGGCTGGCTGGAGACGGGAGGAGAGCGGGGGCTTGTGCAGGCATCCAGGATCCTCTACGGTGGTGGGATGCTGGAGAAGGATGGTGCTGCATTTGGGTCTCTCGGGGAACACCAGCAACAGCAAGGGATTCTGTTGATATGCAGTGATGACATATCCATTTCTCCTTCTTTTTATCTAATAAACATGATCTCTCTGACAGGCAGAGTTCTCAGCTGAAACATTTAGATGCAGAATTAACTCAAGCACTAAAAGCAAAAAAAACCCAACCCATCTGTAGCACTGCAAACCTGTGCAATGTTCAAGCTTCAAGGGAAGACCATCAAGATGATTTGCCAGGGAGACTCACAAATCAGTATGAGTCCCATAAACTGCTGATGGTGCACACCTTGGAGAAGAAAAAGCCATCTCTTCTTGCTTTAGACAGGGTCACTGACTGCGCTACCTGATTTTTGCAGAGGAGCACGCTAGAAGTCAGTAAGACGCTGACCATGAGTCTCCTCTCCCAACACAGCTGCTTCCTGACATGTTCACTCCAACACCTGCAGACTTGCATGGGGACACGTGGTGACCGTCACACACCGGGAATGTCAAAGCGAGGTCAGGAAAGCGCAGCTTTGGGGCTTTGCAAGTGCTGCGAGAAGGTCAGCTGAAGGAAAGCTTAGACCTCACTACCCTCCCACTACAGAAATGTTCCTGTTTTCTTTCAGGTGTCCTCGCTCCATCCTAGGTGTGAAAAAGCCCATGTGTATTTGCTGGGATTGAAGAGCTGACTAGACAGTGAGAACAAAGCCATATGCTACATGTCATCATTTCTATCCTACACATTCTAAATCCCCCAACAAGATCACAGTATTTTTCTCACTTAGGAATTTTATGGGAGAAAAATAAAAGCCTAATAGAAGGCAGAATGAACTCCATGTTTTCTGCTTCAGCATCACCTGCTGGCTCCGATGGGATCTGCAAACCCATGAAAAAACTCAGGAGGTGTTGGGCAGGAGGTGCAAAGTAGCCCAGTTTGCAGGCTCGGGGATTTTTAATGGGATGTGTGGGTGCTGCTCTGTAATGGCTCACTACCTGAAGGCTCAACTGAAGAAAACAAGGGCAAGGAGGACAGTAATAAGGCAGGCTCGTTAAGTCATTTAAATTTTACTGTCTTCCTCTGAGATTCACAATGAGGAGGCAGTAAAAGTCATCTTTCGGCAAAATTTAACAACCACCCTTGGTGACTGTGGCATTGAACTGCTTCAGTGTCTAGTTTAAAGTTAGCAGAAGCAACTCCAAGTATATTGCAAAATCCAATCCATCTTGTCTGAAAGATCAAATTCTGCAGGAAAGCACAAATCCAAACCTCCAAAAGTATAATTGCCCCTGAGCTCCAGGACCAATATTAAAAATGCCATTTCCCTCCTTTTTCCCTTTCCCTTTACTCAGCCCTCATTCAGATTTTCATGAAACCAATTGATAGCATGAGATGACGCTCCAGCTTGTAAGGTGGTCTCATACAAAGACCTCAACTGAGCTTTATAATTTTTGAACAGTTTTTTAATTATTATTATTATTTCAAGAACAGCTAGGAGATTTGGTTTGTTCTCGAGTCTGTCCTCTCACATGGATTGACCCTCAATGCAGAACGGGGACCTAATCTCTCTGCACCAAACCTCAGCCATTGGGAAACCTTGGGAAGAACTTGCAGGAACATTTTTCCAGAACAGTCAGTCCTGATATATGAAGCTGTAGTGAAAGCTCAGGCAGTACATGATGGCTGTTCTGAAGCTGTGGGACAGAGGTGTTGGGAGAAGGAGGAGAAATTGCTCCCAGGATTGTCCCCGACCTGTGCAGCATTTCTATTGTGTTAGAACGAGAAAGCTTCCATCGCACATCAGTGTTGTAGCTGGAAGTGTTCGACACATATAGTAATAATAAAAAATAAAAGACGTGTGGCAAGGGTCTCCCAAAGTTTCCTTAGAAACGAATCCAGTGAGATCCCAGAGGAATTAGATGTCTAAGACTGTTTCCGTGTTCTCCAAGGCAGCTCTCTCTCTCCTTTATCACCCCAAAATGTGGAGGTTTGGTGCTCGGATGACTAGATGAGACCTGGGGAGGGAATAGCTTTCCTGTCCTACATACGATGCTGAACGATTAGAAAACCTCCCTTACTTACTGGATTGAATCTGACACTTCTAAGTAGTGCAAAAAAACCCCAAATTAATAGTAATATTTCACAAAAGTGTGTGAAATTTCCTGGTTTCATGTGTCGCAGCTGTTCCACCCTTTGATGTTGCTGAGATCTGAGCAACACGATATCTGGGCACATCCGTGGTCTCAGAAAGCTTTAGCACTTGCGGATGCTATTAGAATTTTTCAGCAATCTGGGATGGTTTCCAGGGGAAATCTGATCTGCTTTGTATTAGAGATGGAGTGTTTGGAGCAGAGCAAATAAAAATGCCTTGAGAGGTTGTGATGTGAACTGAGCAGGGGATGTGATAAATGGGAAGGGGACTGGGGATCCTCATGGCTGTACTGGTGCTGGTGAGGGGATGGGTGGGAGAGCCATCGGGGGTGGGTGCCCTCGCCCGGCCGGCTCACTGGTGGGACATTGCTTTCAGATGATGATGCCCTCGATTTGGATAGTTCTCACGACTGCAGCCCCTCTGGCATGGCAACAGCACTTCGCAAGGCTGAGACATTTTTACCTCTCTGGGATGCTCCTTTACTCTCACCTCCTGCCTTTTAGCCCCAGGCCCCTGGTATCTCTCCCCCTCCATCCATCTCATAAATGAGTTTACAGAGTTTGCAGCGCTGTCTGGGTTTCTGCCAGAGAGGCACGGTGTAAAAAGTCGATCCTTATTTCTGTGATTAGTGTAGCTGGCAGATCCTGCCTCCAGCACTGAGCTCACGCAGCGCTGGGAGACGGACTCAGCCCGACACTGCCTCAGCGAAGGTGATGGAGGGGCAAGTCTGGAAAAAGCTGAAGATATGAAGCAAAATGGTCTTGAGGGCAATTTAGGTGAAGTAATGAGAGGTTCAGAAACCGGGACTGAGCTGGGGACAGGCCTGGCAGGAGCATCTCCCTGTGTCTGAAGGAGAGGGTGAGGTGCCGAAGTGCAGCTGTACCCCGCTGACCACCCGGGGTGGCTTCTGAGACATGCGATGGTCAGTGAGCGATCCGACCATCTCTGCAGTGGGTCACTCCTCGGGAAGGTCTTGGTCTCTTCACCTCTGAGAAGCGTCTGATATGACTCCTCTCCGAGGCTGCCTCACTCTGACTGGGCACATCTTCGGCCCCTCCAGCATCTTCCTCAACTGCTTTCTGCTCCTTGGGCTGAGCCGAAGGGGAAGCAGGGGACAGCACTGATGCTGCCTGATGCTGGAGGGCTGGGTGCAATGCCAGGGGCTCGTCCATCCCTTCCCACTGCCGGGAACATTTCCAAAGCACCGTTCTCATCCCTCCTGCTGCCTCTGGTCCCTCCTCCAACGCTAACCTGCAGTTCTCCACACTCACACAGGTCCTGCAGCTGCTCGCCCTGTGCAGGCTGCCCGTGGAGGCGTGGAGGGAGCCATGGCAGGGACCAGAGCGGGGTTGAGGAGTCCTGACCCGGGATAATGCACACACATATGGGGGGGATTTCAATTAGGGTTCCTAATTCCCTTCAGCTTGGGAGTTGGGTCCCTACGTACACCCCAAAGTGTCCAGATCTCTTTGCAAGGATGCCCGGGAGCCCACTGTCAGACATCTGTGTGAAGTACCAATGCCGCGCTTGTTAGTGCCAGAAGCAAGGTATTCCCATGCCACCCATAAATTCCCAGCTCTGTGGCTGTGCCCAGCTCTCATTTACTCCTTATCCCAGCCCTTGAGTCAACCACAGCGCAAACTGGACGCAGGGCAATGCCGTGCTGCCCCATCACCAGGGGACCTCTAACAAGCTTTATGCCTGCTGGTTGGAAAACGCTTAATTAACAGCCCCAAATTTGTTCCTTTTGTGTTTCTGAGAGCCCAGTAGTGAAAATTGTGGTAGGGTTAAAGACTTACATATAATTTTTCACATTCAGAAGATGGAATCGTAGTAGGATATGTGTTTCTCAGGGACTTTTCACACAGTTTTTCACATCCAAAAGCCTGGCTCAATCACACACACTCACTCCCAGCATCATCGCTTTTGCTAAAGCAGGTCTGAAAACCTCTCACAGTTCCCAAGCCACCGCTGCACCCTTTGTGCGACAAGCTTTGTTGAGGCTGGAAGATCCCACGGAGAGGAGCAGCCCCAGGTGACACAATTTCATGCTGTGATGAGCACAGGTGATGCGGGTTGGGTGGGCGAGGGATAAAAGGGCTGTGTGGGGCTGGGGAAGGGGGTGAGGGGTGTGTAGAAGTGGATCAGTCCTGGTGGGACCAAGTTGGTGTTGGCTTCTCTTGATGGAGGTTAAATGTTATTTTTTTTTTTTAGGGGAATGGTACAATTTCTCTAGCTGGGAGGGACAGCTGACCAGCCCAGGATGCCGGATAGCCCCTCTCATGGTCACTGGTCCACCTCTGCACTCTCAATGGTGGTGTGCCCATGGTCCTGTGGGCAGGCAGGGCTGGGTGCAGGCACTGGCATCTCTGCAATGCAAATTTTAGAAGTCTTTTCCTAATCTGTCAAACCTTCAGGCCCTGTTTTTTGGCTCCTGTGAAGCAGCACAGCTTTGCTGGAACCGACTTATCCCAGCAGGGCCGTTGACTCTCAATCCCACATAAAATTATGGGGAGCTGGAGCGTGTGTACAGCACTCCTGGCATGGCTCTTTGCATGACATCTTCAGAGTGAGCATGACAGCCGCATAAATAGCATATGTGAGGAGATATTACATATCTGCTGCTTGTTGCATATTATTTACATACATATCCTCTACCTAGCTGATGGTTCTTCCTAGTTACAGATTTGTTAAAGGCTGGAGTCTCTTCAAGGCAGATATTCAAGCCTTTGAAAAACTGGTGGAATACATTTCCCTCTACAGTTGCTTGAAATTTTCAGTAAACATCTATTGTTTTCTCTTGCTAGAAGATGGAGCAAGAAAAGGCTTCTGAGACTGCAGTTAGGGGGGTTAAAATGTGAAAAGAAACTGCCCGAAAGCAAGTTATCGGGCATCAGCTGCTATTGATCCCAATAACAGCAAGATCTTGAGTGACACCTCTTTGGGCAAAGTAAGCTCAGAGGGAACTAAACAGCAAATGGCCGCTGAATATCTTGGTGCCAGGCTTCTTGGCAGTGAACTTGTTGCTCTCAAAGCTGTTTGCTATGTAAAATGACTTCAGTACAGAGGTGATAAGGAGCGCCATACTTTGAAGGACTTCTGTGAAAATCGCCATCTGAGCACAGAGATGTCTTCCTCCCTAAGGGATAAGAGGTTAAAGTGCTGGGATGGAGCTTGGAGGATGTGAATTCAGTATCTGCTTCTGTTTCTTACTAAGTACCTGTGTAAAT
This sequence comes from Anarhynchus alexandrinus, assembly GCA_008711295.1. Taxonomy (NCBI): domain Eukaryota; kingdom Metazoa; phylum Chordata; class Aves; order Charadriiformes; family Charadriidae; genus Anarhynchus; species Anarhynchus alexandrinus. The sequence goes on along the minus strand of VUYV01000138.1, from coordinate 974,017 downwards.
CCTGCAACCACCATTTCCTTTCCCTAAATCAGAGATCCTTCCTCTCCCAGCACCTGGGCTGTGGGGACCCACAAATAGGGAGCACTGGGTGCCCATTCCCAGAATGGTGGAAAAAAACCCCAAACACAACCCCCCGATAAATGAAGGGGGGGCGGGGGGGGGGGGAAAGGGGGGGGGGGGGGGAGGAGAGGGTTCTGTCCTGTAAGAGTGGAGGGATTTGCTCGCTTTAAGGTTGATGGGTTTGAGACGCAAAGAGGAATAAGACTTAAAAAAGAATATAATGTTGCAGAGAGGAGTGTTAATGGCCTCATCCACAGTCACCTGAAATGATCAGTCCCTGGAAAATTGCAAATAATGATGGCAAACAATAAAATCTCAGTGGAGTGGGTAGCATAGCGTTCTTTCTTTTTCCTGTTAGAGCTTGAGGGATTTTGCTCTAAATGATTTTTTGGTGAAAGCAGGATCCGCTCTAATTATTTGTAAGTAGTGAGGATCAGGGTCACCACCGCACGTGGTATTCTTCAAAATGCAGGCGGCTGCTGGCATTAGGTGGATCTGGTTATTCTCCTTACCACGGGCCCTTGTAGCTTAAGGGGGTGTGGGACCTCTCGTCTTGGTGGCTGCTGTCCTTTGGATGTGACCGAAGGGCATGAGCAAGTCACGGAAACATGGGAGAGACTGGAATCGGACTGAAGCAACTTTTCTTGTGAGGTGGTGCTCAGGTTCTGGGAGTGAAATGGCTCTTTCTTCTCCCATTGCGTGGTCCCAGGAAAATGTAGCAGGAGCTGATGTACTTCTTGGCGTGGTAACTCCGTGGCTTTGGGGGCTGGAGAGCAAATGGAAGGGAAAAAATGGGTAGAAGAGAAGTGGCAAGATTTCTGTTGTATTTATGCTTGAAATGGGCATGAATTATACTTGTTTTGTTGTCCTGCTATTTTAGAAGGAGGAATCAATTGACTCCAGCTCTGTTAGGGAGGTGCCCCTGGGGATCAGCTTCTGTTCCTATGGATCGGTTCCCTGCTTGCCACCTTGGGAATGGGCTGGCAGGTACCCGGCCAGCAGCAACGCTGGGTTTTGGGGTACAGAGGGATCAGGTGCTGCCCCCATGGCGCTGGCCCGGCGAGCATCGAGTGGGCAGGTGGAGCTGCCTTTCAGGGCCACAGGGATGGATGAGCTCAGCTGCCTTTCTCTGCTGGCCTGAGCTAAAGGCTGTGTGCCAGCAGCTGGGCTTACATTGATGGCTAGGTCCAAGAGTAGATGGGATGTGCTGGGGTCAGTCACCTGTGACCTGGACCAGACCCTCACCATCACGCTGCCGTGGGCATCCTGAGCCCTTGTCTCAAATGTGCTCTCCCTGAGAAGTTCTATGATCATGGAGGGACTTTGAGAGGGGTGGGGATGTGGCCTGTGACATCCTGCTGACCACGTTACCCTTACTGGGTCTGGGTTTTAAGTAGTGTCCCAATGCAAGCTGAAGTCAGCAGGAATCTTTTTCCCACCGTGTGTTTGTTCCCAGGCCGCTGTTTTCTCCTTGTGAGCAGTTATTCCATTTTTTCTTTCTTTATCCTGATGCCTAACATTGCAAAAGAGGTTCTGCAGAGATTTCTGCCGTCTCTAAAAGGAGTCTGATGGAGCAAACACAGAAGCTACAATGAATATATATTATTGCAAATATTGGAGAAGCCAATGTCCCCCTTCTTAATAGCCGTTATTTCTCATTCTTCAAACAAGTCCGTCGGCAATGGAGAGCAGATAATCCACTTCTGGAATCTCTCTCGCCTTGTGTTGTTACGTGATTTATAACATCACACAAGGCACAGAATTTGTCACCACTGTCTCTGTGAAGGACTGCTGAATCCCCTTGTAGAGGCGACGCTGGGGACGTGGGCTTTGGGGCTCAAGAGACCATTTTCTTTTCATTTTGCTATGACTTTTCATTCATTACTTCCTGCCAGTTTCTCTGATGCTCTGGTTGTTTGCCATAGCTCTGTGATATTATGTAAAGCAGTCAGTGTTCATATACTGAACCAAACATCTCTTGCTCTTCTGGAGCTGGTGCAGGGCTAAGCAGTGACTTCCCTGTGCTCTTCCATAGCTTGACCATCCTAGACATCATTTCCCATGTCTGTTTTCCAGCTCTGGAAAAGAGCTCTTGCTCTAACTTCTGTAGCTGTAATGCAGTTTCTTTTTTTTTTTTTTTTTCTTCTCTCCTCTTCGTGTTTAATGGTCTGCTGGAAGATGCAGTGCCTGCTGGTGCTGCTCTGCCTGCTCAGCACTGACCCAGTGAAGGGAGCAGCGATGCTCAAGGACCTCCCAGTGCTTGCTGGTAACGCTGGCCTTGGGCAGGCCACGGCTAGCCCGAGCCACTGCTGGGCTTTCCTTGACTTGTACAGAGAATCATAGAATGGTTTAGGTTGGAAAGGACCTTGGAGATCACTGAGTTCCAACCCCCCTGCCATGGGCAGGGACACCTCCCACCAGCCCAGGTTGCCCAAGGCCACGTCCAGCCTGGCCTTGAACACCTCCAGGGATGGGGCCTCAACAACCTCTCTGGGCAACCTGTGCCAGTGCCTCACCACCCTCAAAGTGAAAAGCTTCTTCCTAATGTTCAATCTAAACCTGCCCTCTTCCAGTTTGAAGCCGTTCCCCCTCGTCCTATCATATGCTAAACAAACCCAGAAAGCTGGGAGAGAGGGAGCAGAGAGCTCAGGGAAGCACTTACGAGGCCAAGGCTGAAGAGGGTGAAACAGGGGACCAGAGGGAATGGTGGAGGGATGAATCTGGGGGGGGGGTTGAGCAGCCAAGAGCTGACTGCTGAAAAGCGTGAGCAGCTGATAGGGAAAACAAGACCTTTTGTGCTTTTTTCACAGATGTTTAACAGCAAAGAACAAATCTACCTGCCTGTCGCATCTGTTTCTCGTCCTACCAACCAGCTTGAGCCCAGTTTAATGGCACTTGAAACGAATGGGTTCACCAACGGTAATGCACCGCCCGTCAGTTTTGATGGGCGGCGGATGTGTGTATCAACCAGCGATGTTTTCAGCATTGATGGTGTGGGCAGTGGTGGGAGAAACGAGGCCGTGTGTCTCCCTGTGTCTGCCTGTTCGCTGTTGCTGAATCTATGTGTGATCGTTAATGCCCAAAGAACAAATTTCACCCACCGTCAGTGGCTGGGGTGCAAATTTAGCTAATTAGCCTTTGGCACGTGGTTTGCAGGTGCCCGTCATCCCAGGAGCGACGGCTGCATTTCTGACCCTTTGCTCTCCAGCCTCTCCGGCACACTCTGCATCCCTCCCCTCAGCCTTCTCCCCTCTCCTCTCCAGCCCCGGCGCTTGTTCCTCGTGTGAGAAATGATTTCCCATCTTGCAAAATTAATTCTCTGCGCGTGATGGCCTCGATTAAACAGATTGGCGAACTGCGCTAAAGGTGGCGAAACAGCTCTGCCGTGCAGAAGCCTTCACCTCCCGAAAGGAAAGGCAAAAAACCTGTGGGTTGTTGCTATTATAAAACACAGGTGGCGGTGGGCTCTTTTCTGCAAAAGCAGCAAAAATTCTCCGCGTTTAGGAACAGCGTCTGGGAAGTTAACCTGGTTGAAACGGTTGTAGATGTAATTATTGGCAGTAGAACGAGATTAGCTTGAAACAGATACGGTTTGTTGATCTGCAACTGGATAGACTGTACTGATGGTCCAGGAGTTTGGGGGTAGATGTGTTATAGGTATGTGGGGAAAGCCCAGGGTCCTGCCTCTGCCAAGGTATATCCATTACCCAAGCAGAGAACAAGCCTGCTTGGGCCCCGTCTGTGGTTCTTCATAATATAAAGCTTCAGAAAAATTGCAAAAAAAAAACCAAACCCAAATATGCACAAAGCTCATTTTCAGACAAATTTTAATTTTTTTATGGCTATTTTAATTATTTAGCCAATTAAAAAACTTTTGTATATTTTCAGTTTGACTCTTATTTCGTGGACGTTTGATGGAAAGTGGGGTTGAGGGGGGAGGAGGAAGAAAAAGGGTATTTGCACCATGAATGTGTTTGACTTGCATGTTGATGCTCTGGAAACTTTCTTGTAAATCCAGCATCTATTCATAGCGTGTCATCTGCTGCCTTCATGCGTGCTTTCTGGGCAATCATCACCTGGAAGAAAGGTTGTATTTTTGGCTTGTTCTTTTTTGGCTTTTGTTACCTTGCTGTCTGCATAGAAACCTTCAAGCGAGAGAGGTGATCTGTTTTTCCAAGAAATAGGCTGGGAGAAGTCCTTTTGGGTCATGCAGATGAAATCTTGGTGGCCTTCCTCAGCCTTGGTGTGTAGACCCCAGTGGACACGGTGAAGATAAAGAAAAAATCTGGCAAGTCTGCTCTTGAGATGACTGTCTGTCCTCCTCTCATCCCAGGGATCCTGAGAAGAGCAGAAGGTAAGATACCATGAGATGTTCTGGAAGGACAGATCTTTTCATGGTTGAATTAGGATTGGGGTGAAATCAGGATTGGGACTGAAGGTGCAACATGAAGTTCCTGTGCATGAGGACAGGGCTGAACAGTGTGAAGACTCTAGATGGATGGAGGATGAGAATTTTTGGAAGACTCTTTGTTCCAGACACAAAACATGCCTTGTCTGTCAGTAGTTCAAGGTGGCAATCTTGATCCCCTTATACAGCAGTCATTCCAAAACACTAGGCTGTGTTGAGTCAAAATAAGCACTGCAACAAGATAAATAGGGGAACATGCTGTATTTGCTGCACTGGATTGACATAAAATAAGTATGTGAAGGGCTAAGTGCGGTTCTTGGGGTGGGAGCCAGCAGAGAGGAGCGGAGCTGAATTTGCAAACGCTCTTTCCCATAGACTCCTGGGCTGTCCAGCTGGGCTCTCCCGCACTGATTTACTGCCGTCCTTCCTTCAGCCTTTGAAAATCAATCCATTAACAATTAAAGTAATGTCTAGTCTAGTATTTATTTCACACTCTCGCGTTAATGGACTGACAAAAAAAAAAAACTTCTTCAAGCACTAGGACTGTTGTATTTCACCAGAGGGCTGTACCTCTGGGCCACGCTTTCTCCCTTGTTCCCTGTTAGAGCTGAGACCTGCTCTTATGGAAGCATTTGGGAAAATTACCATGCATTACCATATCATTTCTTGTAAAGAAGGTGCAGCTTCTGTGCTAAATATTCCCAGACATCAATTAAAACAAAATTAGAGGAGAAAGGGGTAGTCCTGAATGTGCCTGCTGGGCCCAGGCAGCTCTGTGTTGGGCTGTCTGTGGGCTCTGGAAGAGAAGCAGCATTTGCTTTTCTCCATCTCCACCTGGGCAAGAACCCAAATTGGATCTGACCTGTGTGTCTTTGCTCGTGCCCCCAACACAAACTGCTGGGAAATGGCTTCTTCAGGGAAGCGCTATGGATGGCCGGAGGCACCAGACCGTGAGGTTCTAGTTCTCAGCAGTCAATCTGCTCCTGATCTGGGATCAAACTGGGGAGGGACCCCAAAGACCTCTTTGCACCCTGTTTTTGGGGGGTGGCATAGCTGGGGGCCTCTGCAGCTCTTGGGCACTAGGTCTACCAGGGTCAGTGTCCCATGGCCAGACTGGGGAGGGCAGGGACCTGTGGGGTCTGCGTGGATCACCCCACCCTAAGGTACCAAATTTACCACTGCAGCTTCTTCAAATAAATGTGCTACTCTAACTCTGATCCGAAGCACGGGATGTTTTGGGTTACAAAAATGACCTTTAGTCAGTGCCACGAGAAGAATACTAAAAAAAAATTAACAATTTTCTCTCCCCCTTTCACTTCTCAGTCCTCCTTGTATTTTTGCCAGTTTCTAGGTCAAATTCCCCATTCTGCTTCTCCTGCACTGGCACAGCGTTCGGGTTGCACAATTGCAGAGGAGGGAAGAATTCTCACCCCCCCCTCCCCCCCCGAATCCCTGTCTCCCCAGTGCCCCNCAGGTGTGGGCTCGCTTTCCCTTTGGTGCGTTTGGTTATTTATTATTTATTTCCATCCCCCCCTCCCCTCCACTCCTCCCCCCACCTCTCTTTTCTCTTACGCAGTGGGAGAAGCCAGCCTGGCTCTGCCCAGCCGCCGTCCGTCCTCCCTCCCTCTCCCCCATCCCTCCCTTTTCCTTAAAAACGTGGGCTCCGGGGTGCAGCCCCCTGCGCTGGCAGCATCCCTGCCTGCGAGGAGCAGCCCCTTTCCCCCCCCCATCAACCCTCCGTTATCCCCCCAACCTCCTTCTCCACCGGCCGCCTCCGAAACGGAGCCTCCGGCCGTGCCCGCAGCCCGGCTTTGTGTGTCCCCCCCCCGGCCCGGGGGTGTCTGGATGCGGCCCCGGGGGGCTCAGGGCAGGGAGCTGCGCTAGAAGGGAAACCCGCACGCAGGTAAGCAGCCAGAGGGGGGGTTAATTTCAACTTTAGGTTTTTCCTGCCGTTTTATCGGGGTTGCGGGGGGGNGGGGGGGGGGGGGGGGGGGGGGGGGGGGGGGGGGAGGGAGTGGGATGGGGAGGTTTTGGGGGCACAAAGCCGCACGTTGGGGGGACTCACCGACCCGGCAGGTAGGAGCAGCCAGCGCTCGGGAGGGATGGCGTTGTGCAGCCTGCGCGTCCCCTGCGCCGGCGGTGTGGAGAAATGCGTGAGCTCCCGGTGCGCTCAGGATGCACCAAGCTCTCAGGGCTGCATCCCATTAAAACACGCTCCTGGGGAGGTTTGGGGGGGGGGGGGGGGGGGGGGATGTGCTCTCCCCGGCAATAAATCATCCTTTTCCCCCCAGCGTTTCTCTCACGCTCATGCTTTGCTATGGTCCCGCACTACCCGTTTGATCAGCGGATCATAAAACTGTCTCCCTCTGATGCCCCAGGTCCTTGGCACAAACTGGTGCTTCAGGATGGATCCGCTCTTCCCTGCCCATATTTTGGAAGACCCTGACCTGAGAAAGCTGCTGAACGACTCCTCCATGCTGAACCTGAGCTTTCTCCCCAGTAACTGGTTCAACAACGGCACGGGGGACAGCTTTCTGCCGCTGAGCATCAAGATCACCATTGTGGTTGTCTACTCCATTGTGTGCATTGTGGGGCTGGTGGGCAACTGCTCCGTCATGTATGTGATCGTCAGGTAGGACACGCAGGCAGCGCATCAGGGAGGCTCTGGGGAGGGCTGTGAGTGGGGCAGACCTTCCCCCCAAAAAAATTCCTGCTGCGGGTGAAGCAGGCAGGCGCTTCCCTGGTAATTGCGATGTGTTTTAGAGGTAAAGATGTGGCATCCGCTTTATTGTTTTGGTTTTATTTGTTTTTCTCCCTTCCTAGGCTGTGATGAAGGTTCCCACCAGCTTTCAGCTGCCCTCTGGTGCCTCCTAAAGTTTAACCCAGAGAATGGAACAGAGCAATCGGATCTGCTCAAAAAATGGGACTTTTTTTTTTTTTGCAAACAGCCAGGCAGGGAGCTGGATGGCCCTGGGGAGGGCAATGCCCTGGGAGCATCCTGCTGCCAGGGCGTGCTGGATCTTTCACGGGACCTCTCCCCCCTGGGCCATGTCCGGCATCCCAGCTGCGGCTGCTGCTCCGTCTGGGAGCTGGTGCTTCGCAGAACTGGATCTGGTTGCAAGGGGAAGAGCCTGCTGGGAGGCTCAGCTTTACTTTTACAGGGGGAGAAAAAAACCGCGAATGTAGCTTTTCCAACTCTTTGGAAACTGTAGACATCAATAAGATGTGACAGGACGCTGCAGAGATGAGGGCAACTTCTCTGGCTCCTCACGCTGAAGTTGGGAGAGCGGGGGGACAGGGCACGGAGCCTGCACCGCTCCAGCAGCACTGTCCAGACCCCCTGCACCTTCCCAGCATTTTAAAGTGTCCCTGTCTGGTTCTGCTGTGGTTCAAACCACTCCGTTCCCTGGAATCAGAAACCCCGTTCCCCCCTGTAAGTGCGAAATAAGTTTGTGCCACCATTAGGGCTGTGATTCTGTATCAAATGGCAGCAACCCCCTTCTCGTCTCTTTACCCTGTGTGTTAGGAGTGAGCTTCCATTTTCTATGCATCTCAGAGCAGAATCCTGGTACAGGTGGATGCTGCCAGCACAGAAAAGACAGCATCAATTTGTTTTCTCCTCCAACAGAGGACGAAAATATTTAGCAGGTATTCAGACACTGATGAGATTAAGTCTCGCTCCTGCCAGGAGCCCTGCAGCTTCCAAAGCATCATTCCCTTGAATGCACGCAATTCGGTTGGGGGAGATGCTGCAAAATGAAGTCTTTGGTATCCCAGGCTGGTAAACGGCGGCTAAATCTCCGCTACAAGGGCGAAGCGACGTGACTGTTCATCAGGCTGCCCGGCCGTGCTCTTCCTGCTGAGGAGTTTATGGCAGGGAGAAGGGATCGCGTTAGCCCCGGGGAGTCTGGAGACGGAGAGAGGAGGTTTGCAGTGCAGCAGTGCCACGTTTGGAGGGCTCGTGTTTCTGTTTGGGGTAGTCGCAATCACTCGAGCCGGCAGGGTGTTTGTGGACGCGTGTAAGCGTGGGGAGCAGTGAGGGCCTGGGAGTGAGAAGTCCTTGTCCCGCGGCGATGCAGCTCCCTGGGAATGCCAGCCGGCGGGCGTGCAGGGGAAGGGAGTCCGTGTCCCACGTGTGAACCTCAGAGGTGTGTCAGAAGGAGAAACCTTGGCAGAAATCTTCTCCCTGTCTGCGAAGGTCCTGTGGGATGTGTGCGGCAGGACCCTGCCCGCCCCTGCCCGGGGCTGTGACCGGGGTATCACCAAGAATACGAATGTCCCAAACCGGTATCCTGGTCAGGGTGGACATGTGCCATGGCTGTGTGGAGCCACGCTTTCAAACTGGTGGCTTCTGTTCTGTTCCTTTCCCGCTTTCATACCTTCCACTTGGGACCCAAGAAAAGAAGGTGGGATTTAGCACTGGTATTTCCCCAGGAACTTAGCTCTTTTCTGTGTCCTCTGGTTTTACTGGTTCTGAACAATTGAAAACTGAAGACGTGTCACCCCCATCTCCCCCAGGCCTTGTCCACTTCCGTTTCCCCTTTATCCAGTAAATCCCTATATATGCAAAAGAGCTAATAGAAGTTTTAATTAGTTGGGTACTCCTTTTTGGGGATTCACCTCTGTTTTTCCCCAAAGACTTCTATGTGAGCCTGGAGGGGCCACTTGAATAATGTGTGCTGGGGAAGCTATAACTGAGCTAGAACGCGTGTAGAAGCAGCTCCTGTTTCTCTCCATCAGTGTCTCCTGGGAACTCAGCGTTGGCTGAGGCTCATGCTGAGTTACACCCAGGGAATGACCCTTCTTTGGGGAGTAACTGCAACTTCTGGTTCTTTCTGCCCGGCATTTTTCTCTCCTTGCCCTGCCTATGAAGGTCAGGAGCAGGTTTGGTGATAAACTGGACTCCATGTATCAAACTCTTGACCCCGGTCGTGTATGCAGATTCATGCAGAGCCACCAAATTTGTGGCCATGAAAGGGGGATGGTGATGACTTCTCAAGTACAGGTTTTCTCCCCAGACTGGAGCATTGGTGCTTCTGGGCTTCGTGCCTTAATAGCATTGTTTTTCAGTAGGCTGAACGTTGGTTGCTGGTAAGTCAACATGGGGCTTTGGGACTCTTAATGATAGATCTCTCCTATTAATGGAAAAAAAGATGGGCAAACCCTCTGTGCTGCACCCCTGCCATCTGTAGGTATGGTGCACTCTACAAAAGCTGGTGTTTGGGGTTTTTTTCCTTTCCATGCTTATATTTCACCTGGCATAACCAGACTTCAGCATGCCACGCAACCTATAAGAAAATCGGTGTATTATCTGCCAAAAAAAGAATGCTACAGTGACGTAGACAGTAATTGTTTCCTGTTTAAGAGGGAGTTGGGAAATACAAAGACTCTAATATCAGCACTCGAGGAAATTGGAGGCATCAGGAAGGCTTGTTTTTTGTTCCTCTTGAATGAGTTTTTTGCACCACTGAGGGAAAAGTTTAAAATCTCCCGGTATCTCGCACAAAAATACAAATTCAAAGCCTCCTCTGGGTTTTCCCCCCTCTGTTGTAGAACTCAGCCTACATCTCTATTATATTTGGAGTGATTTAACATTTGGGATGATTAATTTATAGAGACGGTCATCATGTGACTGTCAATCCCCTTCTAATGCTGAGCAGCGCTAATTGGATAAGACTGAGAAGGGCTCTCGTCAGGAACACGATTTCCTGGACAGTAAAGGGGCCATTGTGGAACCTGCCGCGTCTGCGGCTCCGTGCTGCTCGCCCGTTGTGGGGTTCCTCGCCGGCGGAGACAAAGCCTCCCCTCCCTCCTTCTCCTTCTGCTGTGTTTGCTCTCTTCTGCATATATTTCCTGTACTGCTTTTTAATGAATGCGAAACACGGAGTTGAAGAGCAGGAGGCAGAGAGGGTTTTTTGGGGGGGGGCGAATTGGGGGAAACCAGGCTGCTGCGGTCCTTATCTATCCAGTGGATGCTGCAAGGCTGGATGCCCCCGAGCTTTGGTTTTAGGAAGAAAAGCGAAGGGGAAGAAGGATGTATTGTTCTCGCAATGGCCCTGGGGGCGGATGACCGGTGGGGCTGGAGGTGATGCTGACCCAAATGTTGCTGCGCGGGGTGCGAAAGACACCCCCAAACCTCCACCGCTGTGCCGGGGAAGGGACCAGGGACTGCATACGGCTTCTTGCCCGGGAAGTCCTCTGTTGTCCCTCGCTCCATCGTGCTGCTGCGATGCTCAGCAGTGACCATCCGGAGGACTCCCATCCTCAGCGTTGGCTCTGCCCGCCTGGATCAGGCCCCTGTGGGAATGATGCCTCATCCCCAGGGCGCTTCTCTCTGCCATGGCAGATCTCTGGTGGGAGCCCAGCAAAGTACTGGGGATGCTCAGCTCTCCCTCTTGAAGACCGCTGTTTCAGAGCATTTTAAGCAGCTGATTAGGGCTGTCGGGCCCCTGCACTGCCACTTGCTGCTTCCAGGTGAAGCTTTAGGAGGAGGGAGGTGATGGGGAGGTGCCTGCACTGGGCGGCTGCCCGGGCATGGCTGTGCCAGCCATTATTCTGCTCGAAAACTGCATCAGTCCCTGAGAATAGGGGCGAGGGCAGCTGGCGGTAATGAGACAGGGAAAATTAAGTTAATTATGACATCGTGGAGATGCTGATTTCTTAATAGAAAGCTTTCTAAGGGAAGAGCCTCGACCAGCTGTGTGTCTCAGAGCTGAAATCAAGCGAGTGTTTAATGCGGTGGGGACCCAGCAGACACCGGTGAGGCCATCTGAGACCTCAGCTCTCTCCAGATCAGCCTTTTTCAGTTTTTCCTGGCAAAAAAAGAAAAAGACAATTGTTGTACTTGGTAACGAAGGGAAACCCATGACAAGGGCTCTGTGCTGTGCGAAGCGATCGGTGCTGGGGGAGGACAGCAAGGTGAGCGGGAGTGGGACCCGCTGCAAAGGGCAGGTCTGCAGCTCCCCCATTTCCAGGCCCCCACAAACCCAGATGAGCTGCGCTCAGCCACATAGCAGCCATGTGTGGGCCCTGCTAACAGAATCACAGCATCCCAGACTGGTGAGGGTTGGAAGGGCCCTCTGGAGCTCCCCCAGTGCCACCACCTGCCAGAGCAGGGACACCTCCAGCAGTGGCACAGGACGGCGTCCAGGCGGGTTTGGAATGGCTCCAGAGGGGGAGACTCCCCCACCTCTCTGGGCAGCCTGTGCCAGTGCTCTGCCACCTGCACAGGAGAGAAGGCCCTCCTCAGGTTGAGATGGAACTTCCTATGGTCAAGTTTGTGCCCGTTACCTCTTGTAACGCAGCTCCTGCCACTCCAATGTGTGCTGGAGGGCTCTTGGTTTCCCCTGGCTTCGGTGGGATAAGTGGACTGGAATTACCCATGTGCACAATAATTTTGTGATGTTGGATGTGGGAATTGGTTCCCAGTGCTTTTCAGGGACCAGGCAATTCCCAGCAGCATTTAGGGCATGAGCAGTTCAGCAGAGGCAGATCCAGCATGTGGGCAGGGATGAGAGCATCTTGCTGCAGGACAGATGCTGGTGAACACCCTCCTTAGACTGAAGTACCATTCTTGGTGGCCGTGTACCCACTCGGGGTTGGGTGAGCATCCCTGCGAGCCCCTGGGTGAGGTGCAGAGGCTTTTGCAGCAGCAGCCACCCCACCTCGCCATGGCAGTGATTGGGGTCATGCAATGTCCCCATCTGTGCCGGTCCTTAGAGAGCACCTTGAGGAGAGAGGGCACCAGTGTCACCTAAACACAGCAGCGAGACTCAAAGGGCAAGAAAATCATCTGTCCCAAAGCCTTGCTGCTTCCCCTGGCTGTGGCGGACTCCTTAACCCCTGCTAGTTGGTCACCATCCTGCCAGGTAATTAATAAGCTTTTCTGTGCCGGCGTTGCGGGCTGCTCTTGCAGCATCGTCTGGCTTCATAGTCCAAAGTGATCTAAATTTGTCCTTCTTAAATGCTGTGGGGTTTTGTGTTTTGTTTGTTGTTTTTTTTTCTTTTGTGGCCGGTTGAACCGTTAAGAATAAACCGCCTTGAATTGGGTAATCTGAGGATGAGGGGGCTCTGCGGAGGTGCTCGGAGCGGCAGGGACACGGAGAATGCAGTGTGGGTGTGTGGCTGAGGGGGGGACACAAATCATGATCGTATGTGCCAGATCAAATAGCAGCTTCATACGACCTACGGGCTAAGAGCGGGGTGGGAGCAGAGATGTCAGTGAACTGGTGCTGATTTCCACCATCAGAAGGTGGGAGCAGCTTGGCAAAAATCCTCCCCGAACCTTTTCTGCTTTTTCTGCTCTGTTTTATTTCCCTATGTGTGTCCAGGGAGGGTGGCAAAGGCTGTCACTGGTGCCAGGGTGTGGGGTGGGAACGGAGGGAGCTGCTCAAGGTGAACAGCACTGTCTGCATCCCGATTAGCTGGAGCTATGAATACCGAAATCAAGAGGCTCCAAGAGGCAGAGAGCTCCTGGAGATAATGCTCATGGTTCCCCAGGGCGGAAGGCTTCGCTCCGATCCCTGGTGGCTGCAGCCCCAGTTTGGGTTGTAGGTTTGCTGCAACCTGCTGGTCCTTAGCCCTGGGGCCTGCGGAGCTGCTCGCTGCCCTGGGTGGAAAGGAGGTAGCGATGCTAAAACAACAGGTTTTGCAGCTCACCCTGAGGCTGAGCCAGGGACAGAACCCGTCCTTGTGAAAAATGGGACCTCAAAGCCCAGTGTATGGAGGAGCTGTTTCCTACCTGTCTCCTCCTCTCCCAGACGGTGGGTTCCTCTCGGTGGGTTCCTCTCGCTGAAGCACAGCTTTGTCCCGGGTGACGCTGCTTGAGATCCACTTAGCAAAAAGGAGGGGGAAGCCGAGTGCTGAGCCGATATCCAGGTGTTTTTCCTCTTAGGCTTCAGCAGCCAGGAGAACAGGAGAGCAGAGCAAAGCGATTACTTTGGTGGCAAAGGCGGAGTTGGATGGAGAGCTGAGAACTGCCGGAGCCGCCCTGTGGGAGATGCTCCATTAGGAAATTGCCTCCGTGACCAAGTGCAAGAAAGTGGCTCAGCAGGGAGCTAATGTCTTCCGTGGAGGCCACAGGCTTATCCTCATCGGAGCTGTGCCATGGGGGGGAACCTTAGGTGCCTCCTAAAGCCCGAGAGTTTAATTTGTCTTTTTTTTTTTTGGTGCAGATTAAGAAAGAGAACATTCTCAGTTCCCGGAGAAAAAGAAAAGGAGGTTAAGCCACAGAGAAGTGATTAATTGATTTTTTTTGTTTGTACTGAACATTCTGGAAATGTTTGGGAACATTGGTTGGTTGGGATAATGGCTGTTGGCTCTCAGCGTGCAGAGAAAGTGGAGCTAGAAGTAATTAATTAAGTGTAAATTAATTTCCCCACCTTTCGGGAGCACAAAATCGGCCTTCAAATCCACTCGAAGGTGGGTTGAAGGGGGTAAGCGGTGGGCCAGCTGCCCCCAGCGTGTCCCCGTGTTGGAGGGAGCGAGGGAAGGTGGCTCTGCCGTCACCTCGGAGGGAGTGAGGAACGGGGCAGCAGAGAGGGAGCCGCGCATGGGGGGAGAGCGGACTTTGCATGGCCAAAGTGGGCGATTGCACCCGGGCTCTGAATTCTTGCTGAGAGGTGTCTCGGAGGAGAGGGACCAGCGAGGTCCCCTGGGGTGGAGGGGGGCAAGAGGGAGCTGAAGGTTTGCAAGCTCAGGGTTAGCTTAGGTGCCCCAAAGTTCTCCCTGTGCTGGGGACAGGGGTGTGCATGGAGGCAACGTTGTTCCCTGTGGATGCTGGATGTGGATGCTTCTCCCCTAGTAAAAAAAAAAAGCCCACAAAAAAAAACCCCAAACTTTATTTTTTTTCTGTTTCACAGTGGTAAAGTTGGCCATCATGGTTAAAAAATGCAGTTGTTATTCCCCTGAGTTATAACATCATGAAAAGCAGTCAGGGTTAGAGGTGTGTTGATGAATTGCCTCCAAGTCCAGTCCTCCTGGAAGGATGGACTGGAACAAGCTGGACCTTTGGGAAGCTTGGGTCAGGTCTGTGGCATACAGAGGAAGACCACAGCTCCCAGGAGACCTTTGCTAACACAGTCTTAGGTGACCAAGTAATTTTCTGAAGCCTAAGATGACAATACTGAATTTTGTCTGGGCTGGTCAAGAACAGTGGTTTTAATTTTTAATTTTAATTACTGCCCCCCCACCCCCTTTGCTGACCCAGAGGGGAAAGTGTCTGAATCCATTCACAGACCCATCTCATGCTCCCTGTGGGCATCACCTCATCTATGCCAACTGCAAGAACTCAAACAAAAACCCAAAACTCACCCGTCCTGAGCTGCTGCTGCTGCCGCTCTGGGATTCGCAGCACCAGAGTCTGTCTGTTTTGGTGTAATTCTGCTTGGGTAGTCCCAAAGCTTCAAAGTCCTGGCGCTGCCTGGTTGTGTTGGATTTGCAAAGTGTTTTGCTTGTTCATCCCTTCACAATAGGAAAGACAGTGGTATTTTTCCTCTATTGCTTTTGTTTGTATGAGTTTATCTGATCTGGATTGGCTTTTGAAGCACCCACTCTCTTGTTTGGCTGCTGTGATTTCTGGGTCAGGAGGAGCCCGACTCCAGCTTATGTGGGGACATCAGGTGCTTCCATCGGTGTTCACCTGCTCCAAAAGCTTCCCTTGGCTTTCAAGGTCAAACGTAGGATTGTTTGGTCCTGCTTTCTGAAGCCACTTTGAAACATCTGACTTCTAAAACAAGCACAGCTTACAGCTCTAAGAGGGATAAAAAAAAATAGACTTTATATTCTGGATTGTGTATCCCGTGGCTGTTTTTCTTGCAAACTTGGCTATGTCACCGTGTGTCTCGACAGAGTTCAGAGTGTGGCAGTGCTAATGTTCCTCCACGCATTTAAATAATCTATCAAGAGCTGAAGCTCAGGACATTGCGGGGGTGATGGTGGTGGGGGGGGTGGGGTGGTACAGTGCTGAGGAGTGCAGTTGTGGGTTCGCTGTTCTGAATCAATTTGACAAAAAGAGCTTTTTAGGTCAAATCAGACTCCATAATATTCCAACACATCTCAAACTGCAAATAGTGGAGTAGTTTATGGGTTTCAGTGTTACCCTCAAATGAACTCGCCCTCCATTAATAACACACATCGTTGTCTGCCATTTCTGGCAACGTTTCTACAAAGGCTGTTAGTATTGTAAATGACAGATGATCCGTAGTTTTAAAATTATACCTATTTGAGCTCTTATTTTGCCCATGAGAGGAACATGCTGGAGCTGAAATGTTAGATTCAGTCACAGAGTCACCATTGAATTTCCATTTCTGCAAACTCTGCATGTGTCCCTGGGAAGGTGATCACATCTTTCTTTGCATCGTTTCCCATGTGTAAAAAGGAGATGATTACCATTAGAGCAAGGTGAATCTTCTTTAGGGGCAGTCAGTTCATGTGATAAAAGTAATATAGAAATGATGAAACCTCTTTGAAGTAGAGTTGACTCATGACTTCATCTGCAAACTACCCCTTTCTTTAGAAAGGTCATCATAGAATCATAGAATGGTTTAGGTTGGAATGGACCTTGAAGATCACCGAGTTCCAATCCCAGGTTGCCCAAGGCCACGTCCAGCCTGGCCTTGAACACCTCCAGGGTGTTCTTCCTAATGTTTAATCTAAACTTGCCCTCTTCCAGTTTAAAGCCATTCCCCATCGTCCTATCACTACGTGCCCTAGTAAAAAGTCCATTGTGATATTCTGATTTCTGATACAAACCTCATTCCTCACCAGGTTTTGGCTGTCGATCTTGCCCATTCTGATTTGATAGCTCACATTAGCCATAGCCTTTGGCTATGAGCCCATACAGAATGGCTAATCAACTTACCCCTGGAACATATGATGCCTTTCAAATCAGCTTACCGGGTAAAGCTCTCACCAATATTTATAATAATGAGGCCATATGTGATGAAATCCTAGATTAGCCTTACTGAAGTAATTTTTCAAAAACCCGTGGTCTGAGTTGACAGCCTCAGGCTTTCATGGCCTTTGCTTGCAGTCTGAGGGAAGGACCTTCTCCTGTCCATGGAGCTGGTTGTGAGGGCACCATTTGTATTGCTGTAGGAGCTGGGGTGAGCTGTGTGGTGATAAGCACGTAGGAGGTAGAAAGGAAAAGGTGGTGTTCACTCTCTTGTTACATAAGAAAAATACAGCATCCCCTTCCTAAAGTGGCAGAATGCCCTCTTCAGTAGGCTTCAATGTCTTGGCCATCGTGGTCAGGTGGAGCTCTAACCATTGCTCATTCCTACATTTCAGATTCACCAAGATGAAGACAGCAACCAACATTTACATCTTTAACCTCGCTCTGGCTGACACCTTGTGTCTGATGACCTTACCCTTCCAGGGTACAGACACGTTCCTGGGCTTCTGGCCCTTTGGCAATGTCCTCTGCAAGATTGCCATCTCTATAGACTATTACAACATGTTCACAAGCACCTTCACCCTGACGATGATGAGCGTGGACCGCTACATTGCTATCTGCCACCCTATCAAAGCCCTGGACATCCGCACTCCCCACAAGGCCAAAGTGGTGAATGTCTGCATCTGGGCGCTGGCTTCTGTCTTTGGCATCCCAGCAATGGTGATGGGGTCTGCAGAGAACGAAAACAACGGTCAGTAAAAATGCATCCAACGGGTGGGAGGTGTTGGTGGCCAGGAGAGCCCGTGGGCTTGGGGAGCCCTTGGAGAGGGGTACCAGTCTCAGTGCGGTGAGCTCTCTGCTGTAAAGCCATCTTAAGTCTTTGCTTTCTGCCCTTACATCTGCATCACTGCTACTGCTTTTCCAGTATTAAACGTGCCTAAACTGAACTGAACGTGCAGATGCTTTTCTTCTTGATATGGGTTTGCTGATATTCCTTTCCTTTTTGTTTTTTCACTTGCAGAAATTGATTGTCTCATTAAGCTCCCTTCACCCGTGGATTACTGGGATCCAGTATTTGGCATCTGTGTCTTTCTCTTCTCCTTTATGATCCCCGTGTTGATCATCACCATTTGCTACAGTCTCATGATCAGACGACTCAAGAACGTCCGTGTCCTCTCAGGCTCCAAGGAGAAGGACCGAAACCTGAGGCGCATCACCCGAATGGTCCTGGTGGTGGTGGCAGTCTTCATCATTTGCTGGACTCCCATCCAGATTTTCGTGCTGGTCCAGTGCTTGGGTGCCAAGGCAGAAAGCGAGCTCGAGCTGGCCATCTCCTGCTTCTGCACCGCGCTGGGCTACGCCAACAGCAGCCTGAACCCCGTGCTCTACGCCTTCTTAGACGAGAACTTCAAGGCGTGCTTCAAGAAGTTCTGCTTCCCCACCGCCTTCAGGACCGAGCTCCAGATGTCCAACAGGATGTGCAGCATCGCCAAGGATGTGGCCTATGCCTGCAAGAACTCGGAGGGGACTAACAATCCGGCCTGACTAGGCATGGAAATTCCCATGGTGGCTGTCGCCCAGCAGAGTCCAACCACCCCCACGTCAGAGCTGACTCAGATAACGGCTCTTTAGCAGGACCTCAAAACTGAGAGGCGAGAAACCGAGGAAACAGTTTTGGGGGTTGGGAAAACCGGATACTGCGAAAGCGTGCGGAAAAAGTGAGCCCCTTTGATGCATTTTTAATTCCAGTGCACCCTGCACGAAGGAATGTGTTTGAAATCAGCCCTTTGATTCCCGCAAAACCCTGGTGGTTTGCAACATTATTGAGAATTTGGGAATTAAGGGTTTAAAACAGGCGTCGCTCCTGGGACTTACACTTTTGCTGCTGGGAGACAGACAAAACGCAAACTATTCCATTTCTTTTTTTCCCTCCCTGAGTTGTTTAAGGCACTGACAACTCCGGTGGCTCACCAGGCGCTCGTGTGCAGGTTTTATTCCTGCGGCACTGCTCTCAAATTAGACTTTGCTGAAGCCAAAGCGGGCAGCAGCCGTCAGACAAAAACCCAAGATCGTCTCCAGGATGAGTCATCGGGAAGGGGAGGATGCGGGGAGGGAAAGGAGAGGGAGCTGGTGGGAAGGGAAACTCAACCTGCCCCCGTGGCTGAGAGCCCGGGGAGGACAACGTCGGCTCCTGCGGACGGGGTCTGCGGGAGAACCCTCCGCCTCGAGAGGGGAGCGAGAAGGGACTGTCAAAACTGATGAATGTAGCTCAGAAGAGGAGGCGGAAAGGATGGATGACATGAACACAAATCCTTGTTTACATGCTGCTATTGCTTTTTTTTTAAAAAAAAAACCCAAACTGTATTTCCATTGTAATAATGGATAGAATGTGTCTGTATATACACATCTCTCTAGCGCTATAACGTAGGATTTCATCTTGCCAAGCATGCCTCGGGGTTCTTCCTCAGCGAGAGGAGGAAGGAGTGAAGTGGCCTATGTATACATGTATTTATGTATAGGGGATAGCCATTTCGGAGAAGTCAGAACAGCGGCTCCTCTGGAAGACATGGACATTTCTGGCAGGAGGGGCAGCCAAAAACAGTCCCAGCTGCTCCACATGAGATAAGCGGTGCACAAACCATATAAAAGGTGGTGGTGGTGGGGTTTTAGGGTTTCTTTTTGTTTATTTATTTTTTTCTTTTAATGAAATGAGATCCACGATGCTGCGAGCACTCGGGAAATGCTGCCGAGGTACCACCCCTCCCGCCAACCAGACATTGATTTTCCTCTCCCAGTGGGGCAGAGCTTTGTAAAATGAAATGCACTGTCATTTCGTTTGATAATGAAAGCGTTCCCGAAGAGTTTAACCACTGAGTGCTCTCCGTGCCGGCAGGGACAGCAGACTTGTATTCTCCCTGTCGCACAAAACCCCGGGGAAATTTGGGCAGCGGTGCTGATGGGGAAGCAAAGCGAGCACCTCCCTGTGGAGATGGGAGGTCAGCTCCAACGTGAGAACCGGCAGTGTTGTCCGGATTGTACAGATTTCATGTGAATATATTTCTTGTGCTCTGGTCTATGAGATTCTGTATTTTTAATGTATTGATTTGCCAACATTTTAATGCTGTCATGTTCTTTATATATGCTGTATAAAAGAATCCAATGTTATATTTCTATGTAGAGTGTTTCCCTTATGGTTGGGCTTAAAATATAGATGCAATTCTAGCGTCCCGTGTATAGGACCCAGATCCCTTGTAAACTGCTCACGCTGGGAGGATTTTCATGCCGATTAGCATTTGATTGGGAATCTGGAGGGATACCAGAGCAAACTTTGCAATTAGCGCTTCCCCTGACTAGCGTAGGGGGAGGAGGAAATCTGGGCACTTTAAGCACTTTGCAATGGATGTTTATCCCCAAGCGCTCACCAGGAAATCTCATACAACCCCCAAGCATGCGAAGAAGAACTCCCCGAGAGCCGCGCTGCTGGCAGGCCGCATCCGGGCCCTTGGAAAAATGAGTTTGGTGGGCTGTTGTGTTCGTGGATACGATAACAGTGTTGGCCAGTGGGTAACCTTGAGTCTTCTCAGCCCATCGGCTGCCGTATGGTCTGACGGGGCACTGGGTACGGCTGTAGACGAAGGCGGGAACCGACCGCCGGGCTTTTCTTGCGGTGCCGTTAGGGAGCCGGAGAGGGTTCGTTAGTGGCTGGCTAAGGAACAGCCACCCTCCCTTTGCAGTTCTTGGTTGGGTTTTTAAGTAGACTTCTGTCCTCTGAAAAATACACTGGTGTCTGGCATTTTTTAATGAGGATTTTGCTATAATGACTATGCTGCAACGATCTTACATAATCAAGTACTCAATAAATGTGCGTTTACGAAGCTTTTGGGTAATTCTGTGGCCCTTGCAATGAACGTGTTTAGGCATTCTGTTCAATGCTCAGTGGAGTTTGTTATAAGAAGAGCAACAAAAACCCGAAAGCAAAAGCTTTATTGTACTGTGCCTATGGAGTTAAGGGCTTGCGAGCGGCTGTCTGGCAGAAGCGCGCGGGCTCTTTACTTCTCTCCTGAAACGGTTGTGTTGGTATGATTTTACAATTACTGCAGTGTAAACGACAATTTCCTAGGTGGCTACTTGTGTGCTTTAATAAAGGAAAATAAAAAACTCCTGTGCTTTGAATGATGTGGAGTCTGAAAGGCTTAGCTGCCTGGATCGGGGAGGTTGTTCCAACCCCAGTGCTGCCGCGATCTTTGTGCGTGGGCTTGTTTTTCCAACCAAAATCACCGCTGAGCCCGGGCAATAACGCCAGAGCACCCCATCCCTTTTTATGGAGATCAGTGGGTAACTTCTGTTATGTGGGCAACTTTGTCCGCGGGCAACCTGCAACCAGAAGATGTAGAAACGCTAGAAAATGGGGGGTTGGAGATAAGCGGGAGCTGCGTGCCCCCTGCCGGCCTCCCCAGCTGCTCCGGGTGTCATGACACACGGATGTCGCGACATGCAGCTCTCGCGGGCAGGGCGGGGATGCCGGCAGCTGCCTGCTCTTAGAGGTGAAGTCGGATGTAGGACTCAAACGAGCTCTTCCCGCTTGCTCCCCGCACGCTTCCCAGGGCTTCCCAGCTCAGGCACGACCATGGAGGACAATGAATTACCGAGCTGCTCCGAAAATAAAGCCAAAGCAATATTCTGTAGCTGGGAAAGATGGATTAGCCAGCGAGACGTGCAATAAGGCGAGCGCCTTCTCTCTGCACGGAGATCAATATTCCTACCCGGGCAGGTAAATATAAGGAGAGGGGTTTTTATTAGCAGTGGTGATTTTCTTCTTTTTTTTTTTTTTAAAAAAAAAAAAAAAAAAAGAAAGAAAATTAGTGGGAAAAAAATTGAAATCTTTATTTCTTTTCTAGTTCAGTTAATTATAAGTACCCAGGGGTGAATTCTTATAGCAAAACCATAAACCAAAGTGCTTTATTCGGTATTATGGGATTTATTAACGTACTAAGTGTTCTCCCTGCTGCTGCTGGCTGGAGTCAACTGCTGGAAAGGCCGAGGAATGGATGAGCTGGGGGCTGAGCTCTCCCCGGGGAGCTCCTCGGCTCACGGCATTGGCACATCTGGGCAAAGCTCTGGCTTTTGAAGGGTGCTCTGCTCTGCCGGCACCGCATCTTCCTGCGTCGCATCTCCCCGCCTCCACCCCTGCCCAGGCTGTCCAGCCGACAGCTTTCCCCCAACACAAATTGCAACTTCTAAAAGCAGAAATAAGGTGCTGGATTTGCACCCATGGTCAGGTTTGGATGGTTTTACGCCATGGGAAGAACTTACCCAGGGAGGTGCTGAGTTATCCTAAAAAAAGCTACAGGTCAGACTGAGGTTAGTTGGTTTGGGTGAGTGTTCAGTTGAAACCCCCCTCCTCACTCCCGCTGCCCATAGGAGCCACAAAGCCTGTCACCCCCTCCGAACGCCTCTGTCCCCACCTCCGAACGCCTGTGTCCCCCCCAGAGCCTGGTCCCCAGGGCTGAAGACCATTTTAGTGGATGAAAGGAACGAGAAACCCCAACTGCAGAAAGAGAAAAGCTGCATTTGCCCCACATGGTGCCCATTGCTCTGCAGCTCAGGACTTGCCCTGATGAAGACACTACCTGATGCTGAGCGGTTGCCATATCTGTTTTTCCAAGGTGTTTTTGGGAGGAGCTAGGTTGTAAATATGTCTTCTTTTTTTTTTTTTTTTTTTTCTGCAGAGGAAGATTTGTTAACTCCTTAAAGGGCTGTGACCGGGCTCTGATCTCTCTCTGGGTACTCTGGGATATTATTGCTGGGTAGGACAATGTGTGCCTGGGGAGGGATGCCTCCCACCCTGCAATGCTTTACGGGGAAAGTGGGTGCTCTCCATAGTTACAGTCTCTTTGTTTAAATGAAAAGGATCTCCAGAGGCAGCTGGTGCTGGTGCAGCCTTTGCTACCTACTCAGAAGAGGGACTCAGAAGAGGGACTCAGACTGGCAGCAAAACGGGCTCTGCCAGAAAAACTCCGGTTTGCTTTCCCACTCATTTCCCTGTGCTTCCCTCCAGCTATTTTTGTGGCTATTTATGCATAAACAAATTTCTCCTTCCTTCCACAAGGAGAACCTCCTTCGGACAGATCCTGAGCTGTAGCCCTGATTGTGCATTCAGGGCGTCACATCGTGTTTCCATGTGAGTCTCTGTGACGGCAGAGCTTCGCCGCTGTGACTTTGCAGAATCATCTGGTAATTCACATCCCTGATCTTCACCTGCCAAGCCCTGCCCAGGGTTGTCTGAAGGACCAGTTCTGACCTCTCCTGCGCTAAGGAGAACCACGAAGCTGAGATGGGAGGGACAGAGGGTTGCAGGAGGGAAAAGTGTCGCGGCTTTGTGGTGAAAAAGGCTTGTGAGGTGGTGAGGTTGGGAGACGGGAGAGAAAATGGAAGGTTGACCTGAGGTCCATAACCCAAGAGTCACGGTGCTGCATGAGGAATAGAGATGGGCTATAAGAAAGTAGAGCATATGCTGTGTGATGCCAATGGGTGTTTCAGATAGGGTTTTTTTGGGTGTGGGGATGTGATGTTACGGGACCCGTAGCCCCTCCTTGCCCTGGCTGAGCTGATGCACATCTACTATGAGTGGCCCACACTGGCTGCACGCACTCACCCTCTTGCCCATTTGGATTGGGGCCACATGCCACCTTTGCCCAAAGCACATGGTAACAGATGTGTTAAGGACATCACTCATTTTGAAAGAGGGAATTTTAGGAATTTTTCAAGCAAAGGGACTGCCATTGGGGTGGGTGCACTTTAGGTCAAAGAGCCGCATGGCTCATGAACTCCCTTTGTTCCTTTTTTCGGTACCCTGAAGCCCGGATAAATTGCATGGCAGAATGAAATAATCAATAAATAGAGCGACATGGTTATGTATCTTGGCAACGATGATGCTAATCAACCATGTAAACTGACTTTGCTCTCTCTCTCTCTCCCCCCCTTAACGCAGTGAAATCCCAGCTGTCTGCAGTGGAGGAGTGATGTTGGCTCTCCGCAGCGCTGGGGACACAGACGGTCCCTTCCCCACCTGCCACCTCTCCTACTACACACCAGGTTTCTGTTTCGGCAACCCAAAAACTCACTAAATGCTCCCTGGGGTAGAAAGTGCCCTATCCAGCTGGGATCACCTTCACCCCCACCCCTGGAGAACATCTCTTGTGTTTGGATTCTTGGGAATTTGGTCCTTCCGTGGTTAAGCTGCTGGAAGGGCCTCTGGGAGCAAACCCCATCGCTCCATGCTGGCATCTCCCTGGAGAATGAGCAGGTTGGATCATTTGTGGGTTCGTGTAACGCGGAGTTAAATGGGAGCTTCTTGCTCCTGCTTTGCTCTCAAATCCTTGTGCCTTTTGCCACGTGTAGGCACCGGGTGGGACACCCTACCTGCAGAGCTCATGCAGGCAGCTGTGACTGGGAGGTCTCGTAACCCATGCAACCAGCCCACTCTTGCAGCAAAAGGTCTTTTTTCCTCCAGTGTATGTTATCGCTGCGAGGGGCCGTAGCTCCTGTGCGGATGGAGTCCTGCTGCCCGCCTGCAGTGGTCAGGGAGAGCCTCTGCTGCTTCCCTCCCCTGTGGGCCCGCAGCCAGGAGGGATGGGCTGGAGCCAAAAGCCGAGCAGCACCAGCTCTGCCAAACGGCAGATTTTTAGCGAAGGGAAGGATGAATCCGCAAGAAACCAAGCAGGAAACTTGATTTCTTCCAAGGACAACCACTGATGGAATTAACATCTTCCCACAGTCTGGTGTTCGGTTGCATCAGATCACCTTCCTCCTGGCCATGGGGAGGAGACCGGGCAAAGTTTGAACTGGCTCTGGTCCTTCCATAAACATTGATTTCTCTGTGTGTTTTCAGCCTGCCATGTGCGGTGAGTGCTCCAAAAAGCTCGTGCCATGCTGATTCGTTCAGGGATGGGGGGAAAAACCACAAGCTATGTAGTCAATATGAAATCAAGATTAATGGCTTTTCAGCTTGATCTCCTCTGTGTGAAATGAATCCTGTGTTGTGATTTGGCTATCTAATGTTTGTTCAGTGTTAGGCATTAATAGCAACTTCTCCGCGTGCACAGGCCATTTGTTCACGTATTTTGGACTTTCCCTCGTCTCAGCCTTGCGCTGCTCTTGCTTTGCTTAACCACAGAGAAAATTCCTGGGGATAATCACTTACCTCCAGGGATTAAGTGTAAATGAGCAGAAAATGAGAAAAAGAACTTGAGGGTGGGTATGGAAAGCCGACCAGGGCTGCTTTCCCCGCGGTTTGCTTTGGCATCTGCACTGGGGTTTAGCTTGAATGTGCTCTGCTGGAACATTCCCTCTCGTCTTCTGATGAGTGTGTGTTAGCGATGCCACTGAGCCCTTCTGCCTCGGGGCTACCTGCCAGGATCCTGTATGAGCCGCTGGCTCCGACCTGCCCCATCCATGTGAAATGGTGCTATCAGCCTCATCTCCCCGGCTTACGACCATCTTGGCTCGGCTGAGAGTGACCCACGGCACGGAGGAGCCCGCTGTCTCCATCGCACGGCTAAGAGAAATGTAATTACATCCGCAGCATTTCCATCAATAGCAGGCAGCAGCAGGCTGAGTCTCAGGGGAGGTTTTTCATTGCGTTGAAATCTGACTTTATTAATTACCAGCCTCTGATCTCATTTGAGGGTTGAGTTTATGAAACTGAATCCTTATTTCTCTGCTTTCCTTATTCAGCTGCCTTATTGAGTTTTGTACAGTGGATGGTTTGCACCTGCCAATCTCCCGGGGCGTCCACGCAGAGAAGGTGGTGGAGGGAGGGGACATGACGGAGATGTACAGAAATCCTGGTGAAAGACAGAGAAAGAAATTACACGTCAGAAAAACTGTAAATGGGGATGGTTGCCCACTGTCGAAGGTCTTACTCCCAAACTATAGTTTATTTTCCCCTCGCCGGGAATTCCCTCTTCCCACGCAGGATGCTGGTGGCAGCTCCTGGGGCCCCCAACCCTGCCCGGCAAGGGGACTCGGCGATGGGCTGCTTTAGCAGAGCCACCATCAGCCTTCGGGGCAGCCAGGCTCCTCACCTCCTCCCGGGAAAAGCTTTCCAGCCTCTCTCTGTTCATCCAGACTTGGCTCTAGGCGCTTACGGGAGTGCCTGTTTTTTATCGAGGCATCAAATATTATTTTTTTTTAAAAAGGGAAAATAGCCACTAAACAGCCCTTGAAGCTTCGGGCTAGTGTCTAATTCCACTCGAACAGCTTTGTTAGATAATTGTAATACTTTTCTGAGAGAAAATAGAGCAATTGAGGCTTGTAATTAAAAGCTATTCAGACAGCTTTGATCTTTTCCTCTGCATCTTCCCTTACCAAAACCAAATGCCAACGAGAAACTCTTGGCAATATTTACTGTCACTATTCTTGGTGTTTGCCTTTAAATTAACTCCTCTTCCTCCCTTCCAGCAAAAGGGAGGTGGGGGAAGAGAGATGCGGTAATGTGGCATGTGGCTTTTCAAGAGGGGTTTCTTTGGAAAGCTTTTTTTTGGGTTTTTTTGGAGGGTGCCTGGTGTCCTGTCACTCCATGGTGACAGCAAGCGTGGATCTCCTCTGGAGGTCTCAGAGCTGCCCTGGATCAAGGGTTTATCACCCCAAAACCAGCTCTGGGCACAGCCGGGGCTGCAGTGGTGGTGTAGATGGGGTGAGACCCAACATGGTCTGCCCCGGGCATGGGACAAAGAGCCACCAGCGCTCTGTCCCCATGGCCCACCAAGGGTCCTCAGATGACCTCCTAACTCACTGTGAAAGGGACCTCAGCCTGGGGAGTCCCTTCTCTTCAGCAGGAGGTGGCAATGTCAACCCTTGAGGCACTGAGACCATCTGAAGGCACCAAACCAGGCTCGTTCCTCTCAGAATTAGCAGTAAAGCCGGAGCGTCACTGTTTCCATGGCTTTGTAGTGGGACCATCAGTGGCACATTAGCACCGATCGTCCCTAATCGAGATGACACCCAGGGGCTCCCAGCATCCTGTAGGTGACAAGGCGACTGCTACACGTAAGTCAGGCTGTACAGAAAAGGGACAAATTCTCTCTCTTGGATTGCTTTTAACAGTATCCTCTAGAGACGCTTCTGCTTCATATCTTCTATATTCCAAGTTTTTGCTCATCCATTTTTAATCTCTCTTTTCATTTTTTTCCCTTCTAAAGATGCTTCTGAGAGCTGGGCCTTCATCCCTCTGTGGGGTATTATTTCTTTTCTCACCCGAAATCGTGACCAGCAGTAGGAGACAGTGCGAGACTACGTAAGTACCGGGGGATTACGGCTTTGCGGGGGAACAAGCTGCAGCACAGCTCGGGTGAGGACAATTGATTGAAACAGCCATTATTACCTGCTGCAGCACGAAGATTTAAAAAGCAATAGTAATTTCCGATCCCCACCTCTTATCTCAGATGCAGTGGGAATATGAGCCCTGTATGAACCCCAGTTCCTGTTTCAGGGGTGGAAAACGGCTTCTTCGCCCTCTCCCAGGGATGATGAAGCAGAGTCCTCCAGGGCTGTCTGTCCTTCTGGGTGCAGCCGGAGGACAGGAGGAGTCCGCTGCCTTCCTCCGAGCTGCTGCAGCGGGCAGGAGCAAGTGGAAAGCCTTCAGATCCTGCTGTAACCAGGGAGCTGCGAGGTTACCCGGCACCTTTGCACTCATTAAAACATCCCAGACTGTCCCAGAAGGAAATTTCTCTGGCTTTGGGGCTGAGCTGGCTTCCCCGCTCGATGCACGTCCGGCTGGGAAAGGGGTTAGGACAGGAGGGAGCAGTGTGGGTCACTAATTCAGCCTTCCACAACCCTGCAGACACTGGGAGAGATGCTTGGTTTGGAACAGTGATAGGGAATTTATTCAGTGAATTGTTAATTGAACTCTTCCAGCTTTTAATTTGTGGCTAACGTGGGCTGGTGTGACCCGCAGCAAGCCAGCCCTACAAGCCCGATGAAATTCAAACGAAGGAGCAGGCGTGCAGGTTTTCCCTTGGGGGTGAACTTGTGGAAGGAGTGGGCAAGCGCCTCCTGGAAGGTGGTTTCTGCTCTCCCAGGAGCAGCCGGAGCATCCTGACGTCGGGTGCCCCTCTCGGAGGGTCTCCCCGCGCACCGACAGCCCGCCTTCGCAGCCTTCCCCACGGAAGCGTGGAACCAGCCTGCGGGTGAGGCTGAGCAGGGCTGCGGGAGAGGCAGCTATGCTGAGCCGAAAGCAGAGAGTGCCGCTTAGCGCCGCCGGGCTGAAAGACAGTGCCCCGCCGGGCGCTCCACCGGCCGCGCACCGGCCAGCTCGGTGCACCGGTGGGAGCCAGAGCCCCTCCAAAGCACCGGAGGAGACCTCGGCCGGAGCAAACCCCTTCTCCCCTTGTAGCCCTGCAGCCCACGGGAGCAAAGAGGAGCCGAGACTCCCGTCTTAAGCATTTTACACGGAGAAAAGCCCGGATGCAGGCAGGATGCTGTGGTACGAGGAGAGGCTGAGAGCTGGAGCTGTTCGTCCTCGAGGGGANTCTGAGAGATGTCTGTAAGTGCCTGATGGAGGGTACAGAGAGGAGGGGGACGGACTCTTCTCTGTGGTGTCCAGTGGCAGAACAAGAGGCTTAAATTGAAATTTGGGAAATTTCATTTAAACATAGGAAAAAAAAAAACTTTTACTGTGAGAGTGGTCTAGTACTGGAACAGGTTGTCCAAAGAAGTTGTGGCATCTCCATCCTTGGAGACATTCAAAGCCAAGTGATCCTGGACAACCTGCTGTAGGGGACCCTGCTTGAGCGGGGGGGTTGGACTGGGGGTTCTCCAGAGGTGCCTCCAACCTCAGCCACTCGGTGATTCTGTGACAACTGTGACATTGGATTCGAAGGGGAAAAGCTCCAGCAAATGACACCGTCAGGTCTGAAAGTGGGTGACTTACACTCGAAAGGTACTTTCCACCTAATGAAATAAATTAGGGTTTCCACCTAATGAAATATATTGCCTTTCCTACAGACCTGATGCCAATGAACAGCGCTGTTGCAGCTAGCTAGACAATTTGTGCATGAGGCGGCATCATTTGAGTCAGTTTTCTGCTCTCGGAGAGGTTTTTCCACCTCGAGAGCCCATTGCCAGCAGGTGGCAACCGTGCTAAAGCAGTGCCTGTGCGGGCTGGCTCTGCTCCCCGGCCTTGCCAGGGCTGCTCCAAGAGGTCTTGCAACACCTCTGCAATCCCTCATCTGCTGCTGAAACCTGCCTCCTCCCCTTTGAAGGTCGCTCAGGACCACAGCACCCAGCTTTCCTTCCAGAATGGGCCACCCGTATAGTCCCCAGTCCCCCATCTCCCAGGTGTTCCTCCTCTTCTCCAAATTATTTGAGTCATTTGATACCTCTTGAGAGCCATCAGCACCTTCTAAGTGGAGCTGATCTCTTCTCCGGGTGCCTCCCTGTTCCACCTCTTGCACCTGGGGCTTGCTGTGATCATCCCACACACCTGCACGTGCCAACACACAGACATGCTGTCAGGACCGGGTTTTGAAAATTCCTTGTGTTTTCTGACAGTTGCAAGGTGCAGCTAAGGACAAATAGAGACAAACCATGAAACTGGGCTCTGGGAACCTTGTGGGCACTAAGTCTGGGGGTTTAAGACTGTGAGAATAAGGACCCACTGCTGTGGTCTGTTCCTCATGAGGCTGGCTGAGACCACGGATTCAGCTCTTGAACTTTACAGCAAGTTAATGCTGCAGTTGGTATATAAAATGAAGTTCCTGGCAAAGTTTCACCTGGAAGAATGTGTTCTCCTTCACTGTTCTTCCAAAGTTAACACCTTTAGTACTGAGAAGGCAACACAAGTGATCTTGTATTCACAAATCACTTTCAGTTTTCTAAAAGGGAAACATGAGACTGCCATCACGATCCATTGAAGATTGTTCATTTTGGTGCCAGAGCCCTGAGAGCACTGATAGGACTGAATTGTCCTGAGTGAACCTTACCTGGGGCCTCCACCCACACCCTCACCCACTGCTCCAGGAGCCCATTTAAGCGGGGACATGCAGTCTCCTTTCCTATTTTTTGGAGGGATACCTGTTTCCAGCCCTGCCTCCTGGATGGCCCTCGGAGTCATGTTGCAGCCTTGTCTCCAGCCCCCTTTTCTGGATAGACCTTGGACAACTGCTGTAGGTAGATGGTTTCCTGGATGGGCTCTGGTATGTGCAATATAGCCGGTCTCTAGACCCATTTTCTTTAGGTTTACCTGTCCTGTACTTTCCTGGTGGAGTTTGGGCAGGTAAGAGCCTTGCTTGGTGCTTGTGGATCAGGGGGAAAGCTGGAGAGGAAAACTTCAGCTGAGACAGCCTCCCTTAAGCCAGTAATATATATACCCTACAGGGATTAAAGGGTGTGAGAATAAGCGTTTCACAGACCTTCCACTTGCTGCAGCCCTACAAGCCAGCTTGCTGCTGTGCTCAGCTGGGCATCTCCCTCTGGGATGAGGGCTGGGAGCAGTATGGTTTTTGCAGACGTGATGAGGGGAGGGAGTCTCTGGCATCTCTTTGGCCAAAAAAGTCCACTCCCATTTAACAAGGTGCTTTGGTGGCTAATATAGAGCCAAAATCAGGGGGCTGTGGCACAAGCAGTATCCTGGCTGTGGTAGATCACTGCTGAGGACTGACGGTGGCAAGGAGCCCTGCTCACCTCCACACGTTGATGGTGGAGGTGAGGCTTTTCCATGACTGTGAAAGCTGGAAGGTGTGGTGTGCTCATCCCGCTGTCTACCAGTGAGGGAGGGGTTGCCTTGCTGGTGAGAGGGAGGATGGGGTTGCAACATATTTATGGGAGGTCTTGAAGCTTCCAGTACTGTATTTCTGATTTCCAGACTCTTCCTCTCAGGCCCTGCTTCTGTTGAAGCACTTTGCTTTGCTATTTACTTGTTAAAGAAGGAATTTTATCCACAGTGCTTGCTGGGGCTTTTCTTGTGGCTTACAAAACACCTTAATTTTGTCATAAATCTACAATATTTTATTTTACAGTAGGTAAAATGTAATATAAATAGCAACGACATGGGACAAGTAGCATAGATGTTCTCTGGTGAAAGAAGGACCACTCTCTTTTTTCCCATGAGGTTTATTTCATTAATCACTCTTAAATAAGTATATATTTGACACTTAACAGGACCAATTATTTAAAAAATAATTCCTAATACAAACTCCCACAGTTGCCCTAATATTTGTACGGTGTGTTGTTTAACACTACTTTTGAGACCCAAATCTTGCTTTTGGTTTAAATTTAACTTGTGTTAACAGCTCGGGAAGGAGGGAATTTGAGGTGAGGGGGGGAAAATAGACATCTCTCAAAATCAAAAACAAAGCCGTAACACACATATACACATACATGAACATGAAAATGGTTCATTTTCTCTTCCAAATACTCGTCTTGCATCCTCTGTCCATTTTATTGATATGTCATTGAAAGTGCTTGTTAGCTCTGCTCCGGGAAACAATCCTCCAAATTACAGAGCTATTACGAACTGAGCGTCACATTAATCTGGAAGCTGTTCTCCAGCATGTCTGTGCTGTACAGCAGATGGCAATAAAGGACCACTGTGTAGTAGAAATAGACCTCTGAAAAGGAAGTTTTCTGTCCTAATGCTTCAGGGGGTGTGATTAAAAACAAGAATATAGAAATGCAACTTTCAGAAGTTGGGAGGCGCAGAGAGGGGAGAACGCAGGACTCGCAAGTAAGCAGGACAAACCATGGGAATGATAAACAGACACATACATTACGTGTGAGTGAAAGAGAGAACATTGTGCATCCATGAACCGCTCCTTCAGTCTGCGAAGTTGCCCCTGCAAAGCCATGGGAGGGAAGGGATCTGGGAGACCCAACCCACTGTTCAAGAAGTTCTGCATTCCAGCATCTTCCGGAAACTTTTCCGAAAACTGTCATCCAGGAAAGCATACAAGAAAGGATTCAAGCATGAGTTGGCATAGCTTAGGCTGGTGATGAAGTAGGATATACCAATGACCATGGAAGTCTGGGGCAAGTCAGTGGTCAAAGCCACAATGGTGGCCAAGTGGAAGGGGGTCCAACAGAAGAGACACACAGCCAGGACTATGAAGACCATAATAGTGACTTTCTTCTTGGCTTTGTCCAGGGCTTTAGCATTAGAGTTCAAGTGCATGTTCCTTAGCTTGTAGAGCATCATGGTGTAAAGGATGCAGATGGTGGATACTGGAATGGCAAAGCCAAGGATGAGGGTGTAGATCCTGCTGGCTTTGAACCAAAACCTTTCAGGCTTGGGGAAATTGAGACCACAACTCTTGATCTCCAGGTCATCTATGTAGACATTGGCAAAGATGATGAAAGGGAGAACTATGATGGTAACAAGGATCCAGATGCACAGACTGACAATCCTGGCTGCTCGGTATGTACGATGTGGCATCCTCTTGGACCTGACTGTAGCCAGCACTACCAGATACCTGTCTATGCTCATCACCGTTAGGAAATAAATGCTGGAGAAGATATTGTAGTGGTCTATGGACAAGATGACCTTGCAGAGGACTTCTCCAAAGGGCCAGTAGTGGAGGAGGTGTTCAGCAATATTAATGGGCAAGACGAGTGTGAACAAGTCATCAGCTATAGCAAGGTTCAGGATGAACATGTTTGTCACAGTCTTCATCTTGGGGGCCTTGAGGATCACATAGATGACAGCAGTGTTGCCTGTGAGCCCAACGGCACAGATCACAGAGTAAATCACAGGGAGGACAATGTAGAAATCAGCTGCCTGCTCTTGGAATGTGAAGTTGAACCTCATGCTCTTGTCCAGGTAGCAGCTGTTGCCTGCGTTGCTGCAGGTGCTGTTCAGATCATCCCACAGAGAGCTGTTTCCCATGCCTGCTGGTCACAGACCACCCTCCGATGTCATCGAAAGCCCTGCTAGCCCAAGAGGGAGAGCCTTTTTTCTGTTTGAGAAGCAGCTGCTATCTCATTTAGAAATGGGTTATTTCCAAAGCATGGGCTGTGGGGCAGCATGGACCATCTAACTTACCTCTCCTGTCCCCCACCATTGGGGAAGTTAGGTTTTGAAGTGATCAGGGGAAAGAAAAAATGATTGAAAGACACAAAGGCTCCATGAAAAAAACAAACAGAATTATAACTCCCTGTGTAAGTCAAGGAACTCTTCTGAGAGCATCCCGGTGAACTGTGGGTTTTCTCTGCTGGGGAAGTCAAGTGGTTCCAGTCCAGCTGTCTGCAGCAGGAGTTCTTCTCGGGGCTGGCAGGAACAGGGAGGGCAGAGATGAAGCTTTGTGCCTGGTCGGCTATTCACAGCCCTCGGAGGACTTGAGGGACGGCTGCTGTTTCACTTGCACGGCGCTTGCTTTTCCATGCTGGAGCAGAAGCGTGGCAGTACTTAATTAGTGTCTGTCTTTGTGTTGGAGTTCAGACTCTTTTCATTGACTGAGATTTTGCAAACAATGAAGAAGTTTCCGACACGGCTACTCCCCACTGCCAAGGTCCCCTAGCAAAAGAAGGAGGGGGGACAGG
Source organism: Anarhynchus alexandrinus (assembly GCA_008711295.1). Lineage (NCBI taxonomy): Eukaryota > Metazoa > Chordata > Aves > Charadriiformes > Charadriidae > Anarhynchus > Anarhynchus alexandrinus. Next base: position 941,123 of record VUYV01000138.1, on the reverse strand, counting down.
AACAGAGTTCAAGGAGTATTTCCAAACGGAGGGTTAACCCACAATTAAAGTAACTCTTTAAGCAAGGGTAGGTTATCATCGTATTCAATATGAAGCCAATCCCCATTACAAACACCCGTGGCAGCACACAACTTGGCACAGGTGGAGGTGGACAGACAAACCTGTAAATCTCAAAAGTTCAGGATTATTCACGGAAGAAAGGGGGGGAGGTGGGGGGGAAGTACCCTGAAAGCAAATCCACTTTAGAGTCAAGGCAAGAATTACCCCATCTGTTTACATCTCTAGCGGTTGCCACATCCATCGCTATCGCCTCACCCGTACTTCCAAGAATTCCTCCGCAGGGAAGCAAACAAACAACGGACCCCCCCCCCCCGTGAAGATCAAAGATTTGGCAACTGGTCCCCAGGCTCTGCAAAGAGCAGTGCCTCACTTCGCTTGCGTTTTGTTGTCTCCCAGCAATAAAGGCAGCAGGAAAGCCGGGATTGGGAACGGAGGGTTGCGGTGCCCCTTACCTGGTGAGCGGCTCCGGCTACCTCCTCCGGCACCTGCTGCTCCGCACTGTTGAGCCTCTTCTCTCTAATCCGAGTTGGAGGAGGGTCTCTGGGATGCTGACGTTACCCGGCTTTGCAATCATATCAACGTGATGGCTCTGGGTGTGCATTGCACATCTCGGCAATTAGAGCTTGTTCAAACCAGGGAAAGGTCGGGTGGGGGGGGAAAAGTTTTCTCTCTGCAGGGCTATTTAAATGGTAAATAAGGTGGATGCTGGTGAGCAGCTGATGCTCCAGAGCTGTTCCTCCTCAGGAATGAAGGAGGTGTTGAGGTGCACGGGCAGCACCCAGGGCTGGCAAGCCGTGGCTGGCTGAAGGAGGGATGTGCGGAACGGTGGGAAGCGGGGAGGGGGTTAAACTGCTTCAGCAGAGAACACTGGCTGGGTTTAACAAAGGAAGATGCACAAGTGTGTGTGCGGGGAGGGAGCGGGAGGGGGGTACGCAACACTACAGTGCTCAAAATCAACAAATAAACAGCTGTACCTTGCCAGATCTGTGCTGGTTTCAGCTGCTCTGGGGGAGCTCAGCTGGTTTTCCCCCGCTGGGTCTCGGGTCCAGCTTTGGAAAAGCAGCTAAATCCTTCAGATGCGCGTCGCGAGACAGAGGAGTCCTGTGAAGCTTGGCAGAAAGGCACCCCAGGTCATCCACCAAACCCAGCAACAGTATAAGATCGCTTTACCTTCACGTCAGTATAAAAGAGAGGAAAAAGGAAATCGAGGGTCTTTTGATTCTCCTTTAGTCTTTTAAATGTATCCCCAGCGGGGGGTCGCCTGACCTTTGTTTTGATATCAGGTGAGAGAAAATGCGAACATCCGTCAGTGCTGCGCCTGGCACTGTGCTGTGTCATTCAACCGAGCGGGTCACCTCCTTTAAATGAGCCCCGTAGCGAAAAGCTGTGTTTGACTTTGCTCCTCTTCTGGGGATGTTTACCCTTTTCTGGCAAGATTATTGTGTACCGGCAACTGGGTGGGAACAAACCACTTCATTGCACTCAGGGACATAACTCCTTAAGGAGTTAAGGACTCCTTAAGGCCACTGACTTTGCAGCAGATGGTAATTTTTTTTTTGTGCTTAGTTTACAACTCTTACAGATATTTTCTGTATTTCAACTAAAATCTGACCGGCGGTTAGGCCTAAGCAAAATTAAACAGAAATTCCAGATTGCCCAAGAAGATCCATAAACATGATACAGATGATATTTCTTCAGATGAAAGACCTCAAGAGGCCTCCTCCTGCCTGTTTCGGGAAAGCCGGCACAGTTTGTAGGTAATTGTAAGAGAAAAGGGGTTTTCATAGGTCTGCAGGGGGAAGGCAGCTTTCCTGGAATCGCTGTCATCTTTGTCACAGAGAAGGAAATACAGGGAGAGGATTTGGGGAGAATGCAACGTTAAACTTACTGATCTGTAACTATTCCCCGAAAGGGTATAAAAAAGGGTGTTAAAGTTACTTCGAAAATCTTTCCATCGTGTCTTTCTGTTTTTCAGCACAAAGCGCATCCCCGGGGTCTCTGGGAGAGCTCAGAAGCTCTCCTTTCCCTCCCCAAACTCTGTTATCTCGGAACTGGCTGTCACGCTGCTTCGGCCGGGAGCTGCGTGCCCGGGTGCTGCGTGTTTAGGGACGTGTCCCTACGGGGCTGGGGGCTGCGGGGCTGCCTGGGCTCCTGCGGACCACGCGTGGGCTGTGCCCTGCGCCGGCGCCGCGTCCCTCCCGCCTGCCTGTGCCGCCTCACGTCTCATTATCTGTAGCCAGCACCGTCTCCTGCGTGCCTCGGTTAGGATGTGTTCGATTAAAACAACCTTGTCAGAGATGAGATGGGGACGAAGAATTTAATCTCATCGTCCGGTGTGAGTAGAGGGGCTTTCGTTTCTTTTACGCCCCCCAGCCAAACGCGCGGCGCCTGCTTTGAGCTGTGCTCCTTGCCTCCGGCAGACGCGCAGCAAAACTCGCCGGCTTTGGAGAGAGCGATTGCGAACACATCTAAATTCACGCATGAAATTGCTTTGCGGCAGGAGCGCTTCCACCAACAGAGAGAGACTCTTTCCCTTGTGTCGGCTCTGGACCGACCGCAGCTGGCGGCTGAGCACGGGGGAGGCGCGTTGTGCGTATCGGCACGGGGCGAAACGGGGAGCGCCCGCAGGGGAGGCCGAGAGGATGTTTTATTCATCTTGTTTTCTCTGGCTGGGTGTCCCTTCCACTTGGTTATAAAAGTTCCGGTGGCACAAAGCCCTGAAAATCAAGCACTGGTTCAAGCTGCTGTGACAAAGGACACGAGCTGTGTTTTCCCTCTGCGCCGCTTGGACCTACTCTCCTGCGAGCAGCTCCATCGCCAACATGGTGCAAGAGGGACAAAGTTTCCATCCCTGACAAATCCATGCCATGGAGGTGGACTTTGCCTCTGGAAACCCCCATTCACACTACGCAGCTCAAGTCAGCTGTGCGAACAAAGAAAAGGAGGTATTAGGGAGGGGGAAATCCCTTCCCTTCCAAGGCCAAGTCAGTGGTGCTCTATTGCCATCATAAGGTTGACCTGCTGCTGTCTCCAGACAAAGGCCATCCATCCCTTCGGAGTTACGGAGAACTGTGCTGCTGGCAGTACCAGACGGGGACATCAGGAGCGCGCAGCACCAGCAGGGGACAGGCAGGGCAGAAGCTTTCTTTGCCTGGGTTGCTTCTGGAGAGCACTGCAAAATATCTGCTCAAATGATGGGATTATTTCCCCACCAACTGTGTGAGCGATGCTGTCTGAGCCCCCTGTGATGCTGCAGCCCTCCAGCAAGGGCACGCTCTCTAAAGGGTTGTCATCTGAGGCAGAAGGCTGCTGCCTCTAACCAGGTTTCAATCCTTTTGAGGAGGACTTCTCCAGGTCACCAGGAGTGAAGTTTATCTCACCTCCCCTGTTAATCCACAGGGGCAACTGGAGAGGATGAGTTACGCTGGATCAGCCCCTGAGATGGACCCCCTTTTTCTTCTCCTTTTTTCAAAGTCACAGTAATCTCGGCTGGATTTCATTTTGAAATTTTGTTGAATTAAATCTGCTTTTCATTCCATGCAGGAGAACCAGGGGAGATGAAACCAGGCTTGCTGGAGGGGTGACTTCACCAGGGAAGGGAATGAGCGTGTTCTCCCCGCAAGGGCTCGCAGGGATAGGAGACATGTTCAGCCATTTAAAAGGAAACGAATTAACTGTGGGAAAGAAAACAGAGAACTGACTATGCTGTGCTCTGCTGGGGGTGGTTGCGTTGGAAATTTTTAATGCACCTGTGCTACTGCTGCCTAAAGTCACGGATCACCTGCTGAGCAGGCAGCAGCTTTCCAGGGCTTTTCCACCCCCTTTGAAAAATATATTCTTGTCTTTGGAGTAGAGTTCGAGGAGAGCTGCTAAATAAAGCAGAATGAAGATGGTTTCTTAGCCACCCAGGGGACCCCTCAGGATGCACCTTGCTTTTGGCATTCTCGTTTTGGGGGACGAGGTGTGGTCATCTCCCCGTGGTCACAGTGCTGGCAGTCCTTGTCCTTTTCTGGGGTGGGTTTTGAGCCTCACCTCCCTGTCTGTGTGACACATCCTGGGAAGGTCCATAGACAATTTGCAGAGACAGAGAGGAGGTTTGACTGACAAGCTGGTGCTCAGAGGAGGGTGAAATCACATGAACAGCTCAGATCTGGATTGGGATTGTTGTTCTGGGACTCCAGCTTTCCTGGACACCTAAAGGGACCGCTTTCCCCTCTGCTTCGCTTCCCAGCTTTGGAGGAAGGGGTTGTGCAGTGCTGGGCTCAGCATCCCTCCCAGCAGGTAAGCCAGGGAGCAGCAGCCCTCTGCTTCACAGGCCCTGGGCATGACCGTGATGCTCCTGCAGCCTCCGGAGAGTTCCTGTGACTGGGTCCAGTTTGACAAGACTGCTTTGCTTCACCTCCCCGCCCCCGCCCCGAGGGATTAGCAGGGGAGATAATTCTGTTTTGTTGGGTTCCTGCTGCTGTCAGAGTCAAGTTCATCTCAAGGACACAGATACGCAATCAATACTCTTTTCTCACCAAAACAAAATGTTCTTGGCTGACTCTCTTGCAGTCGGTGGTTATTAGGGTGATTTTATTTGTATGAGGTGTTCAGGCTTTTCAAAAGACAGTATAGCACTGCAGCTTAATATCCAGAACCGATTATGTTGAACGGTCTATGAGTGATGGCTTTTGGTGAGTAAAGGCAGTGTGGGTGGTCGGGCTATTTATTGTAGGATAACTGTCCCTATACTGTAACCTCCGCCTTGGGGCTGAGTCTCCCCTGCGCTGCTCTGGTCCCAGCCTGGGGATGCACCGAGGTTGGCCATCACATTCCCCAGGAACCACCAGCTCCTCCTCGGAGTGGTGTTGGCTCAGCAAAATAGCAGTTGGTGGGTGTTGGGGTGAGCCAGAAAGGAGAAACCTGAGCTTATTCATCACCCCTCTGCTGCGTTCTTTCCCCTTTCCCACAAGCTGGGACATGTCCTCCTGCTTCCTAACCCTTCCCAGCCAAAGCAAGCCAGGCTGGCTTAGGCAGATGATGGTGCTTACCTTAAGGGACATCCCTGGGAACCAGACAAGGGGTGTAGGTCCTGATTGTTATGGTGGATGAGGATAGAGCAGGTGTCTCCATCAGTGAACTGGTGAGTTGTGGATGAAGAAAATGCCTTTGAATGGTCATAACTATTGCAATGGATTTGGCAGCCAGTGGCATATCCAACCTGCCACGAGCTGCAGTGAAGGCGAAGTGGTGCTGGAGGTACTTTAAAGAAAATCAGAGTAGTGAGTCTTACTTACAAACAGCCTGTTTTTACCAGGCAAGGGATGTATCAACTGCCCCATCTCCGCCTCTGCAGGGGAGCAACCAAGACAAACACCGTGTGAGTATTTTCCTCAGGCCAGAGGTGATGAGGAATAAAAGCTGTAGCACCGGGAGGAGGTGGGTGGGCGGCTGGAGCTGTTTGCTCCTTTCCTGCAAGCCAGGAAGGAGGCTGTGAAGCTCCTGCAACGGGTCAGCCCTCATTTCCAGCAGCTTTTGGAGGCGCTGGATCTCCTGCAGGACATTCCCCAGCCCGGTGGTGCTGGCACAGCCCTGGCCCGACCAGCTATCTTGGAATGCTGTTAACTCTTGAAACTATCAATGACCATTGAAATGTTAACAGGATCCTGTTAACCTTTAGCAGACAGGCATGGCGTGTCTACAAGGGGGTTCTCCAGCACGGTTGTTGGATTGCAGAGGTAACAAGCAAGATACAAGGAGGAATCCTGGTTTAAAAGGATCGGAGTAAAAGAGAAATAAAAGGATGTTAGTTGCCCTAATTGGGTGGAAAAGAAATGAGTGTGGGTCAGCAGGTAGAGACCTGCTCTTCTCCTGGATCCCCACCCACACTGGGCTTTCCAGTGCCAGCAGGTGAGGGCTGTGTAGGACACGTGCTGTCTGGTCCTGCAACCCGCTGGCATCCCATGCAGGAACTATACATTCTTTAGTTGCTCTTAAACTGGTTATTATTCAGCTGCTGAAAGCCCTTGGTATCTGGGTCACTTCCAGGTGATAGGAGTTGTCGCTTTGACTTTTTTAACGACGTCTGAACCGTCGCTTCTGAAGTCACCCTTTCTGCTTGTCACTGTCACTGCTTGACCCTCCTTGAAAGCTCTGAGAACAACGGCGTTGCAATGGGGTTGTAACCCATCCTCGGAAAACCAGCATGGACCCCTTCAGGGATGCTCGCTGGCCAGCGGGCTCTGTGCAATACATTCCAATATCTCCAAGCAACAGCTAAATGTGTCACCTCGTCTGCTTAAGTAGCAGAGCTCCTCTGGCCTAAAAGCCCAATCATCGGAGGGTTATGGAGTGCAAATTGCTGCTGACTGAATTTGCTGCTTTGTTCACGCCGGTTTCCCCTCCCTGCCTGTGTTATGACAGTGAAATGACTCATCTTCACCTTAATATCATGGTTTAGAGAAATGTTTTAATGTTTGGTATGATGCTTATTGTTTAAAAAAAAACCAAACCAAAACAACAACAAAACAACACGTGAAATCTGTCTTCCGGCACAACATTTTTCCAGTGCAATTATACAGAGCCGCACCTTTCTCCATACGCTTTTCAGGCCAAAAAAAACCAGTGGAGTACAAGGTTTACGATACCATTGATTTATTCTAAGGAAAAAAGGGAAAAGCAGAAGGCCTGATTTGAGCTTAGTGAAACCTGACTGTATGGCTTTGGACTGCGGTCACTTATTACAGCTCACTTCTGCAATTAATACCAGCCTGACCTACTTAGATAGGTCGTCCTAATTCGTGTGGCCAAATATCTGCTAATGAAAACTCAGTTTTAAGAGCATGATCCTCGTTGGATGTGTCAGTGTGATGGAGAAAATGAAACTGAGGTGAACTAAGTACGAAATGGTGTGCAACGAAACACCAAGCTAACGATGAAAGCAAAAGGGAAGGGAATTAATCGCTGCAAAGTGAGGTTTGCGGCTGGTGCTGTCAGCTCATCTGCACCCCGTGGTCATGGGAATAGCGGGGACATATGTCTCGGAGCAAGAGGTGGGGGGGAATGGATTCACTACGTGCACCAGAAATAACCAAAAGAGCAGCAACAGTCAGTAGGACCCACCTCTTCTCTTTAAAATCTCATTTGGACCCCAAAGCAAAGCCCCAGAATTTAATTCCCCGGGGAACTGAAGCTGCCAGGCCACTGGCGGGGGCTTTCACAGCGTGCTGGGGACAATGAGGTCCCCATCAGAAGTCTTATTGATGCAAATTTAATTATAGGCAACCGCACCATAGAGAAGATGTGCGGATGCTTGTGGAGGAGAAGCAGAAAGAAAAGAAATTAAAATATACCTCTGTGGTTCCCACTGGGAATAATTTCCGAAGCACAAAGCTCCCTGGGCCATGCAGGGCCTCCCGCCGGGGGAGTAATTTCAGACGAGAGCTGACCGAGCAGGAGAAGGTGTTTTGCGTTGGAGGGACTGAGTTATGACCAAATAAGTCTTTCCACTTCTAATACCAGTGATCCTCGGTAATATCATCTTATCAATAAGGAGCACACTCGGGCTCTGGGAGACCTCTCCATCTCCACCTGATTCTCAATTCCACTTGAAGGCGGAGGAAAATGATTTCCTTGTAAATGGCCTGTTTCCACTGACTTCTGCAAACCCTCACTGAGGCTCCTTGCTGGGAAGTTGATTTTATTTTTTTTTTGGTGTAATAAGAATTGCTTTATTCTTGTAAACGCGTGATGCGTTTCTCCGCCTCGGATGTCAGGAGGTACACATGCTGTACAGAAACACTCCCCAACTGCATCAATAACCTTTTTGTGTTGCTTAGCGAGTCCCAGATAACCGCAGAGTAGTTGCGTGTCTCTGCAGGTTACGCGGCAATCAATTACACATCTGTCCTCCAATACATCCTCATTTACAGGGAGGGTGCGATGAACTCCTTACTCTGCAATCAGGTGCTGGCAGTGCCCGTTCTCTTGTGCGTTTACGGGCTCAGCCGAATAACCCCATGCTCAGCAGCTGAGCTGTGCAGAAATAGAGGTGCTTTTTATTTTTGAGACTTTGAATCTCCCTGTTATCTGGCCAGGATTTAAGGTGAGAAGAGCTTTTGGGCTGTCGTAGCATCTCTCCTGTTTTCCCCGTGCAGCTCTGCAGCACTCCTGCTTGGTTCGCTCTGAATTGTGTGGAGCAGCCCAGATCATAGAATGGTTTAGGTTGGAAGGGACCTTGAAGATCATCGAGTTCCACCCCCCTGCCATGGGCAGGGACACCTCCCACCAGACCAGGCTGCCCAAGGCCACGTCCAACCTGGCCTTGAACACCTTCAGGGATGGGGCAGCCACAGCTTCTCTGGGCAACCTGGGCCAGGGGCTCACCACCCTCACAGGGAATAATTTCTTCCTAATACCTATTCTAAATGTCCCCTCTTCCAGTTTGAAGCCATTCCCCCTCGTCCTATTGCCACATGCCCTTGTAAAAAGCGCTTCCCCAGCTCTCCTGTAGCCCCTTTAGGGACTGGAGGGGCTCTAAGGTCTCCCCGGAGCCTTCTCTTCTCCAGACTGAACAACCCCAAGTATCTTAAACTGCAGATCCTTCTGGAACCCTTCAAGGGACAGGGGATTTTGTGACTTGGAAAGAAAAACATCCGTGGGAGAGGCAGAACACGATGCTGTTACCCATGGCTGGTGTTCCCACCTCTGCTCTCAGTTTTTTCTCTTCCTTCCTGCACTGGGGCACCTGAATAACTTTGTTGTTTCATTGACTGCATTAAAATTGGAAAAAGAGTCTACGGGCCGCTTTCCAGCGTGAAAACAAGCTCAATTTTGCCCATTATATATGGGAAAAGTGATACTGGGCAGAAAGCGGCGAGCAAAAGACGGGTGATCAGCAGATCTTTTTCATGTGGCCGCAGGGAGGGAAACCACAATTGCGGTGTGCGAGGCGCGTCGTTAACGTAAAAGCAACAAAAGTGACCCAAATGGTGAGCGAGTGTCAACTGAGGTGGCATCACTGTCGGTAAGGGAGCATCTCCGATCTCTGCCGGCGGGGAGCTCTGCCGCCGCGCCTGCGACTTCGCCTGCCGAGAGGCGCTTGTGTTGCGGCTGATTGCGCCTCTCATTTACGTTTCGATTGCGCAGCCGGTTCTTAGAAAGCAGGTTGGCTTTTTTAACTCTCTTGAGCATTCAAGTGAGTCCAGGAGATGTGGGAACGGGCTGGTGAGTGGCTTCGTATTGTCTCGGCTGTTAGGCGTTTCGCTGCTTCCCCGGTGCTCCTACTGGTGATGGAGCTATTTGCTCGGCTCCGAAGCAATCCCCGGCACGTCGCTTTTGTGGAAGGTGGAACAGCGAGAGAGAAAAACGGGCTGGAAATTACCCGTTCCAGGAAAACGCAATCACTGCGGATTTTCTTCTGGGACCTGCTCGTGAGCAAAGACGGAGCCTGAATGGGGGATCTGCCCCTGTGGGGGTCACTTGTGCACGGAGAGCATCGTGTGAGCATCGACAGCGGGTTGTCACCCCGCGGAAACGTGTTCCTGCAGGACCCTCCTGCCGGGGGGACATCTGACATCGTGGCTGTGTGGCTCGGAAAATACACGGAGGGCAAATTTTCCCTTTCATCTCCCTTTCTCGCCGGGAAAGCCAGGACGTCTGCCTGCTGTATTTCGCGAGTAGGAAATCAATTGCTGAGGGATTCCCGCTGGGAGATTTGTGCCTTATGAAATTCATGCCGGGGGGCAGAGAGGCGGGCTGGGGAGCTGGAAAGGATGGCTCCGTCTCCTTCCCCTCCGCTGCTTTAATTGTTTGTAATGACTTAATAAGCAGCACTAAACAGGGAAGCTGATCCTTCCCCGCAGCAAACGCGGGCATGCGGCACTTTATTAGCTTTCCTAGGGCCTCTGTTTGGAATTGCTTAGCTGTATTTTCTTCTTTACAGGCTTGATCCAAAGCCTGGGGAGATCAGTAGGAAAACCGTCGCCTTTGCGGTGTCAAGGCTCCGAGCGTTGAGCCAGCACCAAATCCCTGCAACGATCTGGGAAGAAAATAATATGGAGAAACGGCATCATTTGAGCAATGAAATGCTCTTTGCCTTGGCGGCCTATGCATAGGAATGGAGGCCAGGGAGAGGAAGAGCAAATTAGGTTAATAAAAAACAAAACCAGACAAAACAACGCAGTTTTCATGGAAGAATGAATGGAAATAGCTTGGCATTTAGGCTGGAAAGGAGGAGAAACTTTGTGCCCATCAGAAGGGTGCAGAGGTGGAGCAGCTGCCCCGTGACAAGAGGCAGATGGAGAAGCGAAATGCCAAACTGAAGACTTTTTAAGGTGGAGCTTTTTTGGATGGGGCGGAGGGCTGTAGAGCCAGATCTTGAGTCCCGTGGCTGTTGCAGGCAACTTCCCATGGGAGCATCCCTGCCCCGTGGCCAGGGAGCCACTGCCCGGCCGCTGGCAGGTCTGGTCCCGCAGGGGTGTTTTGCTCGGCAGAGCTTGGGGGAATACCCCAACTTCCCCGCTTTGCTTACAATGGAAAGGCGTTTGGGTCAAAATGATGTATTTCTGCTCTGAGGGATGGAGTCTTGAGTTCTCACCGGTTTTGCTCGAATTGGGTGGGATTTCTTCAAACCGCCTGAAGAAACCCCCCCGACACCCCCTGCTCCTCCCACTGTGTCCTTCCCACAGCTCTGATCCTCTGAGTTTTCCCCTTAAACTACAAGAACTGAAAGTTGTCTGTGTTTTGCTGCCTCTTGGTTCTGTGCAGCTCAGGGGGGAAAGAAACTTCCTCTTCGCTTCGTTTTTTTTACAATAAAGCATTTTGCTCCTCTCTTCAAAGGAGTGGGATGAAATACTTTCTTTAAAGCTGATGGAGCCCAACTGAATTCCCTTATTGATTGGAACAAAATAACAAAGTTATTTATGTTAAAAATAACTTCAAATTTTTGAAGAGACCTTCTGAGAAAATATTTCTCTTGGTGACTGATTACAAGTGGGTATGGGAAGAAACTCTTGGCCTCGAAGCCCTCAAAGCAGTAATTTTTTTCCAGAGAGTAGATGTAATTATATTTTCAGGACGAAAAAAAGATGTAGTGGACCAAATGAGCTCCAAGCCAATCTTCATTTGCTGTCAATGACCAAATTACAGCACAAGGTTACTGCCAGCTCCGCCGGACAAAACGTTGCCTTTGGGTTATTAGGGGTTTTGTCAGAAATCTCTGTAGCATGAATAGTTCATGTACTCGTCTACCTATTGGCTTCAGCCGTTCCTGCCGTCCATTTCTGTTGTAAGGCACCTCATTTAATTACGTTATCCTTTCATTCAGACATGTGCAGCTTTTTCTGTTTCTAGCCCCAGTTTTCAGCTGGACAGACGCTTTCTTATCTGTGAGTGTATTCAGCGATGGGCACATGGGTGAAGGCAAGGAGTTGGCAGGTGATAATTTATGGAACTTTCTACAAGGGCTGGAAACCCCGGACTTCAATTTCCATCTCCTTAAAAATGTCTGTTGTCTTTGTTACTTCTACCGCTTGTTACGCCACTGCGCTTGTGGTCTTTGTGGCTGGTCTGAATTTACTGCTTGGAAATGCAATTATATGGCTTTCAATTATTTTTATGCAGAAGAATCTTGTACAGAAAATGAAACAAATTTAACCTTCCAGTAATTTGAAGTCACTTTTGAAACTTAATGTTTAGGATTGACCAGTTTTAACTGGGCGATCTTTCATTCCTGCTTCATGGGCTTATTGTCATTTGTTTAAACAAACAGGAAAAGGAGCCGTGCCCCGCAGATCCCTCCCTGACACAAAACGATGGAGGATGAGGCATTGCCCATCATCCTTCTGAGGCTATAAACCTTTGCCCTCTAATTTGTTCTTGGTAACGGACTTGCAGGGCTCAGCGATGGATGGATGCTTTTCTCTTCTGAGTAGGAATTTATCACTCAGGGGTTACCCTGCAGCAATGATGTGGAAGAAAAGTAGGATGTAAAGTAACTCATTTACTGTTCCTTATACCATAGGACCGAGAGCTAAGCTGTGGTTTTTTGGGTGGGGTATTTTTTCCCTTCTCCAAATATCTTTTCTAGCCCAACAGATGTGGATGGTTTAGATTGAACATTAGGAAGAAGTTTTTCACTTTGAGGGTGGTGAGGTACTGGCACAGGTTGCCCCGAGAGGTTGTTGAGGCCCCATCCCTGGAGGTGTTCAAGGCCAGGCTGGACGTGGCCTTGGGCAACCTGGTCTGGTGGGAGGTGTCCCTGCCTATGGCAGGGGGGTTGGAACTCGATGATCTTCAAGGTCCTTTCCAACCTAAACCATTCTATGATTCTATGGAGGGCAGAGGAGGGATCAGGCATGTTAAAGAAGGGGATCCAGGTGGGAATAATATTTGTGGGAAGATTGCCTGCACTTTGGCTCTGCCGCTGTGTGAGCGGTTGGAGCAGATGGAATCTAAGTAAACAACTTTTCACGTCTTTTGATGATTCTTTTTAAGTTTTCAAGCCCCTGTTGTGTGTGTTGTTTCCTGTTTGTAGGCGAGATAAGGGAGCACAGAGATCTTAATATGTCCCGAAGACCAAACAAACCTGCCCATAGGCAAAGTGTCTGACTTGCTGGAAGGGAGCTTTCCATGCATGGAAGTCACCTGGAAAAGAAATTATTTGGTGGCAGAGGAAAGAGACAGAAAGATTGGGGAAGCAATCCCTGCCTGGTTTAAATGGCATAGTGCCCGCTCGACTGCCCCGGAGCCTGCCGAGATGGTCTGGCACGAGCTCTCCTTCTGCTGGGCCACCCCTGTCTGCTGGGCTGTAAACACGCTGTGGTGGGATGCGATCGGCGGTGAACACAGCTGGATCCTCGTTGTCCCCATCCCACTCAGGGCAGGCTTATTCATCACTCTTCCTCCTGGCATGTCCCCGTCATCCCTGGAGGCAGGGATGAACCTGAGGGAAACCGCAGGATTGAGTTGCTCCTTTTCACGGGGAAAAAAGGAAGGATTTGCAATTTGCTGAGCTCCTCTTTGCAAGAGGAGAGGGATGGTGGCAGGTCTGGGGCTGTTCCTGCTGCGGTCCCCCCCTTGCCGCAGGAGCTGTGCCTTGGGGCACGGCCGCCTTCTCCCCCGGAGCTCGGGTCTGTTGTTAAATGATACCATCAACTCTTCTTCACCCTGGAATTACGGCAGTTTGACATCCGGGTGGCTTCAGCATGGGGACCTGGCAGCGGTTACTGCCCGGCCGGCGACAGAGCAAAGAGATGATCTGATTTAGCTGAAATCTCTTTCATTGTGGACTGAGTAAAATTGCCTCGTATTTGCTCAGCGCTAAAAATCCGTGAGAAGCCGATTGCCAAGCCCTGCTGCGGCTGCTGAGTAATGGGATAACCCCTGCAACGGCACCACGAAATGGGAGACTGGGATAGAAGTATTAAGAAATGACATTTCCAACCGTTTGCGGGCTCTGACATTCTGCTGTTGGCTGGATGCCGTCAAAGGGGCTGATTTTAATGACTTTGGAGGCATTCACTTGAAGGGCAGTGAAATACACTCGAGGCAGTGATTGCATCTCTGGTCTTTGCGAGCACCTCCATCGCCCTTTATTCTCCTCCGCGCCGAAATCCTGCAAGGACCGAGCACATCTGGGGCTCTGGGAAGACTCGGTAGCGTCAGATTTTGGAGAGATTTGAGGCAGGACACGGAAGCAGAAGCAGAAGATGCTGTAACCCTTCATCCTCGTGCTCTCCTGCACGCCGATGCAGCCAGAAGGAGGCAGGGATTCTGTAGAGCATCTTCTGTATCTCCTGTGGAGGGGGAAAACAAGTGGCAAAACGCTTAATTTCTTGGAGCTTCAGGCCTGTGTTGGATGGCTGCACTGCACCCCAGGGCCCCGGCTCTGCTGCTCTTTGCACTGGCCGCTGCTTCTAAGCTGTCCTCGGCGATTTGATTTGCAAACTCTCTCTCCTGCCAGCCTGCACTTCGCTTTAAAAATTCAGCACCACGTCGGCAGCTGAACGGGCCCCAGAAGTGAGAAGGATTCGAGATGCAATTTGTACCGCAGACTCGTTAAAGCAGAGGGAACTGCGGCGTTCCTCCTGTGCCCAGAGCCGCTAATCTTGTTCCAAACGTTGAAAAACCTCTCCAGCTTCTCTCATTATGCCTAAATTTGATTATTGCTTTGAGTTCACACCTCTCTCATGCAGGCTTTTCCTCCCTCCTCGGCTGGAAATGTCAACCCTGAGGAGAGAAATTTTGCCGAGCCTTGGCCATGCACACATCCCCCCTCCCCGCTCCTAATGCTGCCTGTAATTACCCTGGCAATCCCAGTATGGGGGGAGCTGGTTGTGACTTAGGGAGGGGAAAAATAAAGCACGCAGGTGAAAGTGTAAATGCGGTGTCTGTGTGACCGCAGTCGGCACCGCCGCGGGGATTCGGACTGAGCAAATTAATGCTTCTCTCTGTGAACTGATGACTCCTTCCGTGCCGTCTCCTCCTGAAATTCCTACGTAAATGGCAATGGGATGCGAACGCGTTATCGCAGGTGGCGAACGGAGCCTGAGGAACAGCACGATCAGTCCCTGCCCTCTGTCTGAAGGCGACCGGGAGCAGATGTTCCCAGCCTGGCAGGAGGATGAAATCCTGCCAGCACAGAGGAGCGTCTCCTCAGCCAAGTCTGTTTAAAGACTTGTCACCTTCTTGGCCTTTCCCGTGTGCCTTTAATGCATCCTTCCTTCCGGAAAGTCGTTGAAATGTCTGAACATTAAAGGGGTAAAAGTACCTGCGCTGTTTTCAGCTCATCCTGTGAATTATTCCAGAGTGAGTTTGGCTCTTTTTCTGCAGATAAGGAGTTACTCGATGTTTTTAGCATATCTTTTGCTTCTTAGTGCAAACGTTGCCTGCCTTGGACTCCTCTTCTGGAAGCGGGCAATACATCGAGACTCTCCACCAGGGGCCCGAGGGGGTCCCCGCCATTGCCCTTTGCTGCCGCAGCCAAAATCGGCCCCGCAGGCAGCGGCGTTTGTGCTGCCGAACGGCCCTCTCCTCCACGTGGAGAACGGGGCAGTTTCCCGCTGAGAAATGGCTGTATTTTGTCTCGTGTGCTTCAAAAAAAACCCCACCGCGACGCAACGTTTTGCCATCAGCTCTTTGTTCGGCTGGTACCAAATCGTGAACCCCTTGAGATGTGCCATTTTGGAGAGCGACCGGAGCTCACAGGGGCACTTCAGGCTCCCGCTAATTACCTGTCAGTGCAGCCCAGTCACTCGGTGATTATTTTTTTTTCCAAAGCCATCGGGGGCTGTGCTGGGCGATGAGGCCGTCTCCTGCGGCAGAAGGGCCGGGGAAGAGCCATCAAGGGTGGGTCACCTCAGAGCTCCTGTCCCCAAGCTCTGCTCCCCGAGGAGCCGCCCTGGGCGGTTGCGAGGAGTTTCTTAAAGGAAATAAATTTTATTTCAAAGGCCTCAGGAACTGGGATGGGTGTAAGCTGCTGTGTTAGAGAGCTCTGAGCCAGCTCTGCTCGAACTAATGCGTGTCACGCAGAGAAACTCTGCTCAGATGTTAGTTCGGATCTGAGGAGTGCTGTCTCTGGACTCATCTCCTCACCACGGAGCTGAGTTCAGGCACAGCATCCCATGGACGCGCTGCCTCAGGTTTTTCTGGCTCGTACACCAAGCTCGGAGCTGTGGTGCCGCAGGGACCTCGTTAAGGAGCTGTGTCTCTGCTTGGGCGAATAATTAATGATGAAAAACTTGTGGATTTGGTCTCTTTCTATATGTTTGTAAATTGCAGCTACCATTCTCCTGCTTAAAAATATTATTTCCCAGGAGAAACTTGTTGCCGTGGGAGCAGCCCAGGAGCAACTCCTGGGGTCCCAGGCAGGAGGAGAGGTGGCAGCAGAGCAAGGACAGCCACTGCTGCCAAGCAGGGACCCACGTGAGAGCCCAGCTCCTGAAGGAGGGTCGCAGTGAAGCTGTTTGGTAGAAGTGTCCTTGGAGAGTAATTCAGTGTAAAGCAGTGGTCCAGCCCTGATGTTAATTCTTACCAATCTGCCAAATCTGCCTCTGGGGGATCAGGGGCTCAGAATTGCGCTTCTCGTCGAGTTGAGTGTGTTCCTCAGGTCTTGGCAGAGTCCTCTGGATCATAAACCAAGAAAAGATGATTGGGTCAGCTGGTGATTTTAAACATTTTTTTTTTAAATATATATCTCTGTCTCCTCAACACCTAATTGTTAGTCACTTATTTTGCAATAAATTTTTTGTTTGCTGGTTTAATGGTTTACTAAAGAGTAGGTGAAACCATGTAAAAGCTTGCAAGATGCAGGTCCTGCTAAACTCAAGCAGAGCTTCCCATTGCTGCTGTTACCCCCAGGAGACCCCCAGCTCCTCCAGCTCCGCGCTGCAGAGTGGCTCCGTGACCTGCGGAAGCCTCATCCCGCCAGCATTGTGCTTGGACCAGGTCCCACCTTGTCCCGTGGGTGCCCCTGGACGGGTTTCACCCGTGCACCGGGGCTCACGCTGGAGCTGCAGCCACGCAAGGTCCCCACGGGGCTGCGTGGGACCCGGCGTGAATCCTTTGCTCGCTGCTCGTAATGTGAAGTTGTGACATGCACCTCGGTGTCAACAAGGCGACGCTTTAACGCTGCTGCTGTCGGCTTGTCAGGCAGGGCCCACACACCGTGTCTGACGACGGCTCGGGAGGAGAAGGCGAAGGAAAGCCGGGATGAAACGCCACGTGCCACTTAATGCGACCCATAATGGCTCAGGAACGAGGTCTGCGACGGGACTGGCACGGGCCGGGCAGAAGGGACAGCTCTGAGAAGTGCGTGGCACACTGGTGATGTGCTAATAATTATCTTTACACAGGGGTGAAAAAGTATCAGTTTGCATGGCCTAAATGTCGGGATCTGAGAACTCATGCTGCGTATTGCAGAAGCTGCGTGGAGCTCATCTTGCCCTGAAACATTATCTCTGCATCTTAACCAGGAACGATATTAAACTCCTGAACCTACTAATTAAAGTCCTAATCCAGGAGCAAACGCGTTCGTGGCGGATGAGAAGACCTAAAGCTTTCATTAGGTTTATTGTTCTCAGAGAATGAATTTAGCATTAAAAAACTCCCTCCTTGGTGTTACAGTGCTGTCTCCTTGGTGTCAGCTGTGACCCAGACTATCAATGCCATGTATTTTATTTCTCCATGTCGGTGCTGGTGGTACGTTCTCCCCCCGTAGCTGTCTGCAGGTAGGTGCTAATTAAAGATGTGCCGGGGAGGAGGGTTCATCTGTTTTAGTGCCTGAGCAGGGACTGCAGAACAGGGACTACGAGCGCTGACATTTGCTGCGGGATAAAGTCCAAGGAGAAAATTCATTCCAATTAACTTCACACCTTTAACTTGGAGGATCAAGTTGTGTTACGCTCGTACCGGAGTCTAGTGATGGAGATGGTCTCTAAAGGGAAACTTGGTCCGTGGAGGACCTGGTGGTGCTTTTCCCCTCCGCTCCGTACAGGCAGAGCTGAGTTAGATCAGTGGGAAATGAAGCTGGAGGTGGGAAAGAGTATCAGAAACCAAAAGGAGAAATGGTAGCGTTAGACCCAGGTTTGCCTCTAAATGTCTAAAGTTAATAAAAGCAGAGGGGCAGATGGTGGGATGACGTCTCTGCTCTGAGCTGGTTAATATTCTCTGGTTTTTCTTCCTGCTTTTGTCTGTCATGCTGACCCAGGTTTGGCCAGTTGAGAAGCAGCGTGGTGTAGTGGCTGTTCTCTTCTTCCTTTGCCCAGCGCTGAGCACGCAGAGCCCATGCTGGCGGTGTAGAGCAAAACCTGCAAATATATTGGTGATCCAGAGCCCGGCTGTACCTGGGGATAAAGCTAAACCCAGTCAAAAGTCATTTCTGGTAAGTCAGGGCTGGTTTACAGAACCACAGACTGGTCAGGGTGGGAAGGGCCCTCTGGATCTCCGCCAGTGCCACCCCCTGCCAGAGCAGGGGCACCTCCAGCAGTGGCACAGGACGGCGTCCAGGCGGGTTTGGAATGGCTCCAGAGTGGGAGACTCCCCCACCTCTCTGGGCAGCCTGTGCCAGTGCTCTGCCACCCGCACAGGAGAGAAGGCCCTCCTCACGTTCAGATGGAACTCCCTATGGTCAAGTTTGTGCCCGTTCCCTCTTGTCCTGTCACTGGGCACCACTGGAAAAAGACTGTTCCCATCCCCCTGGCACCCTCCCTTTAAGGATTTATAAGCATTGGTAGGATCTGCCCTAAGTCTTCTTTTCTCCAGATTGAAAAGCCCCAAGTCCCTCAATCTTTCCTCATAAGGAAAAAAAACCAAAAAGGTTTACATTTTGTTAAGTTTGTCATTTTTATTTTTTTTTTAAAAAGAAGAAGAAATTAGGTGTTGGTATTAGCTGTGTGGGTATCGCAGCCTGCGAATGGCTGCTTCCTCCAGGATCATCGTGAAAAACCATCCATAGCAGCTGCTCAAAAATAAACGTGACAGGAGAAATATAAAAAGTGATACATGGCGACTTTGGGGGCGAGCGGCAGCCCCAGCTGCGGCGGCTCCGCATTAAGGTGAAGGATGGCCATGGGGTGGGCCGGATCCAGCGCTCCCCACCCCCCAGACGGCTGTTTGCTCCTGATGAAAGACTCTCGCACAACCTCGGGCCCTCTCGATGCGATATAAATCATCCCCGCAGCTCTCGGGTGAGCTGCTGCTATTTCCAGAGAGGGATTCAGGCACAATCCTGGTGGCTCTTGAGCATCTGTGGAAGGTCCTGAGCATCTTCATGCCCAGAACCACGAAATAGCTCAGGTTCTCCCTGAATTGGGTCTTCACAGGAGGTTTCCAGTCTGTTTGCAAGACTTTTTCTACCCTTAGCAAACATGATTTTATTTATGTACAGAGATGCGTTTGGGTTCCTTCCCTTCACGTGTGCCTGTGAGTAACCAATCACGCATATGGATGATACTGTGTATAGCAAAAAATATTCCTGCGTTGTCATTTTACTCCACTGTAACTCAGACAAACACGGTCTTCATCTAACCGAGCAAGAAATCTGAGGGAATTTTGGCTCAGGGAGGAGCAGAAAGCACATTTTCTAAACCAGAGTCCCAGCTGATGCTCTTTCACCGGCAAAACGGCAATCCCAGCTCACCTCCCTGGAAGGAACACGAAGACTCATTCACAGATCACGGACTCAGGGCCGTGTTTTTGAGTCGGCCTCCGGTTTCGTGTACCTCATTTCGCACATCCAATTTCAAGGGCCATTAAAATAGGCGTGCGTTTGCTTTGCTACACAGAAGTGCCGTAGTTATTCACAGGAGAACAATAAATGACTGTCCCATGGGAGCTCTCGTAGTAACCTCCCATGTACAGATCCCCGTGCGGTCACACAGCAGACGGGCATTTCTGGGGACAAAGGGGACCCCAGCTGCCTGTGGAGGACAACTGATGTAAATCACAGCGGCTGCATTGTTGCCACAGAGCTGATGGTGGGTTCTGGTAAGTGAGAATTAAGGCTCCTGAAGTCCCTGATTTTTTTTGCCCTGCTCAGTAAGCCTGCAGTCCCCCTCTCAACCCAACACCCCAAATCTGGCTCTTTAGGGTTGTTTTTTTTTTGGAAAAGCTTATTTCAAAGCAAACTTTTATTCGTGAGCTTGCTATTTGGATGAGTGCATGAGAACAAGGTAAATCATAGAATCATAAAATGGTTTGGGTTGGAAGGGACCTTGAAGGTCTTCTTGTTCCAACCCCCCTGCCCTGGGCAGGGACACGTCCCANGGGACACCTCCCACCAGCCCAGGTTGCTCCAAGCCCCGTCCAACCTGGCCTTGAACACCTCCAGGGATGGGGCAGCCACAGCTTCTCTGGGCAACCTGCGCCAGGGGCTCACCACCCGCACAGGAAAGAATTTCTTCCAAATACTTAATCTAAATCTAACTTCTTCCAATTTGAAGCCATTCCCCCTCATCCTATCACCACATGCCCTTGTAAAAAGTCCCTCCCCAGCTCTCCTGGAGCCCCTTTAGGGACTGGAAAGGGCTCTAAGGTCTCCTCGGAGCCTTCTCTTCTCCAGGCTGAACACCCCCAACTCTCTCAGCCTGTCAGTCGTGAAGTGCCACAGTCTCTCCTTGTAGAAACTCCCCGGGGGCTCAGCCCCGGTTTGCAGGGACCCTTGCCACCCCCTGGAGGTTACAGCTCCTCCTCGGGAGGACAAAGCTCAGTGCAGGCTCTTGCCTGAGCACCCGGACCCGCAGGTGATGCTGTTCCCTTTCCCGCTTTGCAAAATCTGATAGAATTGCCACTGCGCATCCCCCTCCCCCCCCTCTTCCCTTCTACCATCTCAGAGACAAATCCCAGTCCCAAAAGCTGCAAAGGTCAGGAGGAATTTATGCACAGCCACACATGAGGCCGTGTGTTTCCCGGTGCCCCGGACCCCGCAGCATCCAGCTGCTGCAAACAGCTGCGCGGCGCCAGCCCGTCACCCCCAGCGCGGCTCCGCGCCCTCCCAACGCCGCTCCCCATCTGCTCCGATCGTGGCTTTTTCATGGCCCAACGTCAATACGGCAAAAATGCTTTAAAAATAAGTCGTCTGGAGGGGGAGGAGTGCTCCGACCTGGGTACTGATGGACCGCTGCCAGGAGGTGCCAGGGTCGCCTCCCTGGGCTGCCCTGGGGGCTGCTCCTGGGCCAGGGGGGTGGGAATTGACATCTAATCAGCGTTAATTGGTTTCTCTTCCATACGCTTATCGTGACAAATCCCAGCTCTTTCAAACCAGTGGGTGTTGTGCTGCTCCCAACCTCAGTGGTACCCACATGAGGCACAACAAAGATCCTGGTTACGGCATCCGGAGCACCAGGTTTCTTGTTGTCAGCAATGAAACCAGTTATTAAGGAATTACTCGCTGCTCACGATTTATTTTCTGCTCTTCCCCCAGCTTGTATATGACTTCCAGTTACCTTCTGTCCCTGCAGATACACAAACGGTGTGCCACAGCCAAATAAACACGAAGGGAGAAACCTGGTTTTGCAACGCTCCGTGCGAACAGGAGGACAGCGGTGATGGAGTGGGAACTCACGGCGCAGAACCATAAACATTTCTGCAGAGGCTTGCAGGTTTTTTGATTCCACATGTGCCTCTGGGAGATTTTTGGGGTCGAAATCTGAAAGGTGAGGCAATTTTTTCCCTCTGCCCCCTCCCGTGCTATAGGGGAGGTGGGAATGCAGCAACCTGCCACTGGGGCGGTACCTCTGGGTAAGAGTCCCACCAGGGTTGTCACGACTGCTCGAGCAAACACACTACTGCGTTTTGGGGCTGGAGCTGCAGCTGTAACAGCCCAGAACACGGCAGAGCAGTTTTATATTATTTTTAGAGGTTTGAAAACATTGTTCCCAAAACAATCTCCCTCTCCTGTCTTCTGTCATAAATTGTGGAACAGAGAAAAGGGAAAACAGCAGAGGTTTGATTAAATTGGCTTTTTTTTTCAGTCTTAAAATAGTGTCAGCTTGATGCCTGATATTTTAGAAATTGGATTAGTAGCATCTATTTCATCCCACCGGAGAGGTGGGATTTAAAGCTTCCAACAACAGAAACACTGGATGCGCAAGAGCAGAGTTTTCCATCCCTGCCACCCCGCTATCTCGTCGTACTATTTTCAGCAGCCTCAGCCCGATATATAAATACACTGCTACAAACAACAACAACAGAAAGAAAACGTTCCACCAAATGGGGAAAAATAAGAAAAGGGGGCGGCAGCCCTTTCTGAAGAGCTCGTGTTGATTTCGAAGAGCTGCATACAAACACAAGAGGGTTCAGTATATGCCTTTCCTTGAAAAATGTAGCTATTTAAGAGAAATGTATAGAAATATTTAATAGAAATATATCTCTGAGGCTTTAGGTATGACTTTAGGTCTGGGAGGAAGAAGACGAATGTTCTGTTTTCCTGAGTTGTTGCGTTTGCACGGGGAGATTACAAATATCCCATGTAGTTTTGTGATGCAGACCCGAGCAGCGCCCGCCGCGCTCCCCCCGGGGCGCCGGGGGATTCCATCGCCCGCGTTTTATGGGGCATTTTCGCAGGGCAGCGAAAAAGCAGCCACGTGCATTTGAGAGGCAGAGAGGAGCCGTGTGTCCGTAGCTTAATCCAGCGGAGCTTTTTCCTTCATCATTTGTAACCTGAGGCACTCTGGGGCTCTTGAACTCAGCAGCTGGGGAAGTTAATCAGTGTAATTAGTGATAAATGAACCTGTTCCCTTCCCCTTAGCACGGGTGTGATGAGCATTAGGTAACCCTGGGAGCACTTGCCACGAGGGGGGCTTGTTATTTGGTGGGGGGAGGAGGAAGAAAACCTTGCTTGTAGTAACTAGGGCAACTTGGCTTCCCCGGGAAGAGGCAAAGAAGCAATTAAAGATGTGAGCGCTGCGTGGGATCGTTTGCATCGTTAGCCTCAGCGTTTGCAAATGAGGCAGCTATCTCGAGCTCCCCGACGCACAGCACGTCCCTGACCTGCCCCATCCCGCAGGCAGCGCAGCCGCCGTCCCGCCTGGCTGCGGGCTGAGCCGGGGGAAAGCGCAGGTCTGAAATTGGCCGCGAGGGAGACAACTCTCGTGTTTTCTGAGACCCTTTATCTCTCTCGTCGCTTCTTTCCTGGTCTCTCCGAGGTGTTGCGTTACCCAGACACGACCCTGCTGTTGCAGGAGGTTGCACCTTCCGTAGTACGCAGGGATATTCTGAATAAGCCACGCTTCTCCTAACCTTTACTCTCATGCTTCTGGATCCCTATTGCATGGTGCAAGAGACTAGGGGTTAAAATAAAACCCTAGTGGGCAGGGAACGGATTAGATACTTAGGAGGAGTGCAGAGGCATTTTTTTTCCTTTCTTCAGGCTGCCTCTTCCTTTTGCTCCCCTTTCACACGAGCTCACTTCGCTTCTCCTCTTGTTTGGAGCACACGCGTTGCTCTTTCTTGATCTCCCCGGGCTTGTTTTGGCTCTGGGTATCATGCTCGCTATTTGTTAATTGGGATTTTTTTGTTTCTTTCCTTTTTTTTGTTTGTTTGTTTGCTTTTTTCTTTCTTATTTTTTTTAGCTACCTATGTGTTTCTTTAAATTGTTTACCTTCATTTACCGGTTGGAGGGATGGATTTCTTTCTTACCTTTTATTACTTAGTGGTTTTTTTCTGTGTTCCCTTCATTCTCTGAATACAACTTCTTATTTGCCTCATGGTTGTTGGGTGCCACTTACGCGAGTGTTACTGCTTGCCCTATCTTTCGCAAGGAGGTGAGTCGCTCTCTTGGGTTAAACTCATGTGTCTCACTTAAATGCTTTCCCAAATGCTGCTTCTGTCCTTGCGCAACTTTAGTAAGATATATCCCGGTGCGGAGGTTATAGGTGTGGGAAGCCATGACTCTTCTTGAGAGGCCACCAGTGCTATTCTCCAGCTGCTGGGGGATAAATCGGCCACCTCATTTTGGGGAGGAACTGGTGGAGATCAGCACACAGGTGCCCATTGTGGGCTCTGGGGCTTGGGACAGCAGCAGCAGCTCCCCGGGGCTGTGTCTGCGCGGCGCGTTTTGAGTTGTTTCGTGAGGTTTTGGGTTGTTTTGTGAGGTTTTGGGTTGGGATACCGGGGCAGTGGGAACGTCCGTCCCCCCCCTCCTCTGCCCCGTGAGATGCACATAAGGAACTGGAGTGTGCAAAAGGGTCTGAAAAGCCAACTTGTTTTGCTTAGACTGCTAAGGCTTGCACAGGAAAAGTGTTTTTACTGATATATGGGAGGATTTGAGGCTCCTTCTCATGTTCTTTGCCTGCCAAATCTTTCCCCTTTGTAAGAAAGCTGGAAATCCAGAGCTCGTGTGATGTAAATCCCTGATTATCTTTTTTTTTTTTTTTTTCCCCAACGTTTCCATCACAGCAGGAGTCGGAGCGAGAGGAAATGTGTAACCTGCCCGTCTTTGTCTCGGTGACAGGAAGGATGACATGGGGAAGATGGTCAGAGCAGCGTCATTGCTCCCTCCTTAATTTTCCTTGCGCCACCGATGGTGATTTAATAAATGAGGCACAGCCAAGACCTTTCGCTCCCTCTTACGCTCATTAAGCAATCATCGCCCCGTCACGCTCCAGCCTCAAATACCTCATTTGCATCTGGCTGCCCTTGACTCTCCTCCGCGGACGGGAAGATGAAGAGGTGGGAGCGTAAAGGCTGGGGGCTGGATTTCACACGTGGATCATGAAATAGCGGCCGGCGCAGGCTCGTGCCTGGGAGGTGGTGTGGAAACATCACGTGCTGTGCCATGAATGATGATAGTGAATGGACTAAACAGGAGATAAAAAGGGGGAGGGCACCTGGTTAGGTATTGTTAAAGAAAAACGTGGAGAAAGGGGAAAAAATTATGCCAGAGACCATCACTAACTGCACCGTGGGTCCACGGCTCTTTTAATAACTGACTATGTAGTGAATGCTAGAAATGATATAAAAAGCTCTTAAGTGAGTGAGGGCTTTTAGTGAATGGTTGGGTGAAACAAAGGAGTACTGATTCTGGCAGAACTTTTATTCTAATTTAAGCAAGATCTTTTTTTTTCTGAGATAATAGCCGCATTGAATATACTGAAATATCTTCTCCATTAGCTCTGGCAGGAACTGGATAAAGCTCTCACTCAGGTTAACTTTAATCCAACGTGTGTCTGCACAGTAATAAATTAAGCAGGAGCCATCAAACCGTTGTAGGAGTAAGGATGGTGCTTCGGGCCAGCACAACTGGCTCTTGCACAAGTACAAAGAGCAAATTAGGAGTGGAGGAGCCATGAGTTTTTGTAGAGCAGTTATAATTTGTGCCAGCTCAGGGGGAACGTTTAACTGAATTAAGCTAAGGGTATTCATTGCAAGGTGAGCTTTAAAACAGACCTCCGTTAAAGAGGACTTAGTAGTCCTGGGTTCCAAACAGACCTTTAGATCCACATTTTCCTGCAGTTTGAGAAAGTTGAGGGCTTGAACAGAAATTTATGGCCTCGGTCTTGACTGTTGAGCTGTAAACACTTCTGTAAAATGAACGCCCAGGTTATAACTTCCACAGATTGCTGTGCGCTCCAACAGAGAAAGGTCCATCTGGATTTTGGGGACAGGATCTCAGAGCAGAACACTTTCAAGCGCAGCTGAACTGCATTAAAACTCCTTTTTATGAGGGAGTTAATTTCAAACAGCAATCTACCAACCTGACACGTTCTTCAAGAAGGAACAAACTTTACAAGGCATATTTAAAATAATTTCACTGACAGGTTTACAGCTGTGAGAACATTAATAAACCGAAATGGCTATTCACACCGTGCAGCAGCCGCTAAGCAATTATGTTTTGTCTGTAGGCAGCCTAATGAAACCAGCAGTTAACGACCTAATGAGCATTTAAACCAGGGCACTGCTCCACAGAGACATCCCTTTTCTGTCCCTGGTTATCCTGCTCCCAGGGTTCTCCAGAGAAGTTTAGTGCCGCTTGATGTTCAGGTGAAAACTGCCTTATTTTCTAGCAGTGCTGGTGAGGTTTTTCTGCAGGGCCATTTCACAGGAGTGTGCCCAGAGGCTGCCACGTTGGGGTCACATCACAGTGTTTCTGCAGGAGCTGGTGAGCGGGGAGATGTCCTATAGTATGGCACGGGAGAATCAGAGCGGTGGGATTTTTATTATTTTTAGTGTTTCCCTTGGGGCCAGACAGCCCTCCGCTGCCTAATTTGTGATACCAACACGCTAAGGGATGCGTTAATGAACAGGAGGTGGATGCAGAGCCCAAATGATGACCCATGGAGGCCCACCGTGCCCTGGCTGCTCCCAAAAGCCATGTCTTTGGAAAGCGGCCACTGCTTATTTTTGCACTGCTTGGCGTGCTCGGAGTCTCTTTCCCTTTGTGGGAGGCAGCCCGGAGGGTCACGCTGCTAACAAGCAAACTTGCACAATCCTTCTCCAGCTCATCAGCGAGGAGAGGACAAAGTCGTTAGCCATCTGTGCAGGGGTAATTAAGCAGTGCAGGCTGGCAGGCAGCCAGCGAGCGGGGTGGGGGCTGCAGGATGCTCCAGACTGGGGGGGCTGATGCTGATTTTCATGTCTGGGGCACAACGTAGCACTGGCAAAGGAGCTCAGGATGGCGAAGGGCCAGTTGTCCCCTCGAGTGTAGGTCTTGTCCCATCCCACCAAGCCACTCTGAGCTCTACTGCGGATGTCAAAGCTCCCAGCTGAGCTGATGGAGATGAGCATCTGCAAGAAGGCGCTGGATAAGGGTGGTCCTGTGACTAATAAGTAAAGCCGTCAGTGTTAAAGAGTAGGCATGCCAAGTAATTTTAGCACCTGTTTTGAGCAGGGCAGGGTCAGAAGTTGTGGAGACACGGCCATGCAGTAGCAAACTGGGCTCACAGACTGCGGCTGGTGCCGGTGTGTTTGTGTGCATCTCACCCTGCTTTGCCAAGGAGCCTGAGCAGAGCTGAGCACGGAGACCCCGGGGACGACCGCAGGCTCTTCTCTGTCCTTCTCCTACTCAGGCACTGATTCAAGAGCCTGGAAGGTGTAGGCTTGCATCCCTCTCTGCCCCAGCTCAATGTGGATGTCACACTACCTATATGGATATCTAAGCCTTTATCTGTATATTGCTAAACCTTTAGATCAAAGATAAGAAGTTGCCGTTTTTGTTCCAGTTCTATGTTGCTTTCAATATAGTTTCCCTCTGACAGTTGATGTATTGCTTTTCGGTTTCTTTGAACAGTCTGTCATTCTTTTGATACGTAATGAATAGCAGCGTCGATTTTACCCTCATTATATGCATTATTACAGGATGTCTAGCCTTCTTGGGTTCTTTCTTCTCCAAGTCCTAATCGCTATGCTCACTCCTATATGCTTTTAATTCTTTCTATTGCTTATCGGTGGACTCTTCCCTTCTGCCACCCACGTTTTGAGCCGGGTGTCTGTGACTCACCGCACCGTGTGCTAGACATAAGGTCAGGCTAGAGAATAGCTTTAGGATGTATTCAGCCATATTTTCTCTCCCTCCCTCTGGGTACATGCTAATGTTATGTTACGAGCACTCTTGCTTTCTGAGCCCTCTCTCACAGCTTGATCCTTTTCTGGAATAATCAGAGTTATGTCAGGATTTAATCCCCTCTCAGCTCTGAGGTCCGGCTTTTGAAGGGCCCCAGTCACGCTCTCCTACTCATCTCATCCTGCCCTTGATGGAAATATTAGGCCTTCATGGATCGTTTCTCAAGTTTGTGCATGCTGGCACTGTTTCCCAAGGAAGGCTTCTGAGTCTTTGAAGGGTTTTCTGGTGTGGGAATGACAATCCTAAGGGTTGATGGGGGTGGCAGCTGCCAGAGTTGTGAAACCTGCTGAAAAATGCTGTTTCTTCCCTTTCGGGTGACTGTTTTCATCAACAGATTATGAGCTTTTTGGGATTTCTTTTCAAGGGGAATTTCAATGAATCTCCATTTCAGGTTTCAAGTGGGAATGGTGGTTTTTTCACCAGCACCTGCTTACAATCTAATTAGACAACTGCCTTTGGTAATTACCCATAACGTGTTTCAGGAGAACAGAATAACAACACGACAAAATCAAATAGTGAAAACCCTGTGAGAGTTCTGACTGGACTTGGACCTGCCCTTTCCCAGGCGCAGGATCCCGACCGGCCCCGTACCTCACTGCCACCTCCTTTGAGCTCTGCCGTGCAGTGCCTTCAAACGCTGGAGGGGAAAATAAAGAGCATCCTGTCGCTCTGCTCCAGGTTCACACCTGTACAATCACCTGCAAACCCAAAGAGACCAGCGGGTGTTTCTGCCTTTGGTTCATGCGCCTGAGCTTTGCACACAGCATCTTTTCTTTTGCAAATTTGGCCAACGTGGCTGCTAGGGCACAGAGCTCTCTGGCTGAGAGCCTTTGGGTTCTCTCCTCTGCAAGAGGTGCTCACATCTGTTCTTTCTTCACCTGGTTTTCCCCCTCATCTGGAGGTTCCTTGGTGGAAGCCTCTGCAGACAGGAAAGCATGGCAGGATTGCTAGGATGAAACTGGCTTGCTTTTTGGTGGGATGTGCAGCAGCTGGCTTCTAGGTAGTTGATTCCTCCCTTGGCTTCTGGGCTTAAAAACTCCTTAAACTCTACATCTGGTCTCCTGTTACCTCTCCAGGGTGAGAGCCCTGAGCTTCTGGGCTTTTCTGGAGTTAGCTGAACATGCTATTGCACACCTAAACTGTGCACGTCAGTACTAACGCGAGACTTCATCCTGCTGATTACGGACACGAGTGGATGGTTGCTTATACTGGTCCTCTCCACCACTGGAGGAGATGTATTCAAAGAATCGGGTGCTCCATGAATATCTGGGTATGTGTTTTCCTCAAAGATATGGTTGGGTGAGGTACGTGGAGCTCATTTCTTTAGAAGGATAGGAGAAACAGCTGATGCTCCCCGTGCTGGGCCTCCCTACCTAGCAGTCTGGCACAGATGTGCTTCTGAAGAGCTTTATAATTTGTCCTTATTATGTTCTATGTGTGATTTAATGAAAGAATTTTTAATGAAAGACCCTTTCTGTACTGTAATTGAGCTCTTAATCTTGTCTGAAAAGCAGAGCACAATCCCTTCAGAAAGGGTGTTCGAGTAACAGCCTATTTGCATTTCCTGCGCCGTGGTGTCGCTCACAGGAGCCGCTCGGTCTTTATTTAAGAGCAGACAATAAGCAGATTTCTTTGAGTCAAAAATACGTCGGCGATGCCATATGGAGTATGTTTGAGAAGCAAACTGCCTCACTTCCCAGCTGAGCATGCGAGACCTTCCCTGGTCCCCAAAAGCAAGAAGGGAGCTTTCCCTCAGCGAGCGCCTGAGCCCTCGTGCAGAGTGGTGCTCAGGGAATGGTACGCGGAGATGACAGCTGTCAGCAAAATGAGTTACTTTGGGCAGGTAAAAGTTGGCAGGAGATAAAAGTGGAAACTTCAAAACAGGGTGCTGAAAAAACTGTGAGAAAGGCAATGTGTTCAGTGAAAATCGCGCCTTCATCCTGAGCCTTCAAAAAACCATTTTTACAAAAATCCACAAAAATGGCCTGCTTTTGATCAATCTGGTCTTCCTGAATAACCTTTCACGATCAGCATTATAAATTAAGAGAGTTTAAAGAAGGCTTAGCACAGGATTTTTCATACTGACCTTAGTAAATTTTTTAATGAGCTGTAGGTTGGAGGGAGGCCACGAGCCCCCACTCCAGGCTGGTGAGACCCCATTGACCTAAACACTGATGCTCCCAAACCCTAGTGTTGGATTGGCCCAAACCCAAAATCTGGATGGGACTACGTGAAGCACTTAGCACTAGAAAATACTTGAAGCTTGATGGTGATTCACAGTTCCCACTCCAAAAGCCACGGGCAATGCAAATAGTGACGGGTTCGCTGCCTGCTCTGTGCAGAACTGATGGTCCTGAGCAGCAGAGCCCTGGGATGAATCAGCTCCTAGTTTGTTGGGGCACAGAAAACCCTACATCTCTCTTATTTTGGTCTACAGAGCAGAGTGCATTTTACCAGACAAATACCTGGAGTGGCAAGGATGAAGAGTCAAGTCTTCCCCTGCCGCTGGCTATCGGTGATGCTGTGCTCCCGCCAAACACACCAGTTACATCTTGTACAAGTCCTTGAAGTCAATGCAGAGGATTCCAGGCTGAGCTCGGATCAGCTGTGTCATTTACCAGGCGAGTGAGGACTCGACTCTGCACCACGTTTCCACAGCTGGAGATGTGGGACGAATTGCATCCATCGACGAGGTGAGAAACGTGTCAGGTTTTGTCTTGCCCTGTACAGCAGATATCCTAACTTGAAGTGGCGCTGTCTTCTCAGCTTCTGCTTCTTCCTCTGCCTCCTCGCACTGGTGCACATCTCTGGTGAGAAAAGCCATCCATTCCGGTCCTGTCACTTCATCTCTCCCACCCGTGCTGCCCTTTGTACGAATCCACTCATCCCTGAGAAGACCTCCATTAGTGGAGTAATAGGCGCTACTGCATCAGCCTTTGATGTGATGAGCAGTGGGTTTTTGCAGTCAACATGTCAATTTAAACCGCTGCAAATAAAAGATCAATGCCTTCTTTCCTGGAGAAGAAATTAAGGAAAAACCTCTTCATGCTATGAACTGAGCGTACAAGGCTGAAGAGGGCGAAGGTGGAGATGAGGTTGTCTCCTGAGAGGAGTAAATTTGTCAATTTAGCAAATTAGAGAGAATATGCTTGTACCTTTTAAGTAGTCAGGTACCAAAATAATGTCACTGAGCAGGCAAGGCGGCAGTGGGAATCGCTCACGCCGCGAAGCACGGCCGTGGATTTTGACAGATCTATTCACACAAGAGCCCTTTTGCTCCTGCCAGCTCCACGAAGCAGGGCCCAGAGAGGGGGCTGGTCAAGGACAATTCCTCTGCCTGATTTTACGGCGTGTTGCTACAAGGCTGTTCGATGGTGTTTTCCATTCCCTTTGCATCCCTGTGGACGGAGTCCTCGACGAGACCGTCCTGCCACACGCTTACTGCCTGCGCGGTGGCACCGACGTGGCTCACCCGAGGCACCAAGCGCCTGCGAGGGCTCGGTCCCCTCTCGTTCAAAGCTGTGGCAGGTTAGAGGGAATCTGATGAATTATTCAGCAGCATCAGAGGCCCTGCGAGGACGTAATTAGTGGCTGTGGTTACGTAAGGTGAAAGCGGAGGATTTCAGGCGTTTTGGCAGAGGTGCTGCTGCGGAAGCGCTGATGCAGGGTGCTGCACCTGGGGCCATCGTGGAGAAGGGCAGGAGGTCCCCTATGGCACCTCTGTCCCACCTGGCACAGCTTCTCATAAAAAATCAGCCCACACCCCATCCCCTCTCAATGCAAAGAACTGCTCTTTGTGCTGGAAACGGGAGGAAATGGAGGAAAAAAAAACCCCAAACCAACCGAGCAATGCTTGAGGGCAGCNTGATGAATTATTCAGCAGCATCAGAGGCCCTGCGAGGACGTAATTAGTGGCTGTGGTTACGTAAGGTGAAAGCGGAGGATTTCAGGCGTTTTGGCAGAGGTGCTGCTGCGGAAGCGCTGATGCAGGGTGCTGCACCTGGGGCCATCGTGGAGAGGGGCAGGAGGTCCCCTATGGCACCTCTGTCCCACCTGGCACAGCTTCTCATAAAAAATCAGCCCACACCCCATCCCCTCTCAATGCAAAGAACTGCTCTTTGTGCTGGAAACGGGAGGAAATGGAGGAAAAAAAAAAAACAAAACCAACCGAGCAATGCTTGAGGGCAGCGCTCAGTTCTGCAGGGCTGCTGTGGAGGGGGCACCACCCTGCCCATGTTCATGGGTGCTCACGTAGCGCGTGCCACCCGGTGAGTCCCTTCCGCAACCGCTAACGCGCTCCTGATTATATTTAATTAATTAGCAGCAGGTTGAGATTCGGGAATCGGAATTGTGCCGGTGGAGGAACACGAGACAACATGTTCTCTTGGCGTTGGAGTTCCTCTAACGGTACCCGCGACTACGTTCGCCAAGGTAACGGGGGGCGATGACTCAGAAGATGCGCAGGCAGCAGCTGCCGGCACAGTGCCGGCTCCACGGAGGCTGAGCGCTCGGATTTGGTGCTGCCGAGCATGGACCTCCTGCGCCTGCAGCGCCTTTCCATCCGGGAATGGTGCAGGAAAGGGTGACGAGTCCCCGGGGGACGTGGTGCCAAGAGGCGATGAGATGAATTTCCCACATCAGCCCTCTCTCGCTGCGTTATTTCCTCCCCTTGCGAGACGATGCGCTGGGATGTTTTCTCTTTTCTGCTCCTTCACCACTGCACTCCGGAAATCTGAACCGAAGAAATGCATTCTTCGGCTTTTGTCCTTTTTCATTACGCTGACCTGTACATCAGGAATGGCTTTTTACAGCTTTCAGTGGAGTTTGTTAATACATGAAACTTTGAGACTTTTTTTGCTTTTTGGCCCTGGTTTTGTGACTTGGCACGCGTGTGCTTAATTTAAAAAGAAAAAAAATGTGGTCAGTCCTGCCACCCTCTCAGGAGCTGCTCAGATACCTGAAGTTAAGCAGGTTTTTGTTGTCCAGGTATCGACAGCTTTAATTCCAATGTAAAATAATTTCCTCCTTTTCAGTTGCACGAGACTGCTCTGTTCTTTGGTTTCTGGTGCATCCTTAGTTTGGTTAATTCCTGCTGGTGCCCTCCGCGTCCCTGTGAATACTAAAAGGAGGCTAAAACTAAATGCTTGAAAGCATCGGAAAAAGGTTTGGGGATACTTAAAAGCCGTCATCATTTTATGCTTTATGGTTTTATGGTTCTAGCGTCCCTCAGTTCTAGTTCCTTCCATTTTTTTTTGTGTGTGAATTTGGTTCTTTCCCCTCTTTTTTATTTTTTTGCTGACTGCTTGCACTGTCTCCCTGAGAAGCTGACAAAAGGAACCCAGGACGCCAGCCGGCCGAGCAGATAAGGAAACAGATGTTGTAGAGCGCAAAGGTCAAATAAATACAGACAGCTCAGGAAAAGGGCTTTACACAATGGTGGGAAGCTGAATAGGTGAAAAGGAAGGGGTTTTGGGGATGGGATTACAAAGGGGAAACCCTTTTCTGCGGAGAAAGAAAACCACCTTAGCCTCCATAAAATCTCTCCATGAATTCAAGGCAATAATGGAGAAGGAATAATAGCTTGCATTTTGGGAGATGCGAAGCCCCGCCGGGCCCGGGGACAGCGGGAGCGCAGGCAGCCTCGGCAGCCCCGCAAAACCCTGCCCTGTGCTTTTGGTCTCTGATTTTTCTCATCATTTTATGGCCTCTGCCACGTGAGGAATGATATGGAAACGCTCCTGTCTAGGAAAGCATTTAACAAAGTGCGGTAAGTTGGACTTACGTGTGCCAGTGTAGCTGGCTGCTGACCTGGGGTTGTCGCTTTACTCCTCATTTCTGAGTAACTCAGCTTACCCCTATAAAGAAGTAAGCTTCCTTTCTTATTAGGAAATAGAGAAGTCTTTCATTAAAATACAGTTAATTCCAGCCTCGTTAGCCTGGGTCCACATTTCACTGTTCCTTGTATCGCAGGCAGAGATGGAACTTGTACTTGTTTCATTAAAAATGCAAAATGCCACCAGGTGGTCTCTCCCCGGTACAGGCAGTGACTTACGCTACAGCGTTTGTCACGGACGGCCGCAAAACCCTGACCCAGATCCATCCTAATGACTCCATCAGCCCAACCTGCCCCTCCCAGTGGGACTGGTGACAAGGGGCATCGCTAAACGCCCGGGTCTCGGTGTCCTCCCCGTGGCGTGGCTGTGTCACGCCGCAGTGCTGATCCCTGCAGCGAGGGAGGGATGCAGAGCCGGTGTCAGGTCTGCTCTGCTCCCACCAAACCCCAGTGCTTGATGGCTCCCACGTCATTTCATCATGGCAATAAAAATTAATGAGCAATACAGCTCTCGTCCCTCAATTACTGACCCTACAGTTGCATTTGGAAATGGCGAAGCGCGCGTCTGGGCTGCCAAACCCTCGCTGAAGGAGGAGTAACGTCACAGAGGTAAAACACAAAGGGAGATTAAAACCACCTGTGTTTGCTATTTAAATCCCTTCAAACATCAATTAGGATCGTCCTGATAAAGACAGGGCAGCGTTCAAACAGACGCTGAACATGGTTCCTCTAGTGCACCTCTAGATAAGATTACAAAGAAGCTGTTGTTGTGCCTCAGCCGCAGCTGAAATCTAAATCTCGGCAAGTGCCGCTCGGAGGGCGAAACGTGTGCTGGCACTGGGGGGGCACAGGATGGGATCTGTTTTCAAAGAATCGGAGAAGGCAGAAAGAGAGGTTCCTGAAAATAGCAACTCCCTACGTACAGCCTGCAAGGAGGCATCTGGCCAGGGATTTCGTATTCAAACACGGGGCTGGAGATCTAATCAGGACTTGCTAATTTTCATGAAGTCAAACACTTGGGATTCACTTCAGACTCGCATTTTCCTGGAATAATTCAACACAAACACTGTATATTTATACACGGGCACTTGACTTTTCTGTTGTTTGATGAGTCTACAATTTGTCTTCCTCTTGTGGTCACTGCAATCTTGCCTCTCCTGTGGCTTGCACTCCTACCCCCAGGACTATTCATCTCTTATGCTTTGCATATTGTTGGTTCTTCAAAGGAAAGCAAACAACACTTGTTTAAGCAAGCCCACTTTGCAAGCAGATTTGGTTTGGACCAGGTCCTGCATAAAACCAGATCCAATCTCATCTCCATTGTCATGTATCTCTATTATTTTCCCCCTCATCACTGCTTTTCCGTTTCTTCACCCTCTGCAGTTCTTGTTCTTCAGCGACGTTGTTCAACACTACATAGAATTCAGATAGCGCTTCTTTTGTACTCCTATCTGCTGCGACGCCTCAGCTAGATCTCTGTTTAGCATCTGGTTTTGCCTGGGCTCACAGATGCGTTCTTTGAGCTGTAAATATTGCAAATCAGGGGCACAGAAATCTTCTTACCCCGTGTGAATCTAATCGAGGTTCTTTTCTAATATCTCACCGAACATCTGAAGTCTCTCTTTCTTCCGACAACGTCTGGAGCTGCTTTTGGCTCAGATAAAGCAGAAAGCGCTGTTTGGATTCACTCCCTCGCTGCGTTTCCACTCGTGCAGCGGCTGGGGCAGGATGTCTGGTTGGGCAGGCGGCTTTTGCAGACGTGTCTGCAGGTGGCCTCAACCTCCTGCACCTCTGCCTGCTGGTGTCCGTCCCAGACCACAGCAGGCTGGATGATGCCACGTGAGACCTTTTCTCCACCGTGGACTCTGACAAAGCCAGTGCCTTCCATTTTAGCTGAAGACGTTGTCTGGAAGGATTTGAACGTTGTTTTCTGAGAACTGGAAGCTCGAGGCATTAAAAATC
Source organism: Anarhynchus alexandrinus (assembly GCA_008711295.1). NCBI lineage: Eukaryota > Metazoa > Chordata > Aves > Charadriiformes > Charadriidae > Anarhynchus > Anarhynchus alexandrinus. The sequence goes on along the minus strand of VUYV01000138.1, from coordinate 906,228 downwards.
TGTGCGATTAAACCGCTGCTGACCTGTGGGATTTGGGGGTGCTGTGGTGGCTCTCTCCTGTTGACCAAAATAGCTGATTGCTAATGGCCGTATCCTGATGTGCTGGGGCAACATGGGTGCCGACCGCAGGATCAGAGACCACCTTGAGCCAAGGACCTACCCAGCCTTCTCCTTTTGGGAGGCAGCAGTATGGTGACAGTGGTGGCCTTGGTCAGGCTTAAAGTGCTGATGATGGTTTCCAGTACTAACTATGGTCTCTCTTTGCTGCCAGATCAACCAGGAGGCCTTTCCCCGGGGCCAGACCAGCACCACAGCCACGTTTCTCTGAGGAGATGGGGGACTAACAAACAGAAAAGGGGTGTGTGACCTGCAAAGCTGAGCATCGCCCTGGGAAGAGCATGGTGATGTCTCTCCAGAAGTGTGGGGTCTTCAGCCACCAACTGCGATGGGTTTCAGGAGGTGGGGAAGCCCCCGCATTGTGTCTGCAGGTCTTGATGTCCTGCGGAGCTCAGCGTCCCCATGGCAGAGGCTCTACTGCAAAACATTATTTCGCTTATGAGCGTCCCAGCAAAATAAATCGGCTGGCCACGTGGCTCTGTCCCGAGCCGTGCCGTTGTCCCTAGCCATGCCTGCGTCCCTGGCTGCCCACACCATCCCTGGGACCACCCCACCGTGGGGGTACCCCAGAGCCCCTGCCTGCCCCTGCCTGCCCCTGCCTCACGGTGCATGGTGATCCCACACCCACCCGCAGGAAAATGCCCCGCGTTAGCGAACCCCGGCTGTTGCAGCGGGGATTTTTTGGGGAGAAATGCACAGGGGAAGCAGAGGTGTGCACGGCCAGCCTGGTGTCTGCGCTGGGGTCGGCAGTGACCCGCCGAGCTGATTGCCACCAGCGGTGCTCGCGCGGGTTGGGACACCGAGTCACGGAGGTGTGCGTGTTTGCATGGACGCCTGCAGGGACAGACGGGTACGTGGCACGGGGAGTCCCTCGGATTCCTCAAGCAGAGGCCTGTGGGTACGGTCGTTTTCGTTACATAGCAGGTAAAAAAAATGAAGCGGCTGAGATTTATCTTAACCGGGGAGAGATCTGGAGGCGGGGGAGGAAAGAAACGCACAGTCCGTTTGAAAGATGCTCTGAAAAGGAGTAAAACTTGCTGCCGGGCTTCCCTCCGAGAGCAAGTCCGATCTCTTTCTTTCCTTCTTTTGGCGCTGCGTTATTCCTCCATGGCCAGAAGGCTGCAGGCATTTCGATTCTCTTCTTGAAGTCCTTCTTTTCAAAAAGGGCCCAAAATATGTTTTCTTCTGAGACGCAGCAAATGGGAAGCGCACAATGCAGCCGTCTCTAAGCCTCTCTTCTCCTGTCTCAGGGAGAAAGGAATTCACCAAGCCCTAGAGCCTGACTCACTCGCTGTGTGAGCATGAATTAACCAGGAATGTTCGAGAATTATTCCTGAATAATTCATGAACCTGAATTAATCATGCATTTTCATGAATTATTCATGAATAACTCATGGAAATGCAAGGTTTATTCATGCTCCAAAAAACCCAAGGCTTTTTCTCTTCTCTTCTGCTCTCTCTCCTTGTAAGAAACAGACCTGAAAGAAGCTAAGGAGAAAAAAAATATGTATGTATATGGCAAAATAAGAGGAATAATAATGCTGAAACAAAACAAGCAGGAAAAAAAGAAAGCAAAGGGTCTCCTCTTTTTTTTTTTTTTTTTTTTTTCTTTTTCTTTGCAGTGGGGACGGCAGGTGGGAGCTCTCAAAGCCAGACAAAGGAGACCTGCCAAGGAACTGTGGTGAAGGGACGAGCCCAAGGCAAAGAAGTGGCCGGTCACCTCCTCTGCTGGAGCGGGCAGCCGGGATCTGGATAGCCAGGAGACATTTTGCTGAGCCTCAACACCTGGAGCAGTGCTGACCAGGCAAGGACCGAGCTCTGTTGCTGTCAGGGTCGTGATAGCTTTCTCTCTCTTTCTCTCTCTCTCTCTGTTTGTGCATTTGGGTAGTTTTGTTGCGTTCGTTAAGGTAAACGAGCAACTGGTAAGTGGGGCAGGAGGAAGCAGCAGCTGTGAAGATGGGTGGTTTTTCTTTAAATGCTAAAGAAAGGAAAAACCCTCTGGAGAGGTTTTTTTGGGGGCTGGGGCTGCTTGGAAGAGGAAGGTCTTTAAAAGAGAGCTGTGTTTCTGGGAGGGAGAGGTCTCAGCTACGCGTTTATCCCAGTTTCTTGGTCTGTGACCTTCCCGGGGCTCAGGAGAGGGCTGCGGAGGCTGCGGAGGCTGCGGAGCCTCCAGCAGCGGGGAAGGGGACGCGGGGAGCCAGGAGCTTATCCCACAGTTCATTTGTGTATTTGTATATAGTTATTATTTATAAAAATAAACCCCAGAGTGTGTCTCGGCTGCGAGAAAAGGGTCGGAGGGAGGCAGGCGTGAGGCGGTGCAGGCTGGCAGGTCGGGGGGAAGTTACGGTTCCTGCAAAGGTTCTTTGCTGGGGCTGATGGTGGTGGAGGAGGGGGGGGGGAAGGAGAAGGAGAAAGTTCTCCAGGGTGAACTGAACCTCCCAAGTGAGAGGAATCAAAACCAGGCTTGGCTTTGATGGGTGTGTGGAGGCAAAATAAGAGACTGCAGTAAATTGGGTTGTAGCTGCCCTTCCTGACAGCTTGTCCCTGCCCCACCTCTTCTCTCCCTGCCCCAGCTCCCTGCCATCGGCTTGGGGCACCGTGGCCGTTCGCCACCCGTTGCCCAGCACAAAGGTTCGGCCCCAGTCCCCAAAACCCTTCTGCCAAATCCTGCTGCAGGGCAGAGCAGGATGGTCCAGGGTGATGCTCTGCCCGGGCCCTTGGGAGCTCTGGCAGGTGGTCTCCGCCTGGTGTTGTCCCCATCCACGATGTGTCGGTGGAAAGCGGGGCCGAAGCCCTCCCTGAGCCCGGCAGCCCGCGGCTCCTCCGCTGCCCCTGTGGCTCAGCAGGTTTTGAAAGTCACCGCCAGCCCGGCCGGGCTTCGGTTGCGGAGCATTCCCATTTCTCCAGCGATTTCAGCCCGCAGCTCCGAGGGGAGAAACGGGGTATCCCTGTGGGCAGAGCAGTGGGCCGGGACCCAGCAGCTCCCTGCAGCTTTGCTGCTTGGCTGCCTCAGATGGGTATTTCACCGCTCCGTGCCTCAGTTTCCCCATGTGTGAGACAGAGGTGATTTGCTGCCTTCCTTATGAGAGCGCTTTGACAATTGCTGGAGAAAATAACTGTACAGGCGAAGGAATGATCGTTTCCTGGAACACAGCTGGATCTTTTCGAGTTTTTTCTCTGTACTGCCTTGATATCGTACAGATACCATCCTGCGCTGTAGCAAATTGCTGTACACCCATTGAAGTCAATTGAGCAGTGCTGGTTCACGTGGGCAGAGGAACCAGCCTGCCTCTGCTCGGTGGCTTATCCAGTGGCTCCTCAGTGCATCCTGTGGGAGAGCGGGTCCTGCCCAGCCCCAGGTGACACACGTCATGGTTGGAGCTGCAGTTCCTCTTCAAATTAAGCTGGGCTATGCCAAAAGTACATGGAGCTGTGCCCAGGTCAGTCCCAGGACAACCTCCCAGGGAAGGGGTTTAGGTGGATGTGTTTAAGAGCCGTTTCGATGTGGTGTTGGGGGATATGGTGTAGGGGAGAACTTTGTAGAGTAGGGTAGATGGTTGGACTCGATGATCCCAAGGGTCTCTTCCAACCTAGACAATTCTATGATTCTAATTCTATGAGGAGGCAAGCACAGAAGGGCAGGAATGGGAAAGGAGAAATAATGGGTAGAAAAGATGCAGGGACAAGTATTTTATATCTGGAGCCTGCACTGCCTCAGGTAGAGCATCATTTGCTAATCCTCCCAGGCATGGGAGAGCACAAAGCCATGCCGTGACGCTCCCCTCCCGCTCCCCCCAGCACCAGGTGGGCAGCCCCGATGTCGGCCAAGCTCTACGTCCTCATCAGTTGGCCCGATGGCAGCCGGGTGATCAACATCGAGAACATCAAGGAGCCCCGCAAGCCCTTCCACCTCTACGTGGTGGGTGAGCAGGTGCTGGCCCGCTGCCCCGGCTTCAGTGGGCTCTACTGGGGGATGGTGGAAGGCATAAGCGGTGAGTGACACCCCTCTGTCTTGGGCTTTGCAACTTGGGGCTGCTCAGGAGCAACCTTTAGAGAACAAGTTTAGTGCTGAAAAGTCCTCTTTTCCTACAGAGCATAAAGATATTTTAGAGAAGAAGCTGCTGGAAGATAGACAGCTCCTGGAGAAGTTAAGTGAGTAGGGTTTTTTGAAGGTTGCACCTTTCTACTTCTATTGGGCTTTTGGGGTGGGAGGATGCTGAGAGCATTGTAGTCCTGGCATACATTTCACAGCCCTACAATCAGGGTAAAAAGCACTGAGTGGGAGGTGGGAGATACACAACACTGATACCCCGTTGCACATCTTAAGTATCCACCTTGCTTTCAGAAGAAGAACCGGCCATCCACACCATGATGCCACCGCAGCCAAAAAAATCCAGGAAAACCTTCCCAAAATGGACCCCGGGGAATGCATCCAGGAAATACCACGGTGACAAGACTTACCCTGGCAAGCCGCTGCTGAGGGCGGCCGAGGCCAGCCTGCCCCATGACGCTGGCAGCTCCTCCATCATCAAGGAGAGACGTGCCGTGGGCAATGCGGCTGGAAGCCCCCGCTCGCTGGCAGGGCCCCCCCACCCAACCAGCGCCTTCACACCTCCATCCACGTTTGTCACCATGGCTATGCCGGGGACTTCCCAGGGTGAAGAGGACAGGGCTGGTCCAGCTACTAGAGGTAATAGTGGCTGTAAATTGGGGCATTGGCTTTTAGCTCTCTCCTGCCTCATCCTGAATGGCAGGTTGGGGTGGGGACCTTCAGAGCTGTCAGGAGACCTCTGCTTCACTCCAGGGCTGTGTGTACTTTCTCCCAGGGCTACAAAAGTTAGAGATCATAGTATCACAGAATCATAGAATGGTTTAGGTTGGAAGGGACCTTGAAGACCATCGAGTTCCAACCCCCCTGCCATGGGCAGGGACACCTCCCACCAGACCAGGTTGCTCCAAGCCCCGTTCAACCTGGCCTTGAACACCTCCAGGGATGGGGCAGCCACAGCTTCTCTGGGCAACCTGCGCCAGGGGCTCACTACCCTCAGAGTGAAAAATTTCTTCCTGATATCTAATCTAAATCTCCCCTCTTCCAGTTTGAAGCCATTCCCCCTCATCCTATCACTACATGTCCTTGTGAAAAGTCCCCTCCCCAGCTCTCCTGTAGCCCCTTTAGGGACTGGAAGGCCTCTACAAGGTCCCCCTGGAGAATGGGATTTTCTGATTCTTTCCACCTGGGAGATGGAGGAGGGCTGTCTGAAGGCAGATGCCTGTGTGATAGCATATGGTGTCTGCTCTACCAGGCACCAACTCTTTCTCCTGGGCTAGCAGTTCTTTCCTCTCAAGCCAAAAAAGAACCCCACCTGCCTGAGTAACTGTGAAATACCCCAAAGCCTTCTGCTTCAATTAGCCAAACCTCCTCAGATTTGCCAATTTCCCTGCTTTTCCAGCCACTACTGCATACATTAAATGCACTTATAAAAATATGCTAGTGCATCATTTACCTGCTGACTAACAGCAGTGTCCAGAGACACATCGGCTCCGCTTGCCGTGCCCACTCTGTCTTTTGTGATGGGAACAGAAAGAGCCTGTGAGATACCACCTTTTTCTAGTAACAAAATCCCTATTGTTCAATCCTGGAAAGCATGTCTGGATCACTCTGTTTATGCAAAGGGAATAACGTGTTGCCATGCAATCTAGCAGAGGTGCTTAGGTAATCTGTTCTGGAGACAAAGGGATTCGGGACCTTTTCGACAGCTGGTTTGTTCAGTTTGTCTCCCATCCCTGCCTGTAGATTACGTTGCCCTGGCAATGAAGAGGAAGTCAGATGGCATCTTGTCCCAGTGCCAGCAACGCATCTGTCTGAACAGGTAACACTTGAAAGCACAGTGAGGACGCTGAATGTTTCACACCACATATACTCATTTCATAGTGTGGGCTCTGTCCACTCTGTTTCCACGCCCTGGTGGTGCTCACTTTGAATGGATGTTGACGTAGACTTAAACCCAAAGTGCAAAAGACAATGGGAGTTTGTGTGGGTACATACTGCAGAGCAATTGAGTCCCTTGTGCCCTGGAGTCCTCATCCCTTGGTGGGTCAAGTGGGAGGTCCCCCGTATCTGTGTGCCAGGGCTTGCTCTGTGTGGAAAGGGGGGTGCGCAGGAGGTTGTCCACATGAAGAACCATTGATATTCCTCTCCATACATTTTATTCCTGCTGTAAATGAAAACAGAATTGACTTTGCTTTGAATCCCAACCTTTGAATTATGGATAATCCTCATCAGGAATGCATATGAATGCGAACATGAAGCTTGTTGTGGTAGTGCTTTTTAGCCTGCTTGTTTCTTCCAGCTGTGAAGAGCGAAAGCTTGACGCTTTGCAAGAGACGGATGACTTTGAGAGAGTTCAGAAAAATTTTGGTCCTGGTGAAATGGCAAGGTAATTAGCAAAAGAAGGCACTTATTCTTAACTGTGTTTTTCTCCTCACTACATGAAAAAGCGGTGAGACCACAGCTGGGTGAAAAAAATGGTGCAATTTTAGAACCAAGAGCTGCTGAATCTCTCTGTAATCAGGGCCAGGTGTTTCTTCCTGATTGTAGGGCTTGGAGTTAGAGATGCAAGAAGGCTCTAAAACACGGCAGAAACCGTAAGGCTCTTGCCTATAACAATCAAAATGACGTTTATCACGTTTGAACGTGGTTGTGTGTTGACCGTTACTTTGATGACAAGTGTCCAGTGATGAAGTGGCTGCTAGGGACAGTTTTACTGCAAAGAAATAGGTGCCAAAAATCATGTTAGAGTACTTGCATTGTCATTTCCTGTGTGTCTGTTGTTTCATGCCACAGCTATGTGCCTCCTGGGACTTGCAGGACAGGGCTTGTATCTGAAAAGAAAATTGAGCATCAAAGACTCCATGAATGCATGACAAGGGAGGGGGAAGAGGGATAAGCTCTGAACATTTCTGAGCTACTGAAAAGTCCAGACCATGTCATTCCTCTCTCCTGCCTTGCTCCTCGCACAGACGTAGCTGGATCTGGCAGAGAAGTTGTCCTGCCCCTGCTTGCAGGAGGAGTGTAATCACTGCTTGGGTGGAGGTGCTGCATCCTTTAGCAATAATGGTGGGGCCATGGTGTCTTCTTGCCTCTACACATGTTGTACTCTGGGTTTAATTTTTCAGGGCAGAGAAGATAGAGCAGCTGGAGAGGATGGTGTCGGACCTCCAACAGGATGTCCTCTCTCTGAAGAAGAAGGTGCAGAGGCTGGAATCCCTGTCCTTCCAGGAGGAGCTCCACCGGCAGCCATGCGAGGTGGTGGAGCTCTTCAATGGCTACACTAAGGAACAGCTCAAAGAGACCATCCGGTTTGACCAGAAAATCAGCACTGCCTGCAAGACACTGCTCTACAAGCTCTTCACATCTGACTACATCCAGAGCCACTCCATCACGGGGAGGAGGGGCAATACTTTCCGAGAGGCGAAGCCCATGATGGATGAACGCTGCATCAAAATCATTAGGGTGCTGTTGAAACAGAAGTTTGGAGATCACCTCAGTGACACAGTGATCACGGAGAAGATCCAAAATGTGCAGAAAGCCCTGAGGCAGAAGTTTAAGACAGAATGTCTCTGATGCATGGGGGGGCTTGGTGTCTCCTCCCACCACGCTCATCGGTGTACCTGGGCAGCCCTTCCAGAAAAGACGAGTCCGATCTGCTGCTGTTCAGCTGATTTCCCCCCCCAAGGAACCAACCCAAGTGAACCGCACGCTAAACAACACAAACCTTTCACTGCCAAACCTCTGCCTGCATTAATCGAGCGGGAAGTTTGCCCAGCTTGGCTCGGGTTTTGCACATCTGCTAGCACTTTATGAGTTCCTTTCCATCCAGTGTGTGCAAACCTCACTGCGGGGTGCATGTAATGGTGTCCAGGCCTTTTTGATGGACACGCTCAAAAGCTTGAGGGTTCCCGTTGGGTCCAAGTATGGGTCAGTAAATCAGCTTTGTTCCACCTTGTTAGGGACAAAGACTGGCTCTGGGGAGTGTAACCCCAAGGAAAGCGGGGACTCCAGCTGCAGATGGACTTTGTGTCACCCAACCCATGCCTGTGGTTCCCCCTGCAGCCTATGGGACAATATTTGTTCTCTTTGCTCCCAGTGAATGTCTTCTCAAAACCAGATTATTTCCATGGAGAAGTCCTGTACATTTTTTTATGACATAAGACTGGGGGATGGAGGGCAAAATATGGTCCACTTGTAGCTACACTTTTCCTTCAAATATCAGACATATTATGAACACAGTCACTACAATTTAAATGCAGTATTTATGTCCTAGTTAGGAAACTCCAGGTACAACCAGGGATTTTGCTGTGTGGGAGGCTACAGAGAAGGGCTAGAAAGACGTGTCTTTTCCTAAATGGTTCAGAGCTGGAGTTTGGGTGGATTAAAAGTGTTTTTAACATTAAAAGAGTCAGATGCTGACACCAGTCGACCTCACAGAAGTGCCGCAAAATACCAAACATTCCCTTTTAAGGAGGCTTCTTAGACAAGAAATTGGTTTTCTAAGTTAAGTTTTTAAATTATTCAGGAAAGGAAATGTCAGTTGTTTTGCGTTAATCAAAACATTTGATTTAATTTATATGTTTTTTTCTCTTTTCAAGTATTTAATTTCTTCACAGCTACACGAGAAATAATAATGCAAAATAAATGTATTGAAAAACAAGGAGCTGTTTTGAAAGAAAAAAAAAAAAGGAAATGTGTTATTTTCAGAATTTTCCTCCCCCCTCTGCCTTTTTTCTAGTTGAAAACCAAAATCATTAAAGTAGGGTTAGTGTTATGAAGCATGTTGGGTTTGGTGGGAGATATGCTTGCCAACATTTTTGGCACTATTTTCATCAGACGTGTTTAACAGTCACGCTAAATTGCTGTAGCCAATGACTAAAGTTATGCCTTCTGTTTTCCCAGCGCTTTTCCTAACTCCCTATTATGCAAACATGCCAGTGATGATTTCTCCTTTGTGTGGACCTTGACTTGAGCAGCAGCTGGAGCAGCTCTACCCTGATCACTTAGAGCCGAGAGCACAGCCCGGCCTTGAAAATACGCTCAAACTGAGCAGAACTGCCCCAAAACCCTCCTCAATGCAGAAACACCCCTTAAAATACAGCTGCTTTGCCAGAAACGTATTACCTTCCCGCTGCAGGCAAGACCTTAGGTTGGTATCGCTGCTCGGGGAAACACTCCAGGAGATGTTTTTAATGTTGACTTATCAAAGAGAAGGCTGAGGAGGCACAAATAGCCGTGTTCTGCGGGCACTTGCTTTGGCATCAGCCCTTGGGGCTTGCGCACGCCTTCCCTGCAGATTCTGCTTCTCATTTCCCCAGCGGCATTGCAGCACGGCAGCAGGGAATGATGGAGAGGACGGGTTCCACAGACCCACCCCAGCGAGAGACCACCATCACCTCCTGCGTGACTGGGGCTGAGTCCAAGCCATTTCCCTGGGTGCTCGTTTTCACCTTAACCTTCCCTCCTGGTGCTTCCTCAGATCCCTCGCCAAGCTGCAGCCTTGAAAGCCAGCTCACAACTCTTACTTATTAAAACATGTGCCACTGCTGCCGTCCCCCGCCGAGCCCCCTCCAACGAGCTGCAGATCATTACTGCAAAAGGAGGGAGAAAAAAAACCCCAAACCCCGAGAGGACGGACTTGCTGCGGGGAGCGATGGGTCCCGAAATAAGTTGTCTCTAATCGGCTCCTCTGGAAGCAGAAGAAGCTGTGTGACCTTTCTGCTTTGAAAGGCCCTTTGGTGGCTCCCTCGGAGGTGAACTTCACAACCTGAAATGCTTGCTGATGTTCAGCGAGTGCTCCCGGGAAGCGGGGCCGGTGCCGTGGGCTGGTGGATGCTCCGTGCGCAGCACAGCCATGGCACTAACAAGCTGACGCTCAAACGGGCCCTTCTCGGCAATAAAAGTTGTCCTTAGCTACTCTCGAAGGCTTTGATACGGTGGAGAGGGCTGAAGAAAGGCAACGCAGGCGGCTTTTCGTTAAACTTCGTTTTTAAGGTATTTGTGAAGCGGAGGCAGCATTTCCAGGCTAATTGGGAGCACTCGCAGACACCGATGATCAAACGTCGCCACGAGGATGCCGATGCTCTCACCTCCCTGAACTCCAGCTCCGGCTAATCAGCCTCGAGAGTGAAGATCACACAGCGCCGAGATGTGGCATCCCTTCGGGGATGAAGGGGTCAGGGAAGATAGAGGAGGAGGAGGAGGGTTTATGCCACAACCACTTCACTTGGGGATGTTCAAAGCCCGTGTCTCTCTTTAAGTGACGAAGGGCAGTTCCGCTGAATTGCATTAACCTCCCACTTTAAAAGAATTATTGGCAGAAGCCGGACAGGTCTTTCGGTTGAGATGAATCACTCAGTTGAATCTGCAGCATTTTATTAAATGTGATGCTCCTCTTCAGCTTCTGGCCCCTCTGGGTGCTGGAGAATGTGGGCAGCGAGAACCAGGGTCAAAACTCAGGGTGCTCTTCAAGGAATTTTCGCATTTGATTCAAAAGCAAGCAGAAATGGGACTTGTCAACCTTTGCAAGTATAGGACAGGCTTGAAGCACCCAGTCCTCCCTCCTTTCAGCAGAACCCAGAGCAGCGATGCTCTCCTCGGTGGTTTGCACGATTCAACCGGGGGGTGCAGCAGCTGAGCGTGGACCTCACGGGGCTCTGGGGCTCTCTGGGGGTCCTTGGTCCCCGGCACCCCGAAAGACGGCAATGGGGCACTGCCACCCACCGCATGGTTACACCTCTTGTTTCCTTAGGAACCGGCTGAAAGCTCCGCGTGGCTCACGGGCAGCAGTGCTGCCAGCAACACACGGGTTTTCAGGGAAAAATGGGAACTTTCCCAGCCGTTACGCTTCAGCTGGGCCACAGCATGAGACTTCTGCAACTCCCATTGCAGAGGTGCTGCTGACTTTACACGGCGAAAAACAAAAAACAACCTAAACAAGAGGGAAATTCTCTGCTGTTTAACCCCATTTATTTCAGTTTTACCTCCTTGACTCTGCCAGGGGGATTCCAGCGTCCAGCACAGGCAGATTTTAATTTGCCCATTTCTTGGCAAGAAACACACACCAACAACTCTCTCGATGTCTGCACAGTCTGCATCCCCTAGAAACTGTAACATTCAGTTAATGACAACATGCAAACCGTGCATATTGGTTAAAGGAATAATGTTAAAATGTAGCTAACTCCCTTCTTGGGTTTTAATTACAAAGCCTGGCTGCCTTTACGTGGGATCCCGGCAGCCGCCGCTGAGGCCGCCCAATGCTCCGAGCTTGTTTGATGCGCCTGGAAAAATCTTCCGACGCGGAATTAGCAGCTCAGCAGGTGGTGGAAGTACCTCGTGCTTTATCTGGTTTGAGATCCTTCGTCACGCAGCCGGAGGAACAGGGATGCAACCTATAGGTTGCATCAGCTGGGGGGGGGTACACAACGAAATATTGAAAGGACAAGCCTTGGTCTGTAGGAGCTTGAAGTCGTGTGCCGTTTCCTACTGGCATGCAACACACACACACTCAGCGTCACAAGATTTTGTTGTTGTTGTTGTTCTGCGAAGTCTTTATCTTATTTAGTTTCAGAAAAGCCCCAGTGAAACAGAGAGAATGCACGCAGAGGTGTGGCCCCAGAGCTATGTGTGTGCATTGTATTTGCATTTCTGGAATATTTTTTCAAAAAAGAAGTTTTTTTTAAATCATTTTACATTTTTCTTGAAAGTATTCCTGCATTAATTTTTTTCTTTGAGAGTGCATACACATACTTGATAGGTGTGCAAATATATCAGATTTTATAATTTTAAGCAATCTTTCATGTCTCCGCTTCCGTCACATAGTTATCACACATCATTTTTACCAGTCTTTCTCTGTCTGCAGTACATGATTACATTATTCCGACTCATATCTCTCTGTATCTCCCTCATCTATTCAGAGTCAAATGGAACTGGGGAGATCGTTATTAAAACACAGAAAGCACAGAAATAAAATTAACGGTAGCACCAGTTCTCTGTGTGCTGAATACACCGAGGAAATAAAAGGACCTTCCACTTCTAATAAAATCTGGATATGAATTGCCTCATAAAAGTTTAAATGAATTATATTCAGAGGCCAAAAAGAGAGAAAAGAGAGAGCTCGGAGCCCTCCGGCTGCAGGACGACTGCTGTCATTGCCTTGATGTGCAGCACATGGAAACATGCCGTGAAAGCTTTGGAACCAGGTGTGATGTTCTGCTCAGAAAGTGAGCTTCAGGACTTGCTGAAAGATTTGAGGCACAGGTCCGCGGGTGGTTAAAGCCCCTTTCAGTGAAATTTCAATCCCACTGATGTTGCTGAAGCTCTTCCCACTGCCTCCTGAGGGCTCAACCTTCGCTTCGGTTCTTGCCCAAGTCCCTTGATGGTGGATGAAGGACCCTGAAGAGGAGCGGTGGCTTCTCATCCCTGTGCTTGCCCCACTCCAATCCTCCCAGTGTCCCAGAAAGGATTTGGGGTATGGACATGGTTTCTCATGCTTTGTCTTGGCGCTGGAAGATGAGGGCTGGTGAGGAACATGCCCCAGTTCACCTTCCTTGTAAAGCCCCAGTGTCCTCCCGTCAACAGCACGTCCCAGGACATCTCACTCCTCGTGAGAGGCAGTTTGGAGACATGCTTTCCTTGAATCCTATGTTTCACTGGATGGGGTTTTTTTGTTTGGCACAGGGAATTAGCTGGAGCGAAGGGGACTGCATGCCTAACTCAGTAATGGAGAAATTAGCACCCCACAAAGCCTCGGACCGCATGGTGCTTATTGACTGTTTCTCTTAAACATAAGCAGTGTAGCCCAGAGCGTCAGGCATCCGAGGGAAAAGGAGACTGCAGAACCGATGTACTCCTGGTAATGAATAATCGTTAAACTCCAAAGGAGTTTATTATTATTACCATTAATTCTAGTTGTATCGTGCCCAGAGACATGGAAGGTGGAGATAGATGAGTTCGTGACCTACATATTACAGGCTAGATTTTATCCTGCTAATATGAGAAAATCGATCATTTCTTAAGTGAGAAGACTGATAAAATCACTGACTTCAGAGGAGCAACATCATTGCCATTACAAGTTCAACAAGCTCGGCGGAACGGTGCCGCGGAAGGGTTGAATCCCTCTGCCGTATATCTTAAATTCAGTTTTCCCACTCCTTCCAGGAGGGAAGCAAGTAACACAGGCGGGGTTTCCCCTTTGTGCTGACCTGCTCCTGCCCAGGTTGGACGTCTCCCCATCCCATTTGCTGTCCCCCTGAGGTTTTTTATCCTCTGAAGTCAGGAGAAATTGCCAAAAGTGAAGGGAAGTCATAGAAACACCCTCTCCAGCCATAGCACGGGTGGGCCAACAGTCAGAGGTTTAACGTTGTTCCTTTAAAGTGGTTTGGACCAAGAGTGAAATACTGTCATGATGTGGGAACCCCACTTGTCTTCACACTCCCAAAATTACTCGAGCGCGTTCCTCTGTAACTTACCATGTTATGGAAATTATCCGAGCAAGAGGACTCATTCCTCTCCTGGAAGATAAAAAGCAAAACTAGTTATAAAACACCCACAAAAAACGTCTGCCTTAATTTGCCCAGACCAAAAGGGAGGTGCAAACTGCTCTCTGGTTTTTGCGTCTTTGTGCAGTGGGTTTCTTAATTCTCTCTTGAGCTGAACCACGAAGAATTTGGGTTTGCTTTCTGCAGAAGCACTGCCTTTCCGTTTGGAGACGTTTCTGTATTTGTTGGCTCAGAGTGGAAGAAATGACTATCAGTGTATTCATGACCCCTCCAATGAGACCGTTAGGGTGCAGAATGAAGTCAGTTTAATGGGTTGTTTTGGCAGAGGAATTTTACAGCTTATTTCAGTCTTGCTGTTAATCCAACTAGTTCCTTTTTATATCATACACGCTGCTGGTTTAGTGTGTAGTGTAAGGAGGGGGCTGGGAACAGGTATTTTCAGGAGGGAAAACCATTGCTGAGAGCCCCAGCAGCCCCAGGGGCAGAGCTGCTTTCTGGTGAATGATCCGAGAGCTGAGACTGACCGTCCTGTATTTTCCCTGCAATTCCTGCAGGTCACGACTCTCTCGCGCGGTTGCACGACTTAGAGGGCTGCGTTTACAGCGTCACTCGAGAGTCAGCAACGCAAACCAGAGCAAGGTGGGCATTTCCAAAGCACTGTAACGGCGTCGCCTCCAAAGCCCACTTACCGTGTCTGTATTGTTTTCTGTGTTTTCAAATACTTTTGAAAACCCTGTGATTTTGAGAGCCAAATCTAATACAAAAAAAAAAATATGATCATTTGTAGATTCTGATGTTCAGATTCACCCACTTTTATCAGGAACTTGCAGCAGGCTCAGATCTGGCCCCATGTTCATTAAGCGAATGTCGAGAGTAAGGAGGGATGGAGAAGAAACAATCAGTGGTGAAAACCCTTGTTTGCAGACAGCTGCGGGGGTGAAGGCTGATTTCCACACTCTCTGCAGATGAAGACCGATGTCCAGAAGTGCTCAGGAGTAACACGGAGCCGCCTCTGACCTGAGCTGGGTTTTGCAGCTCCTGGATGCTCCGACTTTCCTGGGGTCTGATGCAAAGTTGGGCAAAGTCAGTGGCAGCAATGTTAAATTTCTTCTGCGGGTAGAGTTTAAGCGGATGTGATCCCTGGGCCAAAAGAGCGATTCAAAATCATATAACTTTGGAAAAATAACGCACTAACCCTGCCTGCCCCTGCAAAACTGTATCATAAATCTGGAGGAATCGTTGATGACAAATGGCCTGGAAAGAGGGAAAGGAGAAAGCTCATGTTCTCTTGTGAGAAGAAAGAGAAGTTAATTGTCGATTAGAGAAGACAGCAAATGGAGGTGCTTCCAGCTGCACGGACATTGTCCTGACATTGTCTGTTACAGTTAAATGCCCAATAATGACAGTTACCATGAATTAGCCACAGAATATGTTTTATTGTGCTTCATGGTCCCTACAGCCGATGGGCCAGAAACTTTTAAAGACAATAAAAACACAGAAGGGGAGGCCTCCATACAGGCTCATTTTGAATTTGTAATGTTTGGTTATTAAGAGTATCACACAGCCAAAAAACCACACGTGATACCCATATGGTACAAATTCATCTTCAGCGTGCTCTGTCTTAATAAATAAGTACATGGACACGTAGATGGGTCCCCAAATGACAGACAGAAACCCACCTGAGCACAGGAATTGTTTTTTCATTTTCTAGGTCGAAAACTAGGATGATGTTTCGGGGAAACCGCTGAACTGTCAGCTCTTCCCATCTATTTCATGGGATGCCAAGGCAAGGTCTGATTTTCATCGCTGAAGTCAGTGTGAGTTTTGCTCAATACCTTCAGCCATCAGAAGTCCAGATCCAAGAAGAAAAAATTATCAGAACTCAGCAGGATTCAATTTTCAGTCGCCGGATTTCAATTTGACAACAACAATCCATAGGAAAAATGCACGTATGATTTTTCCTGCAGACAGAAATGAGAGAGGGTGCTGAGAGCTCTCGTGCTGTTTGATCACTTTAAAGCCTCGCCTGCAGAAAGCCAATTGGTGGAATTCTGCTTGAAATGCGCTGGATGCATTTCCAGGCAAGGAGATGAGGCGAGTAAACCTTCCTCAGCTTGGAATAGCCTCCCCACGACCTCCGTGGTTATCCGCTTAAATGCCGGGGCGAGATTTTTTTCCTGGCTCATCTGTGAGTTTACCCCGTGTACTTGCTTAGCGATCCACTTCACCACAGAAAAGAGAAGCAGAGGTTTCAGCTCTTCCCCCCACCCCAGCCTTTTCCGTCTTGTAATGTTAATGAGTGATAATGCTTCATGATTTTTTTCACAGGCTATTGCTGCCGAAAATTGCTTTGGTGCGTTGGGACTCTTATTAACTGGGTAAGTCAAGAGCTTTCTGCAAAGCGGAGGAATAAAGACGGAGGAAGTGTTGTGGCTAGAAATCCTATAATGGTCTGACCTTTATCTTGTCTCCGAATCAACTGTTAAAGAGCGGGTCCTGTCGCCCCTCGCCGTGCGCGTTGGGGAGGAGCAGCACATCTCGCTCCCTCCCTCTCCTGCCCAGCGCACCACGACTCACACACCCAAAAAGCAACACTTTCCACCCAAACTGAGGAGCCATTGGGAACCGACAGCTTTTGCTTTTCATGGTTAACAACGCTCAGATCTATAAAACCAAAGGCTGATGAATGTATTACCCGGGGTGCAATTGGTTGTGAAGAGAGGCTGGGGCAGCTCGGTGGCTCCATCCCTGCAACCTCCTCGCTGCCACTGTGAGCGTGCCGGGCTCTGGGTAGGGAAGGGATCTCTGGGATTTGGGTAACCGATATTTCTTTGGAAATGGTGCTAGCTGAGGCTTTAATGCAGCCGGGAGAAATGGGAAGGACTCTCTGATGTACCAACTCGTTTGTCTGGGATGAGACTGCGACAGAGCAAAGCCCAACCTCTCCTCAAGGCTCCAGTAAAGAAGACGGTTTGTATGCGGCAGCGTTATCCCCATCACGTGCGTCACCGTGGGAAGGAGCCGACGGCCAGAGCCTGTGCGGGGGGACGAGGGAAGATCATTTCTGCAATCCTCTCGCCTTTCAATACAAAACCATCAAGTCCTCCACGCACCCCCTCCTGACGCCCACGGCAATGGCACGTACATATATACATACAGACACCGGGATTTCTTTCCCAGAACCTGTGGCTTCTTTCACTTCAAGTCCACAGCTTTTGTAGTCCCATGGGGAATGAGGTAGGAATGGCTGCACATGTGACATTATGGCCAGATTCAAACCCATCGGGGCAACCAGTAAGTCCTAGCGAAGCAGTGAGAAACAGAGATGGCATCACTGAGTGCTGACTTTTTTTGCCTTCCCTTTTTGGCACTGAGAAAAATGCTTTTGGCCTCTTCTGTCCTTCAGCGTTTCCCGGGGGGGGCTGGACGCGGGTGTTTCACAGCACTGCGAAAACAAAACCAGAGCTGTCTGATCCGTGGGTGAGGTGCAACGTCTTCACTGTCCACGTCCATTTGGAAGGACACTTTAAAGCCCCTTTATCCCAAGCTTGCAGAGGCACTGGCGAGGGATTTCTACCCTCACAGCGTAGCGTTTCTGAAGAGACAGTATCTCTGGATATTAAATAGCCTTTCAGGGAACAGGAGCAGCTGCAAGATGTTTTTGTAGACCAAAGGTGCAGCTCTGGCAGCGCTAAATCTGAAAAGTCAACAAGCAGATTAAACAGTACGGGTTAGCTCTTAGAGCAGAGATATCCAGCCTGAGCCGTGCCACTGATAGTGGTTATGAGAGACCGTAATTGAAAGGAAATATGGTCTTTCTAAATCTCACAAGGTTTGGAAGGTGTGTGTGAACACCGACTAGGGGATGGTGTGCATATGTCGGGGGGGGGTGTGTCCATCCTATGATGAACCACTTAACCTTTCTTGTGAGCATCCACAGATCATCTTGTTCAATATTACCATAGTGATTAGCACTTGCTTGCATCAAAATGTAAAACAAGCTTATTAATTATTTATTACATCGACTGTCCTTTGCCCGTTTGTCTGTGTGGAGAATCATAGAATCATAGAATGGTTTAGGTTGGAAGGGAACTTGAAAATCATCCAGTGCCACCCCCCTGCCCTGGGCAGGGACACCTCCCACCAGACCAGGTTGCTCCAAGCCCCGTCCAACCTGGCCTTGAACACCTCCAGGGATGGGGCAGCCACAGCTTCTCTGGGCAACCTGCGCCAGGGGCTCACCGCCCTCACAGGAAAGAATTTCTTCCTAATATCGAATCTAAATCTCCCCTCTTCCAGTTTGAAGCCATTCCCCCTCGTCCAATCACCACATGCCCTTGTAAAAAGTCCCTCCCCAGCTCTCCTGTAGCCCCTTTAGGGACAGGAAGGGGCTCTAAGGTCTCCCTGGAGCCTTCTCTTCTCCAGGCTGAACACCCCCAACTCTCTCAGCCTGAGTGTATATCTGGTTTGGGTTTATGGTTACTATTTTTTTATTCTCTCACGCAACATCCTACAGGTGACCAGCATTTACATCCCATACTTGGAGAGACGGTGCTCTGAAGTGTCTCTCCTCTGTCATCTTCTATCAGATTTGGAGTCTGGCCTTGGTCAGAACCGTGTAAGGTTCAGTTCAGCCTCTGAATATCGAAATGCTCTCACCAAGGTTTGGGGGTTGCTGTGGGAAGTCCCAGCCCTGCTGTGCAGGCTGTGTTTAACAAAGCTGATTGCAGCACTCCTTGCCCGCAGTGCTTTTGGGTGGCACATAGCCCTGCACACTGCAGCGGCGGGTGTCGAGGGGGATGGATTTCTGGATGAGAAAGCACAGCTACGAACCAAAGAGATAGAGCTGGAATCGGACCCCAGTGGCTAATTGAGCTGCTGGCTGCCAGCTGGACAGGAGATCGATGGAGAGATACACCACAGTAACTCTATAAGGAATGGAGACACGTGTTGCACGTGCAAATATGATTGGAAATGCCACTGTAAACTCATTCTTCAGGAAAAGGGCAGGGCAACAGCGAGCGCTCTCCCTTTTCATCTACCCAGAATAGAATAGATTTTCCTGAAGGTGCCAACCTTTATTTCTCAGAAACAATTTTGCTTCTTCTTTCTTCCCTGGACATAAATGCATCTGTTTTCTTTTGTTATTCCGAAAAAAATGAGGAAACAAACCCTCACTTATTCCCACTGTTCAACTTTGATAAAACTATAGCTTAGAAAACTCTACATATTAATAGTGTGAATCACTTAAGTGAGGTACATTATGTTTTCAATTTCCATGATGCTTTTAGTGTAGGCAACTTATCAGGGGCTGCCGTTTAATCTGTTGTAGCAATCTTGAACATTAAAGCCAGGTTATTTCACAAAGGGATGTATTCCTTTCACTGGGGAGGTTAATATCACCCATGATTATATTTGACATTTGGGCCTGGCATATTATTTTTCATACCGTGTCTGAACGTAACTACCCACTCTTCCCATGAACAGTGTTTGAAGTGGGTACATTTCAAATATCTGCACACATCCATAAGTGTCATCCTAACAGCCTCATCGCTGTAAATAAGAAAAGACAATTTAATGAACAAAATGGGGAGGGTGAATTCAGGAAATGAAATTTTCTGTAGTGGGTAAGCAAGCAAAGGATAAATGTCGTTGTTGTGCATGCCTGCTGAAGAAACTACAAAAGAGGAGCAGGTGCTGTGCTCCTTGGAGGAGCATCTCCAGAGCATCGTCGCTTGAAAGCATCCCTGAACAAACCTTACTGAAACACAGCTGATGTGCAGCTGGCCTCCCAGCTTCTTGCAGAGGTTCCTTTCATAATATGACCCACAACGTGGCTTAGAGGTCTGCTCCCACCGAGAAACAAGGATGTATTTGAAGAGACCGGTCCAGAAGCTGATGTCTCAGATTGAGCAACACTTCACATCCTTCAAAGCCAATGGACTCCGGCTGGCTGTCAGCGAAGGATGCTTCAGTATAAGCCTAAAAGGACTCTTCAGAGCTGAAGATGGGAAAATTCACCTTGAATCTCAGTGCTGGCCTGATGAAGATGGTAATTCTCGGTTAGGGTAAATGCTTTTCATTTAGCAGTCAAGGGAGCCTGCGTCATGGACATCAATGACTCATCCATGTCTCCACATGAACAGATCTGCCAACTTCAGCTGGTAATTCTCTGTTTGAACCCCATTTGCTCCCTTTTGTCTTTGGTAAGAACAGGCTATTGAAGGTGAAGCTCTAAACGCTGTTCTTGGACATGAGTAACTTGGGGAACTCAGTGCCCCAAGATCTCGGCAAGACCTAGAGCTGAGCAAGATCTTAACAAAACCGGGGCCTTTTTACTTAAAATGTTAGCTCTCTGCTCTCATTGCTGCCATTAGCTATCTGTTTGCAATGGGTGGAAGCCAGCAGGGCCTTGATGTAACAATTGGATGTTGTTTGGTCTTTGGTTTTTTGGTTTTTGTTTTTTTTTTTAAATCACCGCTGTCCTATTTCTGGCTTTGTTTGTTCAGCCTTAGAGCCTTAGTTGTGTCTTAATGAACTATGAAAACAGAGCAGTGGACTGAAAGGGAAGAATAGGACATGAGGAGACAGCAGTTCAGGAGAGGAAAAGAGTAAGTGGAATTAAATTACCACCAATTTCTGAGGCACGACAATGCATTAGTGGATTTCATGGAGGATTCAAACAACTGGTCTTGAAAAAATTCTCTTCCCAAAATTCCATGTCATCAAACGTCATTTCCACAGTCCTCCCCTTTGATTTATTTTCAAAGCTAGCTGATAATGCTCCCATAATCTCTTCTGCCTTTGTCTTTTATCTGTTCCTAACACTGTGACTATAGTGGAGGAAAGACCCCAAAGAGCAACGGCAGCAGCTCTACCCTTCATTTAATGCAGTGCGGGTAAATTGAGACAAATGGGACTGTGCTGGACCACAATATCAGATCTAAACAGCCAACAAAAGAAAGAATACTCAGTTTCCAGGGTCTTTGAACACTACGTGGGTAAAGACACCAATACACAGGATCAGAGCCAACTGCCCTTTGCTCTCTAGCGCAGCCCAATGCTCCTTGGGAAGACGGTTGGACAACAGAGGGTGTCCTGCAAATGGAAGCTCTACTTGAGAAATCTGAGTAGAGCTGATCAAAATTGAGAGCTTCATCAAAATGAAGCCGTTTGGATTAATTGAAAAGCTCCCTGAACCCAACAGGGCTAGGATTTCAGCCTGAAATCCCCCTATTGTGCTGAGTTATGTGTTAATACAGTCAGAGAATCATAGAAAACAGGGCTGGGAGAGGACATCAGGCTATCACAGAAATCTGCTCCTCCATCTACCTATATGTGATCTGTCATTTCCTGTCCTGCTTTTATAAATCTTATAAACTTGGAGACTTCACTGTTCCACACACAATTGGCTCCGCTGCTTCGGTGTCCTGACTCCTCGGGAGGTTTCTTCAATACCTGACTCCTACCTGGGGTGGGTTAGGGGAGCTCCAGAGGTGAGTTCAGGACACAGATAACCTTGCCTGTCATTTCAGAAGTGGGCAAGTGGAATATTTTATGTTTTGTAAGACATACCTTTGGGCTACCTGATGGTTTTCTATGCATCAGCACAAATTTTTTACATACACCTGTTTTCCCCTGTGACACAGCACTGCTTAAACAGAGCTGCTCTTGGAGCAGACCCGCTCCAGTCAGGGGAAACCCCCTTGTAAAATGCACCTCTGGACCTTCTGTCCCCTCCTCCTTGTCCCCAAACACGTATGCATCTCCATTCAGACCCGGTTCCAATGGGGACTGCTGTACTCATATTGTGGGGGGTTTTATGAGTGCAATTTTGTTTAACATTGCCCCTGAAGAGCTCTGTAGTGTTTTTCAAAGCTCCAAGTACAAGAGCTCCTTGAATCTTTCCCCTAAGTGTTCCTGTTGCTGTCGGGAAAGAATATTAGAAGAGTGTGGTCCTGACTTCCACTCTCTCATTTGGAGTCTGTGAATCATGTTTCACAGCATCCCACTCCCATTACCACCAGCTCTGCTTTCCGGGGCTTCGTTCTGCAGCACCTCATACAGCGGGAGGACTAATGAGTTTTGATGTCTCCTGGGTTTGTATCCTTTATCCCATATCTGTCCCCTTTTATTTCAGTACCCTCAATCCTGTATCCTGCCCTCGGCCATCCTGCCCGGACGAGACAGGGCAGCGGGAGGGCAGCTCTCCGCCTGCATGGATGCAGACTGGTCCACCAGCATACGCCGACTGGCCAGCAGCACGTTGCCAATAGAAGATGCAAGGGATGCAATTTTCTGGATCGTTTCATTTGCTTCACTCGGGACATATTTTTCACAAAACTTCTATTTGAGACCCTTCCTTCCTTTCTTCTTGCCATCCTTCCACCCTTAACGGAACAATTTTTAAAAACCGTTAGTGAACTGAACACAAGAAGTACCCGGATCAACCAGCAGAGTTGCAGAAACCTCATCGCCTTTGGAAACCAGGATAAAAAAAATCCACTTGCAAGGATTTTGAAAGTGCAGGGAGGGGATTCACCAGCAAATGATGCCACAAATAATTCCTACCAGGGGATGCTTGTGAATGCCATTTGATTAGGGCTCGTCAGCATTGTGGGGTGGAACAGCTGGGCTTGTTAATGAAAATGCCTTTTCTATCAACATGCAACTATTTTGCAAGGCAGGATTATTTTAAACAAAATAGTTATTTGTGAAAAATACAAAAGATTTCTCTAATATCCCAACATCTGATTGTGATATTAGGGAGCGAAATGTCGTTTCGAATGGACTTTTCAGAAGGAAACCAGTTATTTATAGGCATACTTCATAAAAAGAGATCAGAACAATCGTCTGAATTGCAGAGAAGCTCATTCATTTTTCTTCCCTTCCTTCTGCCAGGGCAAACAGCTGCTCCTGGGCTGTGCCCACCATGGACCTCTCTGCCCACCAGCACTGCCATTGCACCGGTGGCTACACAGATGAAAGCTGCCATCGCTCCCCTCATTAAGGACGGTCCCCACGGGGGAATGAGCCCTCCAGCCCCAAAGGCAAGGATGGCACTTCCCTAGGAGGTGGCAAAACCATCAGCTGGATGAGGCCATTATTTCATTTCAAGCTAATTCGGTTAGAGGAGGAGACTCTTGAGGTGGTAGTGAATTAAGAACATCTGAGAGTCTCAGATGCTGGTGACTTCCCTGGGTTCCTGCGCTCGAGTAGAGGGGCTGGGGTTTCCATCTAGGGGGTCCAACACAGGAGTTTTCCCCCCGTTCATCTCCAAGTGGTACCACTAGCAAACCCTGCCGTGCTCCATCACTCCTGCTGTGAGGGGAAGCTGTGTACCCCCGGACCCGCTGCAGGAGCACAGCCACCTCCTCGGGCATCCTGTCCCTCTCCAGCCGCTGGGCTCCAAACGGGTCGCTGATTTTTCTAAGCGCTTTAGTGAACTTTGCAATAGTCACGGGCTGAGTTACTGAGAGGCTGAGCTCTGCTTGACTGAGCCTTCCGTATTCTGGGAAATGAGATAAAGGCTGGCACGGGCTTTGCATTGCTAATTAGCACGCAGTAAATGAGCTGGCATCCCGTGCAACAGGCACTGATGGTGTGCTAACAGCACTGGCTGCTTTTGCCCGGTGATAACTGGGATCAGGGCAGGGATAACTGGGATCAATTTTATTGAACAACTCTCCTGCGTGAAACCTGTCTGCCATGGAGGGGGCATGGTGATGAAGTGGGGCATCACCACCCCACCTTCGCTTCTGAATAGTGCACCCCAACACCATTCCTGGGCCAAGAAGCTGCAGGATATTTTTCCTATGGACACGTGGAACAGGAATGGACACTTTCAGGCTGTGGCGTGGACTCGGCTTGTTTTCTCCCAAGCTGGCCCCAAAACCATCCCAGAGTCCCGACTGTTCCCGCCTCGACCAAGCAGATTTGTGCCCGCAGCTCAGCTGCTGGGGCTGGGAAGCGTTTGGCGTCATCCCCACGATCCATCTTCCAGCGCGAGTGAAGCCGAAAAGTCTACTTAAAACATAATGGAGGAGAATGGTCCTGACAATTCACTTAATGCCAGGACTGGGAGATAAAAATCCAGCAGAAAATGTCATACAGGTGGTACTTACCAGGTAGAAAAATAGCGTAATGATGGCACTTTCTTTGAGAATTAATTTGAGCCCATTTAATTGCCCAGGGAGGGCTAAGGGTGAGCGTGTGACTGTGCACGTAGATCTTCGCACTGGCTTTTATTTTTGACTGTTCAAGCCCAGCACCACTTTAAACTGGTTTTGTACAAATAAGAGTGAAAACGACAATAAGTCCTTCATCCTGAAGTACAGAAACATTATTCTTCTCTCAGGCTTCTTTGTAAGTCATCGTAAATTACCGCTGCCAAAGCAAACACCAGTCCACCTGCGTGCCCACTAAATCATATAAAGCTCCTAAGAAATATAACGCTCTCCCTATGGGCACAAAGTTCTTATTGGGAAGCCCAAGGATACCATGAATTGACCATGTTCTGTGATTCTGTGATATAAGTGAAGGACATTATATTTTTTTTTAATTATTTTTTTTTTTTAATTGAAACCCGCCAAACGGAAGCCCTGTCGCTCCCTGCTCGGAGCCATCTGCTCCCTACTGCCGCTAACGAAGGCCAGGCTTTTTAGCTCCAGCCTCCAATTTTACTGTTCCTTATTTGCTGGCTAATCAGAGTTGCTTCGTTTGGGAAAATAACTGTTTCCACGTGCGAGCCTGGCCACCACGGGCTTTGCTCCAGCTGCTTGACTGCTGTGCATGTACGACCGCATCTGTGTTCCAGATGCAAACAGCTGTGAAACCCGCGCTGCACAAACGCAAGTGTTTGCCTTTTGGTTATCCCTTCCTTAATCCTGACAGTTTGGGTGTTTGGTCATCTGCTACGTGGGACGTTCCCTGTGCCGGGGCCGTGCCGAGGAAGCTGTGTTGAACGACCCTGTGGACGCTGTGGGTCGAGGTGAGCTGTTCCCCGAGGTGAGAGCTGGGATTGCTCGGGGTAAGAGAGGCAAAGCCCAGGCTGGGCTTTTCCTATGGGGAGGAAAGTGTGAGCAAGCCATGGACGGGGCTTTCTCTTCCAGCATGTGGCAGCGCAGCCCCATCCGAACGCTTGCCAGGGTCTGGTGAGCACATGAGGCAGATGGAGAAAGGGAGATGGAGGTTCCCAAGAGAGTGGTATCTCAGGAAGATCTTGCCAGTGCTCAAAAATTTAGGTAGCTTCCTCAGTCTCGCAGGGAGGTGATGGGCTTTGCTTTAACCACAGTTGCAAATCCAGTCCAGAGTTGGGGTCCTGCCTGTTTGCTGCCAGGCACCCCAACTTCAGTGCAGACAAGACTGGTATCTCCTCATCCCACCTTCACCGAGCAAAGAGGAATGGCCCAAAGTCCTCAGAGCGTCTGTGCTAGCAGCGGTGAGGAGAAACTGAGCTTTGGATCCTGCCCTCCTCCTGCCTGGGCATGGCCGGCTGGGCTCTTCCCAAAGCGGGGTGGTCCCCGGGCTCCTGCCCCCATCACCATCTTCTCTGAAGGGCTGGATGGTTCCCCGTCCTCCCAATGCTCACCCCAAGGGGAGATCATCATTTCAATCTCTCCCTTCTCCTCTCCTCTCACCACCACTTCTTCCCCAAATGCTGGGGCAGAACATTAGGTTTATAGATTTCTCCAAGAGAAGGACAATATTTTATAGGCGTAATTTTCACCGTGTAAGGTCATGCTGCCACGGGATCAATAATTACCATGAGGCAAAAGTAGTTCTAATCTTCTGACACGCTGAGGTTTTGTTCAGCTAAAGGAAAGCGATGATGTTTGTTTTGGGGGTTGTTGGTGGTTTTTGGGGGGTCTTTTGGTTTGGTTTTGTTTGTTTGCTTGGTGGTTTGGGGTTGGTTTTGTTGTTTGTTTTTTTTTTAAGATCTCATCTCTCTGCGCAGGGACCAGAGGAGCTTATCTGGATGGCTCAGTGTTCTCTCCCCGTGCGTAAGTACCTCGTAAAGACTGTGTATGAACAGCTTCTGCTGGAGGATTCTGTAGCTGCATTCAATCATCGCTAGTAATTACTACAGCATCTATTACTTCTATTTAGATGCAAATGTAAACCCACCTGGTGCTAGAGCTCAGACTATGTCCCCTCTTTTCCTCCGAAGCCCCGTGTGGTCCCTAAGGCAATGAGGACGTGTGCGTGCCAAGATCTGTCTGCGGGGGGGGGAGCCTGAAAGAGAAATAAATACTCAAGGCTTGCATAGGAGCTACCAAAAACGCTGTTTGGTACTTTTTTTAACGAAGCTTCGAGATGGGAGGCAGCTGAAGTGGAGTTTGGGGGACTGGGGCTCTTTTCAAGGCACGTTTGGGTGGGTTGTGTGATGGCTGCCTGCCTCAGTTTCCCCTTTGGGAGAAAAAGTGCTGCTAAAAAGGTAGTTCACGTGAAGTAGGGGGTGAGATATGTCATCCTCATCGTCCTGCTTCAGGAAACTTATTTGTCGGCGATGTCAGTTTTGTTTTACACAAGGGAACATTTATTGAGTGCATCAGACACATTCGAGCAGGAGAGCCCTCGGAGGCATCACACCTAGCAAGAAGGGCGGATGGTATTTTTTTTTTCATCTTATGTTATTCTTAATCCCGCCAAGTCCTGGGAAGGGATAGAAGCAGATAAAACTTTCTCTGTATGCAGTGAATAGGCGTTATTAGAGCGAGCTGGAAATGGCACCTCCTCGCGTGTCAATATCTGACTGGAGGTGATGTGGGGGCGGCATCGATTGCGCTTCGGCTTTGATGCATTGTCACTTCAAAGCACGAAACTCCCCGAATAGTTCAGGCTCCGCGCAGATGTTGGCAGGTGATTATAAATCCATGCAGAGACGGGAAAAACCAGTCTTTGGGGAGAGCTTCAAAGCTGAAGCTGAGAATATTGCAAATGTTATGAAATATTTCAAAGTCTGTCAAACGGGAGCTATGCTTTTAGATTAGGTTAAGGAACATGCGGGCTAATTTTGTAAGACTCTCCAGCGCTTCTTGTGGATTATGGATTCTCTTTTAATCTTTAAATAGCTGCACTTTTCTTTTAGTTTTCAATAAAAAAAAAAAAAGAAAAAAAAATCCCACCTCTAAGAAACCTGACAAAAGCAAGTGTTTCTCCATACACTTAGTTTGAAGGCAACTCCCAAATGACTGCAGTTAGTGAATTATACAGAGCCTTTTACTAACACAAATGGGCAAATAGGTCTAACGAGGGGCTCCCAGCTTGCCCCGCACGGATCCTGCTCCGCTCCTTGCCTGGGGAAGGTACCAGTGCCAGGGGACGGCTGCAGGGAGAGCACAGCCTGCTCGCGACTGTCCCGCTCCCCATCACCTCCCGTTTTGCTCCTCTTGCTCAGTCACCTTCATCTTTTCAGCTCGACGTTTTCCCAGGCAGGAGGGGGATGTCCCGCAGGAATACTGCGCTCGTGTGGGATTGCAGGAGATGGAGGCAGCCATGGGTAGAAAGGAGCGGAGGGCGTTTGCAAATGTGGCAGCTTCGGAGAATTAATTATTCTTGAAAATTAAATTTGAACGGGAGATTTTGGTTCTTGCAAAACAGGCAAAGCCCTGGTCGCACACTCGCAATCCCAGGATAGTTTCAGACGAGGCTGTTGAACCAGGATGAATCCCTAACGGGGTGAGCTAAGTGGTTTAGATATCCCTGATGTGCAAAATACTCGTGGTCCCGGAGAAGAGAAAAAACCCAAGAAGATACTTTTCACCTACTGTTGCTTTTGGGATCATCTCCTGAGATGCTTACCTGCCAAAAAAATAAACGAGTCTCTCTAAGTTCATTTTGCAACTTGTTTTAAGTACTTGAAAGTATTTGTTAAAGGCAGAGGTAATGGAACTACAGCTCATGCCAAACTCTTGGGTTTTTTTAAACTCTCCTCTAATGATTTCTTTCAAAATTTGTAATTTAGCCAGTAGGTGAGTGCCTGTCCTGTATTCCACCTGCACTAACTCATCTCTCCTGGTGGAATTAAAATGTACCTTCAGAAGAAGGTGATTTTTTAATTGATGCACACAAAGAAATTAGGCAGGAAATAATGGTCTTTGCATACAAAGACTTTTGTGACTTCAAAAAAAAAAAAAATCTATTCACACTCCAAAGAGAGTGAAAAGGAAAATCTCAGAAATCACTACTAAGTTATAACCCAACTTCAAATCTTTGTTCTTTTTGAAAAATGTCACTTTAACTATAATCTAATTTTTGAGCAGAATTTTTGTGAAGGGGAAAAAAAAAAAAAAACCACCCTCAAACACTTTCTCCTCCTTCAAACCAAGGAAAATTCCTTTTAAAACACCAACAATTTTGGATAGGGGAACCCAGAGTCGGCAGAATCCCTGCTTCCTATGCTGGCCCCGTGAAGAGGGGAGGTGATGGCACTCCAGTAACACCTTTCTTCTTGCTACTTGGGAACCTGGATTTTGTGTGAGATGGCACAGCACACGTCGCGTGGCAATGAGGAGGGAAGGCAGCGAGCCAGCTCTGCAGCTGGCGGGGCAGCAGCATGCAATAAATCTTACCGTAGCAAACACGGACTCAACGTCTTCCACCTTGTCCTGGTTTGAGCGACACAGGACTAATTTCTCTTCTAATACTTGGGAAAACTGCACTTTTAGAAGACTCCAGTGTCTGAATTTGTGAAAATATTTACTTTACAGCCAGCTATGGTGTGTGGGTCTCAAGGTCTCAGTGTTTTGGAGCTTGCCAGGTACGGGGATGAGGAGGAGCGAGACCCGGGCACTTGACCCAAGCTGGCCAACAGGATTATTTCATACCATCAATGTCACATTCACTATAAATCAGAAAGTTTGCTGAGAAGTTCTCTCTCTCCCTCGATGGCTGCCATCCTGAGAACTTCGTGCCCTGGTGCCGGACCCCTGAGGCCTTCCCTTCCTCCTGAAGCCGTAGCGCTCGCAGTGTCCGACATTTGCTGTCCACTGCTGGGGTGCACAGCTTCTACTGATATCACTGGCTGAGTATAATCTTTGCATATTCTGTATTGGTGTCGGGATCAATATCGGTTCTTTAGTGCTGTTAATGTTAATTATCTAATCTTATTCTATTAACTCTGTTTATACTTCAGCTCCCGGGTTTCCTTGCTCTTTCCCGATTCCCTTTCCCAGGTGGGGACGGGTCACCGGCTGATAGAATGATTGTCTAAATGACAACAAATTGTTATGGGACTCTCAAACCATAACACACCTGTACTTTTTTTTTTTTTTAAGAAAACTTATTTCTTGATTTTGCAAAATCTTGCTGAGACAGCTTTCTTTGGAGAATTTGGGGGCTTTATTAGAAATGCCAGGCTTATTTTGCTTAGCGTGAGCCCCCTTCCTCCCATAGACGTACCAACGCTCCCCAGAGTGTCATCATCAGCTATTGTCAAGTAGCGGAGCTGGCTGATCATATGAATATTTAGGGGCTTTTTTTAATTTCTCCAGTGTAAATCTGGACCTTTCCACAGCGAGATGGGCCCGGGCGATGCCGAAGAGCCAGGAGTTGGGTCAGGAGAGGGGGCTGAGCCCTGCGTGCCGCGGGCAGGGCAGCACGCTTGCTTCCAGTTTTCAGAAGCAACAAAAACTTGCTTGAGTTTTCCAGTTCAATTCTTCCTTTGTTCAGAAGATGTCAGGGATATGTTAACATCGCTTGGGCGTCCAGACACAACTTAACAGATGCAGTGCTTTATTATTAATAATAGACCGGCAGACTTGAACAATCCTCGAGCGTCTCTTTACCAACCCAAAATTGCTGCTCTGTACGTATCACTGCTAAATCCTCCGTGTGAAGGGAAAACAGAAAATGAGGTTTAAACTTTTGATTCCTTCCGTACTCCACCAGTCTGCTGGAAGAATATAAAATCTGAGCTCTCCACCACGCAAAGAACACCTGAGGTAAGCTGAGACTAATTGGGACTCTGGTGGATGAGGCATGTCCCTGGGACGGAGGAAGATGAGGGGATGCTGTCTCTGGTCCTCTGCGGCCTCGGATGAATTACTGGACATCTCGGGGGCCGCCGTGTCTGACGTCTATCTTTCGTGCAGCTTTTCAGCTGGTCTCCCGGGAGACCCCCAGCCTTGGCAAGCAGCGGAGGGAGGATTTCTCCTTTGCTGGGGTGGTTTGTCTCCCTCCCTGCTAGGAGTGGGCATTGAATTTATAATGTGAATTTTCTGGTGGCGAGTTCCAGCTGCTGATTTTTTTTAATACCTTTCTCTGCTAAATTTAAAAAAATCCTGGCAGGTCATCACATGGCGGGAAAATAGGCTCCGATGTTCACCCGTGACACCAAATTTCTTCCTATTCCCTGAGCTTGCTGAAGATCATCATAGAATCATAGAATCAAAGAACAGTTTAGGTTGGAAAGGACCTTGAAGATCATCGAGTTCCAACCCCCCTGCCATAGGCAGGGACACCTCCCACTAGACCAGGTTGCCCAAGGCCACGTCCAGCCTGGCCTTGAACACCTCCATCATCACTGCACTCATCAGCCTCACAGGAGCAGTGTAGACCTTAGAGAGGAGCCTGCACATTCTTGACCGGTGCGTCTTCAGCAGAGCTTCTCCCTCATTTATCGTAGAATTATAGAGTGGTTTGGGTTGGAAGGGACCTTAAAGATATCTAGTTCCTCTAGATCATCTAGTTCCAACGTCGGCTGTGAGTCGCTCGCCTTCCAACCGTACCCACCTTCACCACAATATATTCCAAGTGGCCTATTTCTTGCCGTGAGTCACACCCGTAAACGTTGCTTTTATACACTGCCTCTGCCCTCCAGCCAGATGCAGCACCCGTCTAATTTTAGTCCTATGAGTCACACCACGGATTTTTGACGGGGAAATATTTATTGCCTATTAGCCAGCGTAGAATCCCGCTCCGCACATCGCAAGGACCGACGCGTCTGCTCCTGCTCCAGCTTCATTAGCGGTGTCAGCGCAAATACATGAACAGCTTTGGACTTGCAGGGATAGGTTTTTAGCAGCGTGCGTGACCACAGCCAACAGCTCCACTAATTAAAGCGTAGTGAAGGACCAACTGCTAATGGAGTGCCAAGTGAAACACTTCTGTAGCGGTTTTTTTCTTCTCCTTTTCCTTTCCGTGTACAGAAAAAAAATGAGTGGGCTTCTTGAACCTGCTCATTGTACGCTAACGTGTTACTTGCTTAAAAACCTGTCAAAATCAAGAGGAAAGAATAATAATTCTGATGTTCAACTGCGTGATTTTTTCCCTTTAAACCAAAGCATTGTTTTAAATGATTTCAACCATCAAAGCTTATTTAGCAGAGATTAAAATTCAAAATGAGTTTAAGAAAAGATAAAGAATCATTTAGCTATTTTTTTTTTAATTACAGTTGTCTTTGTGGGAGTTAGTGCAAACGAAATAGAGACATACATTCGGGTATGAGTGGTGGTAGAGAGCAGAAAACTGGAATTTGAGCCTAAAAATCAACACGTACTTACATAGCCGTGATATTTTGCTTTGCAGGAATCCTTTATTTAAGATATTTAAGGAGCCCAAGACGTCACAGAGATGATGAAAAAGAGAAATATCCTGCTTTATAGCAGCTCTAAACCTGTGGAAGTAGATACTGCTGCTTTTGAAGGCAGTTTGCAGCACGGGAGCTTTAGTTTGGGCTCTGCATTAGCTTGCAAACCTGATCTTGTAGGCACCTTCTGTGTATTTAGGCATGCGAAGGTCGCAAGCAAGGGTCGTTGTGCGAGAGTAAACGAAAAAGCTCACTCGGGATTTCATTTTGCAATGGCTGCTGGATTTCTTTTCGGTTAGCAAAAAAAAAAAAAGCATTTCTCGCAGCAGTGAGTCTTGCACTTTTCCCGGGTTTCCAAAATGAGTTTATGAGCCTTCAATAAGGGAAACCGTGCGAATCGCTAAAAGATAATATTTGCTGATGAGTCTCCGTCGTGAAGCTCTCTCGCAGGCGGTGAGATGTGCAGAAACTCTGAACCGACGTCCTCCCCTGCAGACTGGTTGCAAAGAGAGGGCTAATAAGGCTCAGCCTTACTGCTCTCCCTGCCGGCTGCTTGGAGGGGCGGGAAGGAGGGCCTCGGAAAGAGCCTCTTAAACCTGATTCCCAACCAAGAGGTTCAGGACATCTGCAACAGGTTGGGTGATGCTGGGGCGCGAAATGACATTTCCTCCATCCTGGAGGGGGGGGAATTGGCCTGAAAGCCCCCGGAGGAGGTTTTACAGCTCTTCCCTGGGGATTTCCAACAAGAAGAGCTGTTCCCACCTCATCTTAGCCAAAAGCAAGCGGCGCTAACGCTCCTATTTCTGTTTAAATTTCCTACCGCTGGTGCAACCGAGGACAGGCTTCAGCGATGCGCGGCGGCTCCGCTCCTCTAACGCCCCCGGGTGGGATCCCGGGAGCAGACACAGACAACCTCCGCGTCCGCGCGGGGAAGGAGCTGGCGGCCAAGATGAAAACATCTGCCTACATTCAGATGTTAAGATGCACAGGAGTTATGGCAACGGTGTCAGTGAAGTATGCAAATGCACTGGTGTTTGTGCGAGCATGCTAACCGGGACATGCAGAATGCAAATCTGCAGGGGGTAACGGCAACACAGCACGTATTGGTGCTACAGAGAAAGCCCAGCCAGCATTTCCCCCTGCTTTAAAATGAAAGCCTTATAAAGGGGTAAGCTGGCCCCAAGTTTGCCGTGTTCTGCCACAAGAGAGCTCAGCAGGAGGATGGGACTCAGCCCGCCACGAGCACAGGAACCTGCACTGTGGGAGCTGGGGAAAGAAATAAGGCTGGATCAGGTACAGGTAATTAATGAATTAACTCTCCTCCCCCACCTCCCCCTCAGCCTATAAGTAGCAGCAACCGGGGAGGGGGCAGAGCTGCTTCTGGGGTGAGGTGATGGTGAAGGTGGTTTTTCTGCAGAGGTTTTTGGGTAGGGCTCATTTAAGTGAATACAAGTCATGCTCTGAAAGGACAGAGGGTTTTTCTTATTGCTTTTTCTACCTTGACGTGTTGCCTTTAAGCCACCAGGAAGGTCTCTAAAAGCCTCCATGGGAGAATCGGGAGAGCAAAGCCTCTTCTCCCCTGAGCAGCGGCAGGCAGTTATTGTGCAATCAGGTAATGCTTTAAAGGGTTACTTGGTGTTAAAAGTCAATATTCTGGGCAATTTTCTGCTGGGGAAGAAGCATTTTATGGGCTGTAGTTACAGACAAAGCCCTGTGTTAGCAACTGGAGTTGGGAAGGTTCACCTCTTCTTCTCTTGTCCTGTCTCCTACAAAAGGAGAAAGAAAATTAAATAGGGACTGGTCATCCTGGTGGTGAAAAGTGAGAGTTCCTGTTTTTCCTTAGGGTTTCTCTGGAGTTAGCTGTGTGATTGGCTAATCCAAGTGCTCTTGGAAGGAGCAGTAATTTGGGTCTATGCAGTCCATTTGCACCACTTGGTACTAACATTGTCAGAGGGCGGTGTCTTTAAAAAGATGCTCTTGGCTTTGGTTCTGCTGACGCTGGCCAGGGGATATCTTCCCAGGGGACTGTGCAGATGCAGAGAACCCTGAAAAAAATAGGTCTTCATCTGAGAGGAGCTTGATTTCTCATCAAATGAAAAATGGCCTTGAAGTGAGTTTTCCCACTCTTGGCAAAATGCAGTGCTGCCTCTGAGTTTTGTGTCGAGGTACGACCCTTGGCATGCGTGTGCAATTCCCCCAGAAATAATCTGGAAAAGCATTTCATCCACAACTCCATAGAAAAGTATTCACTGTTTTCTTCAGTGATAAAAGTTTTGCTTCTTGAAATCTAATTTGATTGGTACGTGCATTGTGCCAGCAGCGAAAAAGCTTAGTTCTCTTAAACGCCTGCATTTCTTTGAATAATTCTTCTGTGCGTTGTGCGTTTTCTGACAGCCCCTGCTTTACCGGGGCCAGAGCCCCTTTCGAGCTGGAAAGCAGGTGATGGAGATCACAAGGACAGCTTTGCTCACTGAAACGCAGCCAGCTCAGAGGAGGAACGCCGCATCCCTTCGGCCGCGGGCCACCAGGATCCCCCCGGCTGCATGGGACCGCGGACTGGAAAACACTGGTGCAAACAGAGTTTTGGGGAGAGGGGAGATGTGAGGATGGTGGGAGGTGAATGAGTGGACTGGGTGTTGGTGGGAGCCCGGGTGCAAGTGTTGCCATGGAGCCTGTAAGGAATCCAGTGATCCCACTGATTTGCTATGGAAACCAGCGGCTGGATTTGGGGGGGATGGATCTGGGGGGGCTGGATCCGAAACCAGTGGGCACCCAGGCGGCGTGCGGCTGGGGAAGGGCTCCCGGAGCCGGGCTAAAGATGCTCAGCATGTTGAAATTGCAGTTCCCGACCCTCTGTGAGCCGAGCACGGAGACCTGCAGGAGCATCCTGTGCTGGGAAAATTAATTAATCCACCAGAGTGACATCCCCATTGTAAAGTGTTCTTTTCCGCCGGGGTGTGTTGACAGCCGGAGCCCGCAGGGTCCCTGCGCAGCCCCCGGACGACAGCCAACGAGAAACCGGGGAGCAAAACGAGGGAAGAAAAACCCAGCAGTGTTTTCTTGATAAAACTTAGTGCAGATGCTGCACGGGAGCCGAGAGAAATAAAACAAGCAAATATGAGGTGCCATGGGAGGGAAGGGAGAAGTGAGCATTTTTCTAATCCCTGAATTTGACAGCCAGTTTATATGAAATAAGCTCTGAAGGCTCCTGCCTTCCCCAAGGTATTTTCTTTCTAAATAGATCTATAGATACACTAATTAGCCAAAGGAGAAGCACAGGAGTTAATCCCTAATCATGTAAATGTGTTGTTTAAATTAATTAATGCACGTGGCACTTGTGCTCTAGTGATAGGCACCCTAAGGAAAG
Source organism: Anarhynchus alexandrinus (assembly GCA_008711295.1). NCBI lineage: Eukaryota > Metazoa > Chordata > Aves > Charadriiformes > Charadriidae > Anarhynchus > Anarhynchus alexandrinus. The sequence continues at coordinate 871,663 of VUYV01000138.1, read as the reverse complement.
ACAGACACGAATGAGAATAATCATATTTAACAGTCTACTCCCATTTATTCCTCTCAACATTAATGGTGCCAAACCTTTCCATAATCTTTCTCCATAATTCATTGTTGCTTGGCAGTGCCGTGTTATAAATTAGCTGGAATCATAGGCTGGAAATGATAGTTTTGCTAAAAAAAAAAATAATATGTTTAGTTGATGACTCAGTGAGGGGATGTAAACAAGGGAGAAGCGAAGCACTGTTTTCTGTTTTGGCTGGTTTGGGAATCTCCGCCATCTGGGAGGGTGCTGGGACCAGCGCCCTATGGCTGGGTGCGGGCTGGAGCTGGGCATCCGTGGTTTGGGTGCTGGTAGGGCTTTGCCATCCCACGTGCTCAGCGGTGCAGGGGGATCGCTACAGCAAGCGGAGAGACTGGGGAGAAGAAAACAAGTCATCTAAGAGTATATTTGCAGCCATTAAAAAATTCTTTCCTTAATAAGGGCTTGATTGACCTTCTTAAAACAGGTACCCAAGCCATGATCCCAGCCTCGTGTGAGCATGGCAAAAGATCCAATTTCTGCTGTTTTTTACCAAATGTTAGCGTTTCAGCTCAGACACTCCCCACGAATGATAATAAACAGGACATGTTTATATAAACCGGAGGGGACTGTAATGTCCTTTCCATGCCGTTTCTGAGAACTGGAAGCACCGCCATCGGCATTAAAAGCCACTTTGTTAAGGAAAAGGCAGAAAAGGAGTGTGGAGCCGGGCAGGGGAGGCCGTTGGCGGGGTGGTGACACGGTGTGGGGATGAGACCTGCAGAGCAGCCAGCGCGGAAAGGGGCTCACAGGCAACTTCTGGCTCCCTGGAGCGAGCTGGGTGTTCTATTGGCGAGATAAAAATACCCACAAACGGTACGATGGAGCATCTGTGGAGCCAGCGGTTACCTCTTGGAGCGGGCGAAGGCTGCTTTTAATAAAAGGCACCGCACTGTTGGGTTTGTCTGAGGTCTCTTTGGAGGGATGGGATGTTTGCAGAGGTTGTTCTTGAGTGTTTTTCAAGAGGTTTTTTAACTGACCAGCAGCAAACATGCCTTTATCGCAGCCTGCCGTGTTGGGGTTTGGAGCTCCGAGGGGAGGGATGATGCTCAGGGCAGAGGATGCACGTGTTGCGCAGTGCAAAGCCCTTGAGGAGATGGTGGGCTCTGCACCGCTCGTGGTCCACGAAGACCTTCGTGCTTGTCCTGATGTAGCAACAGCGTTCTCTGCCGTGAAACACCTCCCAGACTGATGGTACTTCTCCAGCATAAATGCAATTATTTGAAAGAATTGAAGAAGGAATCGGAAAAGAGGCAGGAGTTGATTAAACAGCAGAAGCCAGCATGTGGCACAGCTGCGAATGTGGGATTTTTTTTGTCCTTTCTATCACATGTAAGTGGTGGACAGAGCTGAGGGCTCCTGAGGAGCCACGTGGCAGTGGGACCCCGGGGAAGCTGAGGTTTGTGGCTTTTGGGGGTACGTTTGCTTTTGGCTGCTGTATACCTGACTGCTCAAGAACTGATCAATACAACTCTTAAATGCCACTTTTGGAAAAGTCTTTGGAAACACACTGCCCAGGGTTTGGGGGCAGTGCTGGGGGGAAACGCACTCGGACCTCTTTGGCCCCATGGGCCAAATCCATCTATTATAAATCACAATTTGATTTTTCTGAACCTGTTTTCCCTTCCTTTCGTGGGGCACTCGCACCGCGGCTTCCTCGAGGGCTTTCTCCTTCTCCTAGAAAGCAGACAAAAAAAGCTCTTCACAAATCAGTCAGGGTTTCACAGCGTTTCTCAGACCGACGAAGAAGAAGGGTTGGCAGTAACACATCACGAGCTTTGCCCTGGCTCCGCAGCATCGCGGTGTAAACCCCGGCCGCAGCCTGTGTTGGCTGAGCTGCTGTGGCTTCCTCGCCATCAACACCTGTGGTGATGCTCACTGCAATTAGAAGTTGATTTTTCTCAATTCATTGGTGGGGGGGGAAATAAATCGGTTTTCTGTGACTACTTTTCCCTCTGGTTGCTACGGTAACTGTTTAGTCAGGCCGTCGGTTTGGGTGTTTGAGAGAGAGAAGGTTTAATTTTGCCTCAGCAAATTAGCCTGTTCCTCTGAGTGCGATTTCCTCGGGTGGAAAATTCCTGCTGCAGCTTCCTGCTGCTTCAGAGGGCATCCTTGGTAAAGATCGCATCTCTCCAATTTCAACTCGGAGTGTGAAACCTTTCATTTGTCCATTTACTGGACTGACTGCGACTCATTTCTCGCTTTCGAAGACCCGTCTCCAAGCTTCTGCCCTGATGGTTATTTAAAACCACAGTCCGCTGTGAAACGAGGCTTTAGTGATAAAAAAGACTTAAGGTGTACTGAAAGTAAGGGGGTTGCACGGGAGAAAATCACGAGTCTGCTCTGAAGTCTGAGGGCATTGGTGAAAAAACATGTCTGCAGGACTGTGCTGCTTTACCCAAACTAAACCAAACTTGTCTCTGCCCAACACTGAGCAACAGTCAACCTCACGGGCAGCGTGGGACTAACAGTCTCGTAGCTGCAATTACTTTGCAGTTCTTCCTAAACTGATCAAGAACAACATCAAAATAAGCCTTTTTATTTTTTTCTGGTGTGTGCTTTCTCCTTTCAGACTTTTTTGGAGTTTAATTGCTCTGAAGCTTAGAAACTCAGTGTTAGTCTCCTGCTGAAATGTCTTCACGGCCAGTTTATTGCCAAGTGAACTCTAAAGGGCAGCTCCAGAGAGGGCAGGAAGAAATTCCTGTTTCTGAACAGCCTGGAAAGGAATCTAAAAACCTACTATGAGATGGTAAAAATACGGGATTTCACTCCTTGGTCTCATATACCCCATGGGGAGCCCTCTCCTCACCGCGGTCACTCGCAGCCACGGTACTTCCCGGCCACCCGCCCGGTTGTCCAACTTTATCCAAGAGAAGCGTTCAGAGGAAAAAGCGGTGAAAGTATGAACCCATTAAGAGGAGAAGGGCGTTTTTGTACACCGGGCAGCAAAGCTGAAAGTCAGGAATTCTGCTCTGATGGTGCATTGTGTGCTCAGCCTCAGGGCTGAAATCCCAGCAAAATCCCCTCCTCAGCTCTGGAGCACTATTTTAATTAATTACAGTGACTTTTGCCCGCTTGAGAGCTTGCATTTTCTTTCCCAGTTTACAATTCCCTCGAGTGGGTTAAGAACATCCTAATTCTTTCCCAACAAAACTTTCTTATCAACATCAGTGCAGACAAAAAAAGAAATAAATGTGGAGACTTTGTCTTTTCTTTCCCCCCACCTGTGCCACCACCCCCAAGAACTGTTCCTCCTGCATTCCGAGCAGCCTAACGCCTAATTTACACCCAATTTCCAACTGGGAGAGAGCTGAAGCGGTAAGGCGAGGAGCTGCTTTGCCATCGGTGGTGTTTCCCAGCTCTCTGCATCCTCTCGCACGGCGTTTCGGCGGCGGCCGATGAGCGATGGAGCTCTGCCACCTTGTGGGACTGTAACCCTGTCGCTTCACCCGCCTGGCACCCGGCGGGGAACGTACCCAAAAGGTCCCTTTCCTTACCTTATACTTTCTATAAAATTCCCCCCCAAAAATGCGACGTGTTGGAAAACATCGCTAGAAATCCTCTGATTGTGGCTCAGAGATTACGGGGAATACACTTGATGCTGAAAAAGTACAATTTCATTGTGAGCTCTTGGATGAAATGTGACATCGGTATTGACTCTGGTGCTCTTCCCTGATGGATTTTTAATACTCTCGGTGTTCCTGTGCAGGCTCCCGGGGAATGTGAGGGGGAAATCAAGGTCTGCAGGTCAGGATTAGAGGGTACAGGGTGTCTTGGTGCACTTGCTGGTTTGGGGAGGTGGCTGCTGGCCAGCTGAACCCCACACTGCTGCAGTGCTGTGGCATTGCGGGGGTATCCTGTGTGCTGACCTGGAGGTCACACCGCCCATGGGCAGGTCTGGCAGCTGCCTGCTTGTATCTCCCTCTGCTTCTGCTCCACTGGCAGATGTGGAAATGATACCCTTCTCAGGGATGCAGCCAGCAGCAAGTGCTGCCCAGCATGACGGCGCCCTGGAGAAGCTGAAATGAAGGTAGGGTGAAGGTGAGGGAGAAGAAACGGGGTCCTGCACTGGATGTGAGGATTGAAAGAGAAAGGGGGACAGGGAGTCCCACCCTTGGGACTCACATCGTGGGGAATGAAGGTGCTGGGAAGGACCCTGGGGTGAGCTGTGGGCTCTGCGGGCAGGCAGCCGTGGTGGCTCTGGCTGCTGGAGGGGGCTGGTAGCCAGGTCTAACCCATGGTCTANCGCGGCCCCCCCCGCCCCACCCCCCCCCCCCCTTCCTGGCCAACAGCACCCCCCAGCAAACAACAATTAACATTAAAATCCAAATTATCTTTTTGAGCCTTGAAAAGGCAAATAAAGGGGAAAGAACTGGCAGGGCTGCTGAGATTCGCTAATTGGCGCTTCCTTCCCTTGCCTGTCCGCTCGCTTACAGACCGACAGCGCTTTGAACACCCACATAATTGAATTGTCAAGTGGCAGGAGATGCTGAGATGCTGAGGTGGCCGTGCCCGGCTCTGCCCTTGTTCGTAGATTCGCAGTGTTTAGCTACGCGTGTGCGCCGCCGGCGCTGAGCCCCACAGACGTGGCAGGTTGTTGGTCCCTGCTAGCGCCAAGGGTGGCTGCCACAGCCCTGCAAGGGACAACCTGCCACTCACCCGAGTCCCCGAGGAGTGAATTCGCCGGAGCTGTGCTGACCGTGGGTGGCAAGCGATGGCGGTGCAATGAAGTTTTGCTTCAAGGTTCAGGTCGCTACTGTGTATTTTGATCTGATGCTTAACCAGTGGGTCCGAGCTCCCACTTGAAACTCCGAAATCTCTTGCTGATGGAAGATGGGAGGACCCTGGGCAGAGGTGGAGGTGCAGGAGGAGGAGATCAGACTTGCTGGTAGCTTCAGTTTGGTTTATCTTACGACTTTATGTGCTGATTCTTTTTGACAAGTTTTTTTTGCACTCAGCATCTGCTAAAATCTCTCTAAGAGCACCAAAGGCAGTTTTGCCTCATAAATGGCACCGAACCACAGGTTCAGGAAAGCATGCGAGCTCTTCCTTGGAGCCACCTCTAGCCTGCTCCAGCAGAATTTAGGCAAGTGCTTAAAATTACGCATGCACTTCCTAAATCAGGGCAGGAGAGGCTGAGGTTCTCTGTGAGTGTGCCGAAAATGCCACCCTCTGCCTTCGCAGGCTGATTGAGGAGCTGGAGCTGCCTGTGTCCACCTCATCCACGGGTGGATTTTTAGAAGTCCTCAAATCCCAGCGATCCCTCAGAAGTCCCTCAGGCTTTGAAGATGCCTTCATCCCACGTGGAGGATGCTTTTGATGATCTATCAGGGAGTTTTACGAATCTGACCTAATGGGCAGCAAACAAATACTCTGTGGCAATCAGTCTGAGAGAAAACTTTATTTTAGCAGCAGCCGATCTGCCCTGGGAGTGACAGACATACTCTCCCATTTCTTCAAGTTTACCACCTGGGAAACTTTTCAGCAATAAATAGTCACGAGCAGCTATTCTGGATGCATACGGTTGGGTTCAGAACCGCGTGACAGGTTAAAAATAAAGGAAAATAACCCTTCATATCAAAGAGCATGTTTCTGATCTCTGCTGCCTTCCGCCTACGGTACTTACAGGCGAATAAACTCCTACAGGCTCGATTTGCTTTAAAAGAATACAGTTGCTAGATTTGGAAGAAAGAAATCTGCTCTGATTTTGTTTAGGTGGTTGCTATTGTTTGCTCTGCTCTTTTGGAAAGGGATGAGTCACCGCCTGAAATTGGTACGTTCTCTTAAAATGTTCCAATTTGACTAAAAAGTCAACAACGTTAATTTCCAGCCAACTATAGATAATTTGCGATATCGAGTCTCATTTGCGACAATATGGAATATAAAAACACTCTCCCCCCCCAGCCCCCTAACCAGAAGGAGTTGTAATTCATAAAAGAAATAAAGCAAACAAGAGAGCTGGAGCTAACACCACCAAACTGTAGGATAATCTGCAGGATTATCCTTTAGGTATTGATCTGAAGAAAAAGAGGAGCAGCTGCAGAATCCTCTCAGGGCAAAATAATTGTGTCTGAAAGCTTGTTTGCCAACTGATCTGTATCCAGAGCAAAGGAATTATTTTGGCCTTCGAGTGTGTGCGTGGGGGGAAATGTCAGGCGTGATAAGTTAGTTTGCTGCTGGAATGATGCTGGGAAAGCCTGGCGGGATGCTGAGCTCTGCCTACCTGTGCATCGCTGAAAACCAGCTAATTTCCCTGCAAAAGAAGCATTTTTTTTTTTTTTTTAGCCCTTGGAAAAGCCGTACCGTCCCGCTCCCTCCTTAGCTGTTTCTTTGTGGGAACTGATTTCACTCTGCAAAATCCTCCTGGCACTGCTGGAGACGACGGTGCTCACACCCCTCCGCTCCTGCGTTCAGCTCTGGCGGGGAGGAAGGTGTCCTGTCCCCGCGGTGGGGACGGCAGTGTGACATTGGGGTGAGGGACGCTCTGTGGGAAGCGTGGCGGATGCTCCAGGGGTGGGCTCGGAGGAGTCAGGGCAGAGGATAGACGTGGGTGATGCCGGCTGTGGAGCTAAACTGAGCTGATATTTGGTCTGGAACTGGGAAATTGGTATTTTATGCAGCGTGTCACCGAAGGGAGGAGGAGCGGAACAGGGCTGCGAGCGGGGGCAGCTGGAGGAGGGCTGCGCTTGGGCGCGCATCTGGGGGAGATGCTGTGTGGTGCCTTTGTGCCTTCCAACAAACCTGGCTCTGTTGCAGCCCCGGGGCTGGAGGAAGACGGAGCAGGAAGGAATATTGCCTGTCCTGGAAGTGGGAGAGCCACAAAGCCCGCATTGAGGGAGGGGGCTGAGCCGAGAGGGTCCTTTTTGTCCTTGGAAACCTTCCCGAGCCAGTCGGAGGTGCTTTGGAGTTGTCTTCGCTTGCTAAGGGATGCATTCACGCAGCCTGACCTCATTTCCCCCGCAGCACACACCAGTGTGTATTCTCTCCGCTTTATTAATCTGAAAGCGTTACCGCTCTCACGTTTGTTTGAACAAGTTCCCCACAGACCTTTCCCAGGCGGGGGCTGTACTGCTCTCTTTCCTCGTGCGTCCCGAAAATAAACCAGCTCAAAATTAACTTTGGAGTCATTTATTAGTGTTCTTTCAAACCCCCCTTGGGTTAGAAGCGCAGGTTGGACCCCTGTGAGCACGATGCCTTCAGCACGAATCCTGTTGCGGTTTTGTTGCAGTCCTTCCCTGGGTGGCAGCATCCCTGGGGAGATGGGGACCCTGCCAAGCCACTGCTTGCTCCGGCTCCTGCTGCATCCCTGCTCGCCCGAGGTCTGTGTGACCCCTTGTCATCGCTGCTTGGCAGGAACAGCTCCGTCCTGGCTTTTCAGTGCGGTTTGAATTCCTCTCCCCCTCTCCTGAAATGGGTCTGGCCAGGGGACCCTCTCCATCCAGCCCACCCCGCGAGGGGCACGAGGAAGGAGGAACAGCAGATGCAAATCAAAAAGCCGTCTGCGGAGGGTGAATGTGCAACTTAACCGTGACGAGGAAGCCAAAGACGCACAGAACAGAATTTTTTTGACTCTAAGCCACGAAGTTACTCAGCCATCCTCCTCCTCTCTCCTTTCCTGCTGCGAAAGCTCTGCGTGGTACCCGAGGAGGCGCAGATGTAGGGATTCATCCATTTGCCATCAGCTAGTCCTGGAAGAGGATTTGTAAGAGACTAAAAATGTCAGTGTTCCTGGAGGAGGAACAGGGTTAAAATCCCATCTGGAGTTTGTAGAGCAGCATTTAGAATTCAGGCGGTAGCACCAAGATGACAGTGTCCCCTCGCATCATCACATCTGACCAGAAGACCAGGGCAGGGGAGCTGGAGACCAGCCTGGCTCAAAAACACCGTGCGAGAACGAGCGCACAGCTCTGGGGGAGTTTTAGGCAGGAAAGGGGAAAGGCAGGTATCTTCCCGGCCTCCGAGCTCTGGATATGTGTGTGGGGCTTGCTTCTGGCGCCTTGGCATGGCAGACCTCTCTTCCACCAGGGCTTTGGGGAAAGCTTCTGCTGGGGACACAAAAGAGCACGTTGGAGTGGTACGGTGTGGTGATGGGGACCACAGTCACTGGGGCTCGCGGTCTTCATCAGAGGGGGGAAGGACTTTCTGCAGTGATGAGTTAGCGCTGGATAATCCAGCTCAGAGAAGCACAGAGGAGGCTGCCTGAAGGTGTTCCAACCACTGTCCTCTAACTTCAGCCGGAGGAGAAACCACTGAGCAGGGTGTACTTTGCAGCACGTCAAGCTTGAGCTTCTTTTAAGAGCAAAGCTTTTTAGCGTGGGGGCCAAGCCGCGTGTCCCGGGCTCTCGGGTCTGTGCACCTCACCAGACCTCCTATGCAGTGAAGATATTTCCATCCTTTCTGTTGGGCTGCCGCTGAGAGCATCCCCGTGCCGGACACCGTGTCCCTTACATCAATAGATGGCAGCAACTTCCCGGGTGCCGATGGAGGAGCCTTTGCTCAGAAGAGCTGCAGCAGTTATCCGGAGTTCAGCCTTTCCCTTGCCTGCCTTTCCCCCTGTTTCTCAGCCCAGCCTCCTGCCACAACCCAAACTGTAGATGGCAGCAGGAAGAAGATTTTCCTATTTCTTTGTGACTTCTGCACAGTATTTTCCTGCTAATGGCTGCTGGCTGAAGGAGCCTGTTGGCTCTCGTGTTTCTGGCTGCCTCACAGCCCTGTCTTGACTTCGGGCCAGTTTGAAGGCTTTGCTGAACGGGGTCGAGAGTGTTTTCTGTGTGTTCTCCAGCCCCGAGCGCTCTGTGGGGTGTGTGCACGGGAGACACCTGTAAGTGCCTGCGAGGGAGTGGAGGGGGATGCTCCCACCAAAGTTCACATCACACCAGTCCAAAAGTTTAAGTACAAACTGGTGCATCACAGTCAGATGTGGCTGCAGGAGACAGAGTTTAAGCAATAGTTGTGCTGGCAGAGAGGTGGTGGCATCTCCATCCTTGGAGATTTTCAAAACTCGACTGGACGAGGCTCTGACATCCTGAGTTAACTTCGAACTTAGCCCTGGTCGGAGCAGGAGGTTGGATCAGGGATATCCAGAGGTTTTCTGTGCTCACCAGCCTGATCTCCAACTCTCTGGTCTGTGTGTGCTGATCACACTCATCTGGGTTTGTGTAACGTGTTTTTCTCTGCTTTGTAACCAATTGCACGGAGTCCGTTACCCCTTCTTGAGCCGGGATAGATGAGTCTTCAGAAGCACCATCCAGGATGTTTGATACCTTGCAAATAACTGTCGGTGTGTCCTAGATGTGTCAGCAGGACCCCAAGGCCACATCTGTATGTGTCTCACAGGTACAGCCACGCCGAGGCTTCCTAAAGTGCTTTTTGAGGCTCTATTTGGCGAATTGGTTTAAAGCATCACTCTTGGTTGATGTAACGGGAATTTAGCAAGCTGCCATGGGTCATTTGAAGTATATACTGCTCAGTGGAGGAGGAAATTTTAACGTAGTACATGCCGGATATGAAGAAAAACCAAGATTAAGGTGAATTGTAGAAAAAGCTGCCTCAAAATGAGAGCTATTAGCTACTAGAGTAACCTGGGACAGAATATTTAGGCTATTTAATGCGCCATAAATTACGCGGGGAATTCTCAGGCTTTAACTCGATGGTCGCATGATTTAAATCCGCTTCTCTCCTCAGCTTCCTATAATTACAGCGTAGCTATCAGCCGCATCCCCAGCCACCTGCGACGCCTGTTCCCGGTGAAAGCGACTCCCAGATGTTCGACACCTCTCGGCGCCGGGTCCCGCATCTATGGGGCCTCTGTCGCTGAGCCGCGGTCCCCGCTCCCACCCCGCCAGTGGCTCTTGAACCGCCCGGCTGCTTTTCACGCTACGGCTCTCTTTGTGGAGCTGGGAAAGGATCCAGAGCAGCTGTGTTAGGACCTGTCAATCTCAAATTGCAAAGTCATAAGGAGGGAAAATAATCATCGTAATAATAATAATAAAGTCATCAACTTGTCTTACCCTCCAAGAGAAAAAAGGTTTTGGTTGGAGGTTTGCATTAGTTATAATTTTCTCCGAGCTGATTTCTCCCTGCGATGCCACTATACAGCCTATAAATGATACTCAGGCAAAATCTCCTCTGACATTCATCTCTGTTTACAGAGCTCATCCAAAAACAAGAGGCCTTTTCTTCACTTTATTCAGCATCACCACGGCTCGGTTGCCAAGGCATCAGCCTTTGATTCCTGCAGTGTGGCTCTAACCAGCGATGCCCGACACCTCCTGATCACCACCAGCAGTGAGCTCGGCCATGCCAGCGCCAATCCCGCAGCCAAGCGGCACCGTGTCCCCGTGGTGGGACATCCACCTCCACCGCTCAGCCTCGGTGGGCTCCTTCCTGAGCCTCACATAAGGACCTGCCTTCAAGCATGATTTGTCAAGGGCAAAAAAGCAGGTGGAAAAGACTCTGGCAAAATGATATTTTGTCGGAGCTTGTGCATATATGGCTGTTCAACCAAAACCACCGTCGTTCTCCCACCTGAATTGAAAGGAGCGGTCAATTAGACCCCGAAACAGGGGGTGATGCATCCCTTGATGGGTTGGGAGCAGAGCTGAGGTCGTTTCTAGTTCTCTGTTCACTGTCTCTCCCACACTACCACCACCTTCCCCAGCTGATGCGCATCTGTCCTGAGGTACCCAAGGGTTTTCTAAAAAGGTCCTTTCTAGCTGCAAAACCCACCACCCTCAGTCGATCATTGGCACGAGGGCTGAGCTGCTCTCTGATGAGATGGCTGTTACATGTCTACGCATCGCTGCTAAAGCTGCCAACATTTATTAATATCTCCGAATCCAAGTCTGATGAACGGAAAAAGATGTTTCCCCTATTCTGGTTTTCCACCAAAAGCAGACCCATCACCGAAGCTGCACAGCACTCTAAGGGAAAGGAGTGGGGAGAAGTGAGTTGGGAAGGGGACAGACAGTGCATCTCGATGCCTTCAAGTCACTCAGATGAAGTTCATTTCTCCTTGTCTGTACAAGGCTGGACTCTTTGCATTTTCATGGTAAATTTGTTTACCGAGCCGTTGTTGAAATTCTGGAAGCAGAGAAAATGCATTTGCTCCATAACCTTTCCGGATCTGACAAGTCCTATAAAATCTATTAAAGCCTTTAATGAAATCCCCGCTCAGAGCCAGCTCCCATGAATGAATGTGGATTCGGAATTTAAATTAAAATGTTGTTTTTGTAGTCTGTGGGCTTTAGCCTTGACAGAAATTAAAGGGACAGTTCACATTTTGGGGTACGTTGCTTTCTCCCTTTAGTTTTGTACCACCACGACACGCCTCTCCTGGCAGAGGATGGCTCTGCGGCCAGTTGGCAGCACTCAGCTGCAAGCACAGAACCCGGTATATGGGATAATTTCAATTAGAAAAGAGTAAATTGGTTAATAGGTAGCACTGTCCTTTAAATGGGATGCAGAACTCCCGTTAGCAAATGGAGTGGCGTTGGGTCCAATCTCCCTCTTTGAGGTGCATGGAGCCAACCAGGCACAGCGTGCCCTTGCTGCAGGGGTGACCGCCGTGCCAAGGGCTCCATGGTCACGGGCATCCTCAAGCACCGTCCTGTCCCTCTGCCATCAGCCACCTGGGGTCACGCTGTGGCTCGGCCCCTGAGTCTTGGTGCTACGGACCCACTTCCAAGTAAGCCTCGGTGAGGAGCCTGATGTAAATCCATTGGATGTGCTTGGCTTTGCGTACCCGAGGATTTAATTTCTATATGTAAATACAGGTCCGCATGTGCAGGGGGTGTGCAAGCAATTAATTATTTTTGATCTTTTCTGCGCTGAGCAAATGGACGTATCCCACGGTGAAACATGTGCATCTGAGCCTCAAAAATAAAAGGCTGCTCAGGGCTTTGATTGCCTTCTCCTCAGCTTGGATCCTGCACCAGCCTAACGTGGTGTGGTTCAGGGCTGGGCCAGGGTTACGTGGGTCTCTGATACCTCCCTCCCCCAGCAAAAATTTGCCAGGATTTGCTGGGTTTGGCTTCCCATGGAGTGATGCCACCAGTTGTCCCCACTGCCTCTTTGGGTGCGTGTTTTCCATCAAGAAGTGACAAAGTCTGCATTTGTTTCCCTCTGCAGGTTTGGCATATTTTGGTGTTACGTATTTGCTCACAACTTCATCAGCTTTTGACATCCCCTGCGAGGAGTCAGCTCTGTACCTGGGAGAAGGAAACCATCCATCCTCCTTTCCTTGGAGCCAGAAGCTGCCCCAGCTCCAGCTCCCCCCACCTCCAGCCGCTCATCCCCGGGCTGGGAGATGACCAGAGGAGGCTGCAAAAGGTACCTGACTCACTCCATTTTGGGCATTTGAGCTTTCAGTTGCTCTTTTCATGGCTTGAAACTCCTCCTGTTTGTGTTTCTCCCCTTGCAAGGGTTATTTTTACCCAGAGAGGTCCTCGGCATCTGCGCTTCAGCCTGGATTCATGCCATGCGATGGGCTCCCCTTGCCCCATGGCAGGCTGAAGGGTCCCACCCCACGTCTGAAAATGTGTTGAGGGTGTCTGGTGCCCCGTGGTCCTGATCTGGGGTCGAGGGTTATTCAGCTGCTCCTTTTTTCTTTTTTCCTTTTTTTCTTTTTTCTTTTTGTTTTTCTTTTCTTTTCTTTTTTTCTTTTTTCNTTCCTTTTTTCCTTCTTCATTCTTCCTTTTTTCTTTTTTCTTCTTCCTTTTTTCTTTTTTTCCTTCTTCCTTCTTCCTTCTTTTCTTCCAGAAACGCATCTCCGCCTCCCCGAACCCACGCCGTCTGATGTCAGGCTACAGGGGCTCAGCACAGGACAGGACCTGTTCTGAACGAGGCATTACAGGAAGGGTTGCAGATCACAAATAACTGCATAATCAACACATGTAAACAGCCATTTGGTTCATGGCTGATAAACTTTCATGGTGCGTTTTATCACTGCGTACGCAGAGGAGGAGGGCTGGGGATGCTGCAGGTTGGCCGCGGACCAGCGCTCACCCCTCTGCTCTGCCAGAGGTTTGGGTGCGATCCTGGACCGCCCACTCATTTGGGCTGTGCTCCAGTTCCTCCCGAGCTCTGCCTCCTAAGGGAGACCTCCTAATGAGACCGAGGGAAAAGGCGATTTCTGACACGGGTGATCCCGCAGCGGGAGGTTTCATTCTGCGGGATGCTCAGCACACAAGCAATAGAGGAGGCAGCTCCTCTCCCAAGGAGGAGAAAGCAGCCGCTGCTTGTATTAAAAGCCCTCTGGGGTGGGAGAGCTGCGGTGGGCTGAGCACGCCCGTGGGCACAGGGATTCTCCCCAGCACCATGGGAAGCCTGGGTCCTGCAGCAAGGCCAGGCTCGGGAAGAGCGTCTCCAGAAGGGAAGACGTTGGAAGGCAGGAGAAGGCGAGAGTCTGTTTTCAGAGCAGAAAAGCAGGGGAACTCATTAGTGCGATGTGAAGCGAAACAGAAAATGCTTAAATTTGTTGGCAAAATGGCAGGAGGAGGGAAGGAAATGCTCTTTCCATGTCAGCGCGTCGCTGGAAGGATGGTGAAAAGTTTGTTGTGTTTGGGAGGCCGTCAAGCCTTCGCCTTTTTCTCGTCTTTCCTTTTTCTTTAGCTCAGGTTATTACAAAGCAATCCATGCTGTTTCTAAGAAAAATATCATTAAGTTTCGTTTTGAAATGTCAAAACAAAATGTTTTGGCATTTCTGAAGTGAAACATTTCATTAAAAATGCTGCATCTGAGTGTTTTGACATTTTTTAAATCCGCTCTCCTCCTCCCATTTTCTCAACCTAAATTTGTTAATATTTTTAGGCCTTGTAAAACTTAATTTTCCAGCAAACATAGTAGTAGTTAAAAAAAGTGTGTGTATAGACATATATATATATAAAATTGCTGCCTTGTGTATTTTGAAAGCTATGAGCACTGGGAAGCCTGGGCAAGCTGAGGTCGCCGCTATCTGACGACCTCACTTGTCATCTCCACGGCGCAAAAGGAATGTGTAATCATGTCATTTTGTAGTAAGAGCTTTATTCACTTTTTAGTCACTTAGAATCATAGCGGTAAGAATACCCCGAATGCAAAAATTGACCCGGTGGCGGGGAGCAAAGCCGGAGCAGGTTGGGAGGTGGGTGATGATGCCGATGTCCCCTTGCCTTCCTCCTACTCCCTTGCCGCACCCCTGGTTCAGACATCGCAGCACCCAACCCTGCGGATGCTCGGAGGCTATTCAAATATCCGCCGGCTCGAATGCAATCCAAAGCTGCCTTTAAAGCGATGCTTTTTGTGCAGCGGAGGGAATAGCTGGCGGGGGCACGCCGCTTGTGGCAGAGCGCGATAGTCGCCTACAAAGGCTCGAGGTGTTCGTCAAAGGGGACGGGGGAAGCCTCTGAAGCCAAGAGACGCTTTCAAGAGGAGAGGGAGTGAGTGCACGCTCCGGTCTGCGTCCCATCGCTCGGAGATGAAAGGATGCGAGGCTCTGCTGGATTGCACGCTCGCTGCCGCAGCCCCAGCATGCGGTAATTGCGCACCCTTCCCCTGCCAAAGCCTTAGCGCTGGCTAAATTAAAACGAAAAAACGTAAGAAAATGTGGAGTCTTTATATTTGCTTTCAAATCACCTGACTCCGGGAGCACAGGTTGTGCTGAGCGTAGCCAATATGGGCTCAAAATAGCGCTGCTTGCTCGGCTGGTGTTGCCGGGCAAGAGAGAAATGGAGTTTACACACCATCTACCCTCTTGGCACAGCACCTCCCGGTTATCCGCTGGCAGCTCAACCAGCACTCCCACCAAGAGGTCCAACCAGAGGAGCGGCTTGAACCAAGAAACGCCAATTCTAGCTGGGCATGATGGAAAAAAAAAAGCAGTTTTGCTGCTGAAACACGAAGGTGGGCTGGATGGTGCCCGGCTGTGCGGGCTGGATGGTGCCCGGCTGTGCGTGCTGGATGGTGCCTGGCTGTGCGTGCTGGATGGTGCCCGGCTGTGTGGGCTGGATGGTGCCTGGCTGTGCGTGCTGGATGGTGCCTGGCTCTGTGTGCTGGATGGTGCCTGGCTGTGTGTGCTGGATGGTGCCCGGCTGTGCGGGCTGCAGCAGGCGGGAGCGCGCTGGGGCTGCCCGGGGTTTGTGCTGCCTTTGCCAGTCCCTGCTTCCTTCGGTGCCGTTTCAAGGATTTGGATGAACCACGCACGGCTGAGCAGGTTCAACTTGTCAGCATTGCTTTCCTGGAAAAAAAAAAACCAAAACCCCGTAGCCTTATAAGTGTCTATCTGGAGGTTTTCCCAGGACTTCAGAAAGACCCAGAAACTGCTTCAGCAGTATAAAATATTGACAATAATCCTAAACTGCGAAAGGAAGTGTTTGGGGTTTTTTTTCTGCTTTTTGTTTTTATTTTTAAATTCAGATCAGATGCTTATCTTCATGCAAAAAACCCCAAAAAACTTATGCTTGTGTTTGCTGGGAAAATGACTGGTGGTCTGGCTTGCTTGAGGACTGTGGTCGCAGCTCTCAGCTCCCATTTTAGCATCCCCCGGGCTGGCTGGGCAAGCAGAGCACTGGCCACGGACCTCCTGTCTACGCTGGCAACCAGGTCTAGGCAGAGGGGCAAAACTCCTTTTGGTTTGGAGAAAAAACCCAACAAACCCAACCTTTTTTTCTTCTTCTATAGCTGCATGTTTAATTCCCACACGGTGGGAGCGGATCTGGATCTCAACACCAGTGAGATCCCTGAGAACACCCCACAGCGCTCGGGGAATGCAGTCTTGTTCAAGGCTGAGATTTCCCAGCAAGCACGAACTTAGTTTTGGACAGAGATAACCAGTTTGAAGTGGTGGTGTCCAGCTGAAACCCCTGCGGAGATAAGAGATGCTGGTGGTTTCTACAGGGCCAAGCTCAGGTGTAGGGACAGATCCTGGCTGGGACGACCCAAAAGATGGGTTCATTCAAGGGAAAAAGGGGAAAAACTGCCTCTGATTCCCTCATCCTTTGGGCGATTGGAGTTTTTGAACAAATGCAGTCACTCTTCAAGCCTCTTTGGTGCCTGGTTGCCTTCTCAGGGCTGCAATGCCTTTGTCCCACATCACCCTTCCCTGTCCCTCTGCACGGATGACCTTTAATGGTCCCTTCCAACCCAAACCATTCTTTGGCTGCGCTCACCCAGAGCCCGCACGTCTCCTCAGGGCCCTCCACCGCTTCTCTTTTCTAAACAAACATTAAGAAAAAAAAAAAGGGCGGAAGGGAGGTGGTGGTTCAGGAACATAAAGTCCCACGAAGAAAATTATCTTCCTTTCACTTGAGTTTTTTTCGAAAGCTGCTGGGCTGCAACGGCGGTTCTGTTGATTGCAGTTTCAGTCTCTGATTATGCAGTAATGGAAGCATCAGAAATCATCAAGCTTCCTTCCTCAATTTGAGTTTGCCCTTCATCCCGTGGTTTCAGGCTAAGGAGAAAATGGTCATTTGGAAGAGGAAAGGGGAAAAAAACACAATATTGTTTATCTCCCTTAAAGTCACAGCTCTTTGCCATTCCCGTTTTACAGCTTGGCCATTCGAAAGATCAATTAGCGACTGTCTCATACGTGAGCAATAAAACCTTTCACAGGGAAACTTTTCTCCAGGCTGAAAAGTCCTTTTCTGTCCTTCTTACAGAAAGAGGAAAGGCCAGGAGGTTCCTCAAACCGGGAATTCCCAGGTAAGAAGGTGACACAGGCTGTGAAGAGGCTTTGAGATGGGCTGTTGGAGCCCGCGCAGTGGGGGCTGTGCTGAGGGCTGGCATCAGTGAGTAAGAAATAAGAGTTTTTTTGGGAAAATCCAGCAGGTTGTGGGGCTGGGGACGTACCGAACTCGCTCCCGATCAGAAGCTGCGAACAGATGAGGAGAGCACCTCTTGATGCGGGAGGTTTTGGTGATCAAGATGAACTTGCCCACGCTCTCCCTTTCCCTGTGCTCATCCTTTAATATTTGGGATCACTTGGGGGGGGTGGGGGTGGGGGCTAAGCAGTTAAACAATTGCTCTATGTTTATTCTCACTGGGGCAAAAGTACGGTCTCTATTTTAAAGTTTTATAATACACATGCACAATTTTTTAGGGTTTTTTTAGTTTTTTTTAGTTATTTTTAGGGGGCGTATTTTTTTTTTTTTATATACCCACAAGGATTTATAGACATCTGTGTAGACAAGGCTGATCAAAACTTCACAAAGCTGGGACAAAATAACTGCAAACCCCACTTTTTAGGGCGTGACAGCTAAGCAAAGCCTGGGATTTTGGGGTACTGGAGCTGCAAAGGGTAACCTTGCTCATTCCGGGGGGGGAAGGCAAAGCTTTGGCCATCCTATCGTGCCCGGGACGCTGCTCCTGCCCTCCCTGGTGCTCCGGAGGGCGGATGGAGCTGCACCTCTCGCAGGGGCTGAGCCCTTTTCTTTTCTTTCTCTCTCTTTTTTTCTTTTTTTTTTTAAAAAAAAACCTCCAATCTGTTTGCACTTCTCCCCCCCCTCCCCGTCGCCATCCCTTAGGCCTTCTGGGGAAAGAAAGAAACAGCCTCTCTGTTTTTAATCAACCTAATTAGTGTATCTTTAATACAATTAGAGGGAAATTTTACCGCTCCCCCCC
>VUYV01000138.1:842819-853366 GCA_008711295.1 Anarhynchus alexandrinus | reverse complement strand
ATTTTTTTAAATTTTTTTTTTAGGTTTTTTTAAGGTTTGGGTTTTTTTAGGGTTTTTCTTTTTAGGTTTTTGGTTTGGTTTGTTTTTTTCCCAGGCCTTGGGGGTGTTTGGGCTGGTTGGTTGGGGGTTAGTGCCTCGTTTTGTGGCAGGTAGGGGGTTTATGCTTGCAGAAACCCCCAACCCCCCTCCAGGTGGGTTTGTCTCCCCTCGGGGGTCTGAGCAGGGTGGTGGTGGTGGTGGTGGGTTATGGCCTGGCAGCTCCTGCCCCGGGGATGCTGCGTGGGGAGCTGGGGGGGTCCCGCTGTGCCCGGCTGCCTCTGTGATTCCCATGTGGAAAAAGTGTGCTTGAACCCAGAGGGAACAGCACTGCCCTGCGCCAGCGTCCTACAGACCATCCCAGTTCAGCGCCAGTGGACCCAATCCTGCCCCATACTGTGCTGGAGACTTGGGGAGTGTGAGGTACCCGCTGGTGGAGCAGCACCTAAATAGCAAGAACGTTTTCTTGGGGTTTGGGTTTTTTTTTCTCGTAGTAAAGACAGACGGCTGCTGGATCTCCAAAACCTGATTTGAACTCCAGAAAACGAATGCCCATCCCAGAGATCTGCTTAATTAGCGCATGTTCGTTTGCAAACTCTTGAGAGGTGTTGATGGCTCTGGGCTGGGATGCCCCGAGTGGGGCACTCCGGGGGGAACGAAGCTGGGAGGGAGCCGGGAAGGGGGAGGCAGGACCCGACCTTCTTCCCCTCTTTTTGCACGCGGGTGTAAGAGTTTGGGGGTGTAGAGCGAAGCGGTGGGTGCTGTGGGGCTGGGTGCTGACCCTGCGCAGCGCTTGGCCGGCATCCCGGCACGGGGCGATGCCCCGGGAACCCCACCGCAGCCGGGGACCGAGCTGTGCTCCAAAAAGTCCTGCCGGGCAGCTCATTATGTCAGTGCAAACGCAATTAGTAGCTTTGCCGCTGCCTTTTGGAGGTAGGTGAGCGAGACTTCCCCTCTCCGCATCTCTCCCCGGCTGGCCCACGACTACAAGGTCCTGCCTTTATGGATCACCGAGTCCCTGCGCTTTCTTAATGAACCTGCGTTTAATGCTTGACTTCTCTGTGTCATGTTTAATTACAGCAGCTGTAACTTCCTTGTTGGTTGGCTTGAAATAATATCTAAGTGCTTCTGAGCTTTAGAGCCTTGTTATTCTTCTATAATTAGAGTTTTAAGGCTGGTGTGAGCCATCTCTATAAAATAGGCAGCTATTTGCCAAGCATGCTTATTGCAAGGCTTCAGGTTTCCCAAAGATGGGAAAGAGCTGCTGTTATTTAAAATCTTGCAGGTTGAGGTGGAAGGAAGAGTGGGCGCAGGGTGCACGAGGTGGCAGCTGCGCTCTGTGGATTGATGGCCGTGGAGCATCTCACTGAGCATTCCAAAACTCAAATACCACCAAGAAATAGATGCTAAAAAGTTCCTCAGGGTGTGTCTGACACAGGACTGTGGGTTTTCATTTCCTTAAGGATGAGTTTGCCTCCTTTCATCTCTGAATACACTGCTTTTCCCCCGAGAAGGGCTGGGGTTGGGAGGATTTGGGGTATTCGCTGCCTCTTCATGTCCTCTCTGCTTCGGTCTGTGGCTGGTGACCCTCCTGGGAAAGGGAGACACAGGCGAGATAGGGACGGGGATGAGCATCGGCCAGCGCGAATGATCTTAGAAACCTGAGGTGACACTGTGCCTCCCTGGGAGACGAGGGGCGAGAGAGCAGCCAACTTGCAAAACAAGTGGCCTTTTAGGACCTGCCAGCTCGGGAGAGAAGGGGGCTTTGAGAGGGTAGAGATCGCCCCATTTATACCACATCTGCACTCCCGGTGCAGGGACCACGAATGTTCCCTCCTCTCAATCTCCCCCTCTATACTCACTGCCTTTTAAAGAAAGGTTTTTATTCTGGCAAAAGTGAAGGGATTGATGTCTTTTTCTTAACTTTCTGTTCGGGTACCTGTGTCGTCCGGGCAGCTGTGGCAGGAGCTCCAGCACGTGGACCCGCAGCCCAGCTGGAGGGGTTTGTGCTGGCCATGGTGGGGGGTTGAGCCGTGGTGACTCCCCCAGCGCTGTCCTTACTCTGCCTGTGAGGTCTCAGGAGGACACGAGGACTTCTCAGCTCAAGGACAACTCCTGTCCATGGGAGTGTGGTGGGTTCCCAGGCAATGGCGTTGCAGACCCAGTGCCGTCACCAGAGGCAAGGTGAGAAGAAGAGCAGTAACATTTCTAGTTTTTCTTAAAGTCATGCACTTCTGGAATTCCTACAGCTGGAGGGTCTCATTGCCCCAAACTAGGCAGAAAAAGCTGCAGCCTGTGATGGACATTGAGCCACCACTGGGATATTGAATCAGCTGTGGGTACATGTGAGACTGGAACCCCAGGGCAACCCAAATCCCACAGTTTGGGAGAAAAACCTGGGACAAGACTGAGTTGGAGGTGTCAGGGTAGCGCTGGGCTCACAGGGGCTGGGGCAGCTGGACACAGGACACCCCATGGACCAAAATACAGCATCTCCTCAACGTGGCTTAGGGCCATCCCCTTGTCACTTTGGAGAGCAGTTCCTTAGAAGAAAAGGGCAGACTGCTGCTCCATCCCGTCGAAACAGGCAAGGACAAAGCACCCTGATACATCAATTTACGCTGGAAAAGCTTCCCTGAAGCATCTGCCACAGGCCACGTTTGGAGGCAAGATCCCAAACCCAGCGGAGCTCAGGCTGAGCCCACGGCGTGGGACCTGGAGAAGCTCATCTCCCCACCTGGAGAAGCTCATCTCCCCACCGCACTACTTGTGCGGAGCATTAAGAGGGCTTTTTCCAGCGAGAAGGGGATGGCGAGGAGTGACAGTCTCTGAATTGCAATTTGAAACATTTACAGCCCAGTCAATCCTAATTCATTATTAGCTGTAATTGTTTCAAAGAAAGTGTCCACTGTTATGTAAAA
Organism: Anarhynchus alexandrinus; assembly: GCA_008711295.1. Lineage (NCBI taxonomy): Eukaryota > Metazoa > Chordata > Aves > Charadriiformes > Charadriidae > Anarhynchus > Anarhynchus alexandrinus. The sequence goes on along the minus strand of VUYV01000138.1, from coordinate 850,409 downwards.
TGCAGTCCCAGATGCTCCTAATGGTTCAGGCTCTCTGATTGCTGTAATTTGCAAAGCTTTTGCCTTTTTTTTTTTTTTTTTTCCCTCTCCTCCTCCCTCTGTAGTTATGATGTGCCTTTTATGAGCCAGCGAGGAAGAAAGAGAGAAAAGCACGCCATTAGAGGGAAATAATAATGTTGTACCTGAAAGGCCATTAGTGAGTCTCGTATGAAAGTATGCATCTGGTCTGCGCCCAGCCTGGCCCGGATGCTCCCCGGCACCCGGATGCTCCCCGGCACCCGGACACTGCTTGGGGACATGCGGAGCCTGGGGACAGGGACACCAGGGGTCCAGGGATGGCTCTACGTGCAGGGAGAAGGGCTACAACGTGGGTGTGCGGCCCACAGTGATGCTGCACCGATCCAGGCATGGGGATATGTAAATAACCAGCGCGCTTCACAATTAATTTTCACAATTAGACACAGGCGCTGCGCGGGTGAGTAACCAGGTGGGATGGAGCAGCTTTGGGCTGGCAAATTTAATGGGGGGTGATTTTGCCCGGTGTGGGAGGTTTTGTCCCTTTTTTGACATGAAGGGAACATCCGTTTCCCACTTCCATCCTCTGACGGTGCTTTGTACAAAGGCAGAACTGCAGGGATGTCTCTGGCCGGGACACCCAGGCTGTGCGCTACGCGGCGTTTCAAAGCTCTCACTGCTTGCTGACTTTCACCTCCGCCTCTGGTTTCAGCTCAGGTGTCTGTTTTAGCCTGTCTGTGTCGATCCTGTCACCAGGAGCTTCTTAAGTTCATAGTATCAACCTAATTTAAGGAAGGCTTTACTTGATGAGACAGGTTTCGGCCCCTGCTGTGTGCAGAGGAAAGAAATGAAGGTTGGTTTGGTGTTTCCATCACACCCTGCCCAAGGCTGAGCTCCCCGGGGACGAGGCACGCTCCTTGGGCTGAGTTTCTCAGTGCAGTTTGCCTGCGTGAACTGCGCTAGACCTACGACTGGGATCGGACAAAGAGGCACTTTTAGTGCTTTTTGGGGGTCTTTTGTGCCAAAATAAAATACAATACCCAAAATTCATTGTGAAAGAGGCTAGAGGATGTGAAAGCTGAGATTAAGTACGGCGTCCCCAGTGTCCGGCAGATGCGGCGTCCGTAAATTATCTGGGAGTGAAACACTCAATGCGTTGCGTTGGGGTCTTTTCCATCTTTTCCGATGTCTTTCCGGGGCCGGGCTGGGGGGGAGCAGCACGCCGGGGGAGCAAAGGCCAGGAGGAGCGAGCCAGGGCGGTGGGAAGGGAGGGCTGCCCTTTCACCTCCGCTCTCCCGCCTCTCCGCCAAAACTACCCGGCCTCGCCGCTTCCCACCAGACAGCCCTGCCCTGGCCCCCTCCCCAGGACCCGCTGCCCCGAGACAGGCTTTGTCTGGGGAAGATTGAGAGGGCTGATGGAGCGGGGCGGCCGCCTTACCCTTCACCTCCCGGGAGGGTGGTCCTCCGGGGTCATTGCCAGGGGCACGCGGGGCAGTGCGCGATGGTATTGTCTGCTCAGGAGCCTCAGGACGGGCTTGTAATGGGGGAGAAAGGCACATAGCACCCGTCCCCATCCCTTGCATTTCACAGCATCCATCCCAACACCTTGCACTTTCCAGCACCCATCCCAAGATCTTATATTTCACAGCACCCATCCCAACAAGATCTTATATTTCGCAGCAGCCATTCCAACACCTTGCATCTCACAGCCCCCATCCCAACACCTTGCATTTTACAGCGCCCATCCCCATCCCTTGCATTTCGCAGCACCCATCCCAACAAGATCTTATATTTTGCAGCAGCCATCCCAAGATCTTGCATTTCGCAGCACCCATCCCAACACCTTGCATTTTCCAGCACCCATCCCAAGATCTTATATTTCGCAGCACCCATCCCAACACCTCGCATTTCACAGCACCCATCCCAACACCTTGCATCTCGCAGCACCCATCCCCATCCTTTGCATTTCACAGCATCCACCCCAACACCTTGCATTTCACAGCCCCCATCCCAACAAGATCTTATATTTTGCAGCAGCCATCCCAAGATCTTGCATTTCGCAGCACCCATCCCAACACCTTGCATTTTCCAGCACCCATCCCAAGATCTTCTATTTCGCAGCACCCATCCCAACACCTCGCATTTCACAGCACCCATCCCAACACCTTGCATTTCACAGCATCCATCCCAAGATCTTGCATTTTGCAGCCCTCAACCCCATCCCTTGCATTTCACAGCCCCCATCCCAACCCCTTGGATTTCTCCCCCTGTCCCAGCGCTGGAGATTTCCCGGTGTTGGGAATAGAGGGGATAACTCTTATTCATAGGGAGGGTTTAATATGGGTTAACTCAGGGGCTGTGTGTCCAGCTCTGGCAATTAGCAACCTGCATGGGCTTGGAAGAGTCAGTTAGGCTCTTGAGACATTGTTTATCGTTAACACAAGGTCTCTAATTACCCTGACCTGATGCTCTGGGGGTGCCGAGGTTGGCTAATCAAACATGTACATCCTTCAAAACAAAGTTAGGGCTCGATATTGAGTGAAAATGCCTTTTCCGCAGCCAAGCCCATGTTGTGTGGGGGATTTACAGCAACATCACACCCTCCATCCCTGCGGAGGGACGGGGAGAAGGGAGCGAGCGGCTGAGCTGCGCAGGTGTCTCGCACGCTGCGAGGGCTGAGATTGCTTTACTGCCTCCCGTGTCGGCGGCGGCGTGGGGCCGGCAGCCCCGGCTCCTGCGGGATGCGTTCATGCAGGTCGCGGCGTGGCCGGACTCGCCGGCCCCGGCAAGAGCAGGGCCGGCTGTGGTGAGAGCAGACAGACAGCTCACCAGCGTCAGGCAGGGCTGCGCGGGGAGACGGGGGCGATGCGGTTGGAGAGCTTTGCTTTGCAATCCACCAAAATGGTGATTTTTTTTTTGGGGGGGGAGGTGAAACACTCCGAACTCCCCAAATCAGAGCTGGAAAATGGATACCGCAGTCGTGAGCACAATGGTCACATAGGAACCAAAGCAGCCTTTCTTTCTTGTTTGATTTATTATTTTTTTTTTCCTCCATCTCAATTAACTCTCTTTATTATTTCATCACGGAAATTGTTTGTGCCTTTAACGAACAGGAGGAACATTTGCAAATGCCTTTTTGTCTGAAGGCAAAGCTGCTTGGTGCTACTGAACTTCAAGGGATCGTTCCCCGCTTCCGCTCCTCTCCCTTTCTCTGCTGAGGCAGAATGTAGCATAACTTAAAAGTCAGTGATTCAGACTGCAATTATAACCTAAAAGCACAAATAAAAGATAAGCTGGCATCCTACTGTTCCCCATTTGCATCTGTGTCACATGGGATGAAGGGAAAAATAAAATCTGCTTTTATAAAGTGTTGAGCCAGAGAATCTCGTCCAGCAGAAAGAAGAAAATAAACAGATCCCCTGAGGCACCGGCTGTTTGAGTTGCAAATGACAACTGGGTTGGAAGAGGGTACCAGAGAGGCAGGAGGAGTTTGCCCACAGATTGGCCACCCCGACCCCGCGCACGGGGCCGTACCGTCAGCCTGACCCCGGTACAAAGCCGCCTTGTGCTGGTTTTTGCACGTCCCGTGAGCACCACGCACCCCAGTGGGGGGTTTCCCATTGCTCCCCCAGTTCCTGCCATGGTTTCCAATGGTGAGGAGGGCTCCGTGGGGCCGTGGGGCTGCCATGGTTTGTCTGTCCCCCATCAGACAACCATCCCACACGGCTCCTCAGGACCAACGCCTCTGACGTTATCCTCTCTTTTGGGGAGCAATGGCTCGTTTTAGCATCAGCAGAGATTTCTGGTGCTCCTGTCTCAGTAGATTGAAATATCACCTCCCAGCGTGTTTCAGGTTTCTCTGTTTGCAGAGATGGTTGGGAACTCACTGGGGCCCTGTAAACACTTCTTGCTGAAAATAAACAGGTTTTTGAGACAATGGGCTTTTGTTTTTTTTCAGAATGTGATGGGTTTCTAACAGAAAAAAGAATCCAAGAAGGAGGCAGAAGAAGGAGGGTGTTGGTTGAGATACTGAAGAAAATTAAGGGTGTAGTATTTGGGAGCAGGGAGGGGGGCTGTGCTGTGTGTTTCTTGGGCTGGAGGGGAACCGAAATGCTGCAACCAAGTCTCAGCTGCAAGAATTTGTCTTCCAGCCTGGGAGCAGATCGTTTCCCAGCCAGGCGCTGAGCTGGACACGAGGAGCCACATCAATACAGAAAATGCTCTAGGCTGCTCTCCCTAACTTGGCTCTATCCTTTGCCACCCCCCGTTTCCCCAGAGACCGACCCCGATGCTTTATCAAAACAGCTTTTATTTTTCCCTGCCCCTATCCGAGACCCGTCAGCGCTGCGTATAGTGGTGGCAGACCGTGGCCGTGGGATGGGCAGCACTTGGGCTCTTCCCCTAAAATCGTGCGATGCTTTACTTGGCGTTTCCACGTGCCCGAGCCCCGCGGTGCCGCCGGCCGGAGGGGCTCCTGCCCGCCTGCCCGGCCCCGGGAAGCGGAGCAGCTGTGCCGGGGATGCTCTGAACAAAGTGCCTCTCCCGGTGCCGCGCCGGCAGCCTGCGATTTGCATACAGATGCGGAGGAAATCCTGGTGGGTCCCGGCGTCGAGGGGGAAGGGGAGCCACCGGTGCGGGCAAAGAGAGGTGAGGCCGGACAATGTACGCCCCCCGAAATCTCCACAATGTCGTGCCAGGCTGGGGGACCCCATCGGCGAGGCTGTCCCCACGGCCACCCCGGTGTGTGTGGGATCAGGAGTAGCCTCCAGCCCAGGGAGCCGGGGGGGATGTTCCCTGTGATGCAGCACCATGCCGTCCTGTCTGTCTGTCCATCCTTTCTCCCTTTCTCTTGTTCCTCCTCATCCCTTCTTCTTCAGCCTGTTCTCATGCTTTTCCCCTCCCGCTGTGTTTTGTTGAAGATCCGGGGTAATACTTTACAATGATGTTTCGATCCTGTTCATTTGCTGTCCAACAGCTCTGGGTGCTCCGCACTATCTCACCCAGAGCACAACCCCACCACCCCAGCACCTGGAGACCCCATCCCATGCCAAAGGTGGGCATTCACCAGAAGCGGTGGATTTTGCAGGCTAAGGAGGGTTGAGCAAGTGGGGAAAGACTACAGCCTGTGATCCCACACAGCAGTGGAACTCCAACTGGAGACTGCCGCGGTCCATAAAGAGTGTGTTTGCTTTATTTTAAAGAAAAGTTATCCATCAAATCTGTTTGAATAGCAAATAAACGCAGGGAAGCTGTGAGCGGCCATGGAGGGTCCTTGGGCAGAAGGAGAGGATGAATTTGTCAAACCCGCTGTTTGTACAGCTGGATCCCTGAGCGTTTCGGAGCACTGAGAAAGCTGAGGTTGCATATAAATGAAACACTGAATCCATCACCCACTTTTTGCGTGCCCTTCCCTGGATGCCGATGGCTCCGTGTTGCTTTTGCTGTTGGACTCCAAACCCCACCTGACGTGAGGCTGGCGATGGAGGCGCTAGTGATGGAGGCACTAGCGATGGAAGGACGCATGGCAACGTGGGGTGGCACGCATTGACTTCCCAAATTTTGCGAAGGGCTGGGAGAGGTAAAACACCAGAGCCACAAACATCACGTCTCAATGAGGAGCTCAGCAACCCCCCTCTCCTACCAACGTGCAATTAAAGAGAACAAAAACCCAACGCCGTGGAGGTGCTGGAAATGAGACAGCTTCCTCGCCGTCCTTGCAGCTCCCCTTATCAAATATCGTCCACGGCATCCCAAATGCATGACCTCAGCAAACGGCAAATTGAGTCTGTTTATCACGTGGCTCCTTAAGAGGTGCTTGCCTGGTGAATGGCCTTGGCATACATTAAGGGAATAAACCACCCCATTGTTCGGCTCCTTCAGCCGCTCTGCTCAGTTGACCCATTCAATAACTGTTTGTTTGCACAGATTTCCCTGTACAAGTGCAACAAGCTGAACCCTGGATCTGAGCAGATGTGTTTGGAGTAGGCGCTCTCTCTTCGCTTCCTTCCCATCAAGGTGTATTGTTGCGTCTTTTGAGAGCTCAAGCTCTCACCAGCGTGACTCATTCAGGCAAAATTTCTCTGCTGTTTTCAGGGACCCTCAAGGGTTTCCAGGCATGATTTACCTCTTCTGTGGCCATGTTTCGAGCCTCAAACTCATCCAAAACTTCCTCCTAAGGGGCCTCTTTATGTTTTATCACAGCATATCCGTGCATGCGAAAACAGGGAATGCAATGGGACACGGGAAAGGTGTGCAACCGCTGTTTGAAACCAGAATTGAATCAGATGTGTCAGCATCTCCTCTCTGGGGCTGCTTGGCTCCAGAGAAGGTGCCCTGGAGTCCTCTGGGACTGTGTCTATCACTTGACCTCGCAGCACTGCACATCCCAGCCCTTCCCTGCAGCCTGGAGCTCTGCCAGAGGATGTAGAGATGGGAAAGCCCCAACCTGTACTCCTGGGATGCTGGGAGACCAAACTCTCCCCATGGCTTGAACTTCGAATTGGCGAAAAGAGAAATTATGTTAAACCCTCTAGTTAAACCCTTGTGTGAGGGCAGACCCCCGCAAGCACCTTTGTTTCAGGAATGCCATTTTTCAGACATGGGATCTGGAGGTTTTTCACAATGATAGCACTTCTCTATTTGAAAACCATAGTTTGGCCCCTAAATTGCCTGATATACAGAACCCACTGCTTGTAGATCGTGTCTTCCACCCAGAAGTACCAAAGCGCTGTGTAAATGTCATGAGTTCAGGCTGATCAGGCACAGTCTTTCCTTGATGCAGAGACCGAATGGCTCAAAGGTTCATGGAAGAATAGTCTCCAGTGGTAAAAGTGAAGGGATGTCCCCATGTATTTAAAAAACATGGGTAACTTCGGGTATGGAGTAAGGGCACATCTCTCAAAACAAAGAACCGGTGGTAAGCTCTGGAGCGGTGAAGCTGCTGCCTGAAATCAAAGTCAGCTCAAGGTTGGCTAAAAATACAGCAGGCACGTTCTGCGGGACTGTGGATGCCAAGACCCAATAAGCTATTAAAAGTTCTGGAGATTTTAAATCCTTTTTTTCCCATTGATGTATCACATGAATCACAAATACCCTCAAACGAGCCATTTGTGCGTCTCCCTCCAGACGGAGCTGACAGGGGGATAAACCAAACGCATGCAAATATTATTTCAGGGCAGGCTGAGATTGGATGGGGTGAAAGAGAAAAGTTAAACATAGAAGCATATTTATTTCTGCATAATTTTGTCAGCTTTCTGCTGGCAGCGAGAGACGAAACTTCGGAGGAGCCCGACCTCCGGATTATCCGAGGGAAGACATGTGCTCGCTGTTTCGGAGTCACCATCTGTGAGGGAGAATTCGGGGAGCGAAGACGCGTGGCAGGGAGACGGCTGCATCAGCCCGGGACCGCCGGGACCCTCAATTCCTGAGCATCCTCCCAGCCCTGCCCGTGCATTTATCACCGCAATGAGTTTCTACTTGTCGGGGGCGGAGGGGGGGGCGGTTCTTCAGCTTTTCTATTTCTTCCCCACCAACCCTCCAGCCCAGCTCCGGGGGATTTCCTCCCCCCCCCCCCCC
>VUYV01000138.1:823503-842038 GCA_008711295.1 Anarhynchus alexandrinus | reverse complement strand
CCGATCTGTCCTTTCTTGGGCTGAAGGCAACCAGTCACTTGACATAGACCCTGTCACCAAGAGTAAGCAAAGTTCCTGGGATTTGATTGGAAAAAGAAGATGAAATCTCCAGGTCTTGTGTTTTGCAACATAACCTTCAATGTCAGCCAGGTGTAAATAAGAGTTGGAATATCTGCCCGGTCTTCATCCAGGCTAAAGAGCATTTAAATATCCCGCTTGGAGCGCGCGCGAGGGCGGCTGAGGCTGCCGCAAACATCGCAGCCTGCGCGGCGGCGATTTGCTATTGTGGTTCAAGTGAGCAGAGGATGGTGTGAGGGCCGGACCTCCGAGGATGTCCTCATGCCATTGCTTTCCTGGGCTGCCCCCGGCGAAAACTTCCGAGAGGCTTCCGAAAAGCAGCTCGCAGCCTGCAATATCTCTGTATCTGCTGGCACCCCTTCCCCCGCTTCTTTTTTGCTCTTTCTTCTCCAGGGATTTGCCTGCTAGTTTTTAAATATTTGCATATTTCAGTGCTTTCTTTCTGTTGGTAACGAAGGCTGTTTGGTAAAAGCCGAGACATGCTCTAAATGTAAGTCAGGCAAAAAATTACCTTTTTTGTGTGCTTTGCAATTATCACAGCAAAACGATTCCTTTCTTCCTTCCGCAGTCAGTAATTTATTTTTTAACAGAAAAACTAAAACGTTACTTCAAGAACGCCGGGTTAATGCCGTTCTTGTTTTCCCTGTGAAGTTAAGCTGGCTTCGTGACTGAAGTGTTTGTCTTCAATTTATAAAATTGCTTGTGGGTATGTCCCACTTTGGGAAGACACAAGAGGCATTTACAAGCGAGAAAATCTCAGGTTCCAAATTGGTTGTTTAGTAACAAAGGGAGGGAAAAGACCAATCTTTCTCCTGTGTTTTCGACTTGCCTTTGCCAGTGTTTCTAAAGTGGCTTTTCCCCGTTTGCTTCATAAATCCTAAGGCGTAAAACCAACTGTCTCAGGAAATACGCAGTGAGCTTTGATCACCGATCTCAGCATCTCCTGCTTGCTCCTCCGGTTCCCTGCGCTGCTGCCAGCCCACGAGCACCAGGACTCCTGCACCCACCTTCTGGCAGCCTCTCCTGAGCAACGCTTCATCAAGGGACGATGGAGAGAGACGCAGAACAAATAACGTTGACAAGAAGTCACCGAGTCTTTCCCTTGTCCCAAGCCGTGATTGCCCTTTTGGCCCATTTGAAGTTCAGTCTGTTCTGGGGATCAGGGAAAGAGATTTTCTGCCCTCGCTTGGCTTTGTGAGAACTTCTGGGACTGCAGCAGCTTTGGTGGAACTCCTTATTGACCACCCCAGCTTCTGTTAGCTTGGGCCAAGACCACCAAGACAGCAGCTTAGTCTTTCTGTTGGGTAGTCAAGTCTTGAGAGACAATGATGATTTGGCAATCAAAGTCTCCCAGTTTAATGAGTGTCCAGTTTAGGGAAATGTGTGTAAATGCCGATTGCAGGGTAGGAATGTGAAGGTCTGGGCTGTAAGAGCGATGCTAAAGCATAGCTTTATTGACTGCTTGAGCAAGCTTTCCAGATACTCTGTTTGACAGCTCCTGCATGTCCAGCACATGTGAAAGCTTCTCAGTCACATTTCTCCATAAATCCTTGAAAATTTTCCTTAATGGTAACAGGGAGCCTTCCTGTTGCACACAACCACCTTGCATAGGGCTGCTCTGGAAACCAAGGACCCTGCTGTGGTCCCCTTTTCTTCTTGTGGTTCTGTGTAATTTGGGAGCTGGATTTTGACACAGAGGAGTCTGCAGAAGCCCCTCTCCCCTCTGGTGTCAGCTTGTCCCTGTGCGAGGGGATCAGGACACAGCAATGGAGCCGCAGAGGTCGGGGAGGAGGTCGTGCTGCAAACCAAGGTGGGGGCCAGAAGCCTTTCTCTATCGCTGTGGCCTTTTCGTCTCAATGTCCTTCTAATATCTGCTAATCGGCTTTTCATTTGTAGTCTCCGTTTTAATTCACCGGTGTTCATACCTCCGACATTAAGTTGGCAAGCTTGCGCCTGTGTAAAAGCTGTAAGTCAGGACTGGGCAAATGGCTCCAGGAGTGCCTGCGAGCCTGGCGTGTGTCAAGGGGATTTGCATTTTGAAGACGGAGCTAATCCCTTTTCTATGGGCCGCACTCGTAGGCAGCTGCCCAGAAGCATTTTGCCTGTCCTCTCCTCCACCCTCCCTATTGACGGGGATTGCAGAACAAAGAGGGCAGCGGGTCAGGGATGGGAGTACCAACCTGGCGGGCAGGAGACCTGACTCCAGTCCTCTGCTCTCACACAGCCTCCCAAGGTAACCCTGGATATGTCTTACAGACTACACCTACACAGGCGCCAGAGCCTGTGCTAACACCCAACCCATCCTCATAGAATCATAGAATTGTCTAGGTTGGAAGAAACCCTTGGGGTCATCGAGTCCAACCATCTACCCTACTCTACAAAGTTCTCCCCTACACCATATCCCCCAACACCACATCTAAACGGCTCTTAAACACCTCCAGGGATGGTGACTCAACCACCTCCCTGGGCAGCCTATTCCAATGCCGACCACTCTTTCTGTGAAAAATTCTTTCCTAATGTTCAGTCTAAATCTACCCTGTTGGAGCTTGAAGCCATTCCCTCTTGTTCTGTCATTAATTACCTGTGAGAAGAGACCAGCACCAACCTCTCTACAGTGTCCTTTCAAATAGTTGTAGAGAGTGATGAGGTCTCCCCTCCGCCTCCTCTTCCCCAAACTAAACAGTCCCACCTCCTTCAACCGCTCTCCATATGATTTGTCTTCTAGGCCCTCCACCAGCTTCGTTGCCCTCCTCTGCACTCGCTCCAGCACCTCCATATCTCTCTTGTATTGAGGTGCCCAAATCTGGACACAATACTCGAGGTGTGGCCTCACCAGTGCTGAGTACAGGGGCACAATCACCTCCCTACTTCTGCTGGCCACGCTATTTCTAATACGAGCCAGGATGCCTGCCTCCAGCCCAGCTCCAGCTCCGGTGGCCAGCCCAGGTCAGGAGAGCTGCTGGGAGATACAGCTGGAAACAGGTAAATGCATAACCCCCTTACCAGCACTTCCAACCAGCCTTTCGGAATCCGAATTGCACCTACTCATTATTGCTGGGGCTGTATTTTGAGAGTGCTGTGAAAATCTGGGCACGTGTTTCTGCTCCTCCGGTCTGCAGAGCCTTCTAAATAGCCGATACTGAGCGAGGGTTAGATTTCATATCATCACGGCTTAAAGATGCACATGCTGCAGAAGTTGCTCCAAGGCCAGCAGCTGCCAGGGGAGATGTCCAGAGTCCCTGGATGAGACCACGATTTTCAAAGCCAACTGCAGGAAGTAGATACTCAGCACTCACCGAAATAAATAGGAGTGTTAAATCTAAATATTCGGTTGGCTTTGCCAAGCGAATCAAATTCTTGTGAATATCCCTTTTGCCACTATTTCATTAAGAATATTAACCTCAAGATCAAGAAGGTGGGAGAATTGAATGCCAGGGAATCTGACTGGATTTGACTTTTGGGTTTCATTGGCAGAGGCCGGGATGATCTTTCCAAAAATACAGGTGATGATTTGCACCAACCCTGTGCAATGACTGTCTTTTACGCAGTTGTGATGAGGGGTTTGGAAGCTGAGGAGGAGTTTTTAGACCGCTTCTCTGTTTCCAGCTGCTTCTCTGTGATTCTGCATTTACCTGCCAAGATGTCCTAAGACTCAAAGAGGCCAAGCTCCCTGCTCACCTCTTGTGGAAGAAGGAAGACCTGCAACCCCAATCTGTGGTCCATGAATGCTTCTCTTTCCAACAAAACAGCATTTTCCAATGACGGGGGAAAAATGTTTCCCTTAGAAAACCTCCCACCAACTTTACAGCTACAGACCACACCAAGTCCATCACTAAGTCGTGGAGGTGTTTGGTCTCTGACCTCTCCTCTTGGCGTGGGAAGACTTGCACCAAAGCATGCAGTCCTCACCTCCATGTCGATCCTGGGGAAAAAATCCCAATGCTGACAATCTCTGGTAGGATTATTTTCTATCACAAGGTTGGCCGGGCAGGTGGATGCTGCCAGAGCAGGGAAACCACCCAGCACAGCACAGCACGGGCAGGTGGGCTTTTATTGGCCATGCAGGAAGGCAGATTCCCCCCAAGCAGGGAAGAAAATAGAGTTGGGTTGCATCTGAAATAAGACTCGTGCAAAAAATTTGCATAATAACATGTAAAAAAATGTGATGTGAAACTAAATATAGTGCAGTGCTATTTTACCAACCTCTGGTTAATCAAAGTTAACTGCATTATAATGTAACATGCGTTGTCTCACTGCATATCAAATTTCCATTCTTCCAAACCATCCGCGTGTTTCTGAAAGGCGGCTCTACAAAGAAGTACAGCGGAAAACAAAACCCCAACCACGCTGCACCTCAAATTGTCAGTAAAGTTGCTTTCATACTGATAAAAAAAAAAGTTTTAATTCTTTATTTTAAGTCTCACCGTGTCGTTTGAAGTAAACACGGGTGGAAGGGTTGGGTGGAAGAGCTAGCGGGAGGAAACACCCACTTCCAATTCTCTGGGAAAAGCTGGATTTGTCTGCCGTGTCAGGAACAGACATATAAATATTTACATGAACCAAACCCACAATTTTCTGTAGAAAGAAAGAAAGTTTTCAGGTAAAGCCTTTCAGCCTGCTCTATTTAATCCGCAATGTCTTGAGTCTCTCAGAGGAGTGTTGTCACTCTGTGAGTGTTAGCCAAGACCCATTCTACAGGAAAGTCAGAAAAGAAAAGATCACCAATCTTATCTTTGATATTTTTGTTTCCTTCTCTGTTTTTTAAAGAAGCTTGTCCTCTAAATCTCACATCTTTCCATTTTCTCCTCCTGCAATTATTGTCATGAACCTTGATGTCTATCCTACCACGTTCTCGCTATGGTTCCCAGGCAGTACCGTACACACTTCTATGTTATCTTGATTTAAAAAGCAGAGGTTATATTGCAAATCCGAGACTGGGCTGTTGCCCCGTGCAAGCCTCGCTGGCCCCGTAAATCCCAGACTCTTGTTAATATTCATATCGGAGCTAATGGCGGCGTTGGAGGCTCCGATGGGCTCTGTTGCGTTAGGTCCCATACAAACACGTGTGGGGAACACGCGGGTCCCCGTGTGCCGAGCGAAGCTCTCCCCTTTTTGAGCCGATAGTTGACTGACCGCCCTCGCCCGGGGTTTTTTACGCCACGAGGACTGCTGGCGTTCGGCACGTTCCTGGAAACACCCCACTCTCCCCGTTCAAAGCCCCTGTGGGTTGAACTCCTCCACGGCTGCTGTTAATAGGTTAATGAGACCCTCGTCTGGCAGAGTTAGAGTGCCTGGCTTTCTAAGATAAAACTATCCAGCGACATTAGGAGGTTGGGCCTCTTTATGACTGAACGCCATTCATCCTGAGTACACAAGAGCTCGCAAATTTAATAAGCAGAATCCATTTCAGCCCCGTGGCCTGCCATGGCAACAGGAGAGAGGGGCTCCAGCCTCCGCTGCTCAGGCATCATTATCTCCAGGGCCATCTGCTCCAGAGAAGCACAATCCCAAACTCATTTAAATAGAGCCAGCCTGAAATATGTGACGATTTTTCCCAGTCTCCCCCTCCCCGCCGGCTCCCCCCGGCTCCCCGCGCGTGGCTACACCTCCACACACAAGCGGGAGGAGATGTAATATTCAAAGGGTGAGGAGAGGGTACGGGAGATAAGATTATAGCGATAATGAACTGAGGGAAGGCGAACGGGGGAGGGAGGAACTTTCCTCCTTTGGCTGCCGTTCCCTGAGAAAGCAAGAGGTTGCAATAAATTATAAATGTATTTTTCAAATCATCTTCTTGGAAGAAATATTTCGCAAACAATGATTCATCACCCTCCCCAGAACTCAGCCTCTCTGGAACAATTAAGCGGTGAAGAAAACTAACCCAGCTAATTCATTTCTTTCCCTGCGTTCTGACTGACGGTGCGCCGTCCTCGTCATAAAAGGATACAATAAATTACCGTGTCCCTAAACGTGTTCACCCCTTCGAACTGGGGACATTTTGGAAAGTAAATGGGAGGGGTTGGGGGGACAAGTCGTTGTGGGGCTCAGATGATTTGCACCCATTCATCTGCTGCCTCGTGTTTAGGGGCTCCCAAGCCAGGATTTGGGACGGGGACCCATAACAGTTCACTGAGATGAGTGGCCTCAAGCACATCCCCGAAGGGGACCAGAGGGGACATTGGGCTTTGATAGAGGGACATAAACAAGAATGTGCAAAGTTGCACCGTGCCTCTGCTTCTGCACAAAGTAATTTTTAATGTGTCTGTTTTATTTTGGACGTAACACGCTGCTCGCAGGCACAGCGGCTGCGGGAGCTGTAAGGAGCGGGGGGAGCCAAAGCAGGAGCGATGGGGGATGCCGGTGGGTGGTTTTACAAGGCATTGCCCCAACCGTGTGTAAAGTTTGAGGAGCACTTCAGGCTGTAGCTGGGAGGAGATGGCCAAGAGCAAGCCCCAGGGAGCCCCAGGGAGACATCCTGGTTGGCACCCAGGCTGGGAAGGGTGTTTCTCTGCCCGGCCCCTCCACCGTGGCTCTGCGCCGTGGGAGAGATGTCACAGCCGGAGGGGAGAGAAGTTACTGCAGGAATTTCTGAAAGATGTCATTTCTCATTTGCTTTCTGTCAGGGTCTCCTGACCTCCGCTGGCTGGGTCACAGGAGTAAATCTGTCATGAGCTAAAAGATGGGTTTCCTCTGCCGAGGTGGAGGCAGCACCCGTCTGCTGAGCATCCCTGTCCCTCCCGAGAGTCCGTAAACGTCTCTGGAAACACTTGCCCTGCCTGTTTTCATGTTTCTGGCTCTGCAACCATGCAGCACACACGCACCGCACAGCGTAAGCACTGGGTTACACGCACAGAGGTGGCGAGGCTGCGGGTGGGATGCTGCGGCCCCGGTAGCTTTCGGGGCAGGAGTGCAGCGGGATGCACGCCTTCGCCGGCTGTCCGCTCGTGCACACGCAGAGCCGGGGTCTCTTTCACCCGAAGCTCCTACCTGCCAAGTTTCCCGGCTCCGCTCCGAGGCATGTGGAGTTCGCGTGGATTATACGGAGCACGGCTGCAGTAAGTCAATGAGATCAAATGGAAGTGCAGAAATGCATCTGCGGGGGGGGGTAGGAAATGAAATCATCTATATTCATTACATTTATTTAGTGATGTTAAGCCTTCCAGTGCCCATAACACCCTGTACATGCCGTCATCATTCACCTGCAGCGGAGGCAGCCACCTCGGGGAGAGAGTGTGGCAGATGGCCAGAAAGCCAGCGCAGCATCGCCGAGGCGGGGACATGACGAATGCCTGCGAGGACGGACATCTCTGGCCCCAGGGAGAGTTGAAGGAGGCTGAATGGAATTATACATCTTGGAAACTGGAAGTTTTCCACCATTAATTGAGTCTTGGGGTCTTTCAGCATCTTTTTCCGCTGGTTTTTGCAAGACTGGTGCTTGGCCGGGTGAGGAAATCGTGTTTACTGTTGGCGCACATCCCTGAGCAATGCAACCACATATGCGCAAGACATCTTGGGTGACCAAGGTGCCCAGTGTCCCCTCTTGGAGGCTGAAACTGCTTTGGTTACATCCCTTACTTTGCATAGATACAGTCTTTAAGTGTTCACCAACTCAGGTTGTCAAGTCATCGATTAGGAGCGCAGACTCAGCAAACCCCGGGTGATAAATAGCGTATGACATATTAACTTATATAGAAAGCCTCTATTGCTTTGAAATCTTTTTAGGTTGATAAATTGGAGGATCTACCACAAAATCCATAATAATGTGTTTTTCTCTGTAGCTCAGTTAGAAATGATAAGGTACCAAGTGTTATCAGAGATGAATAAGCTTCAAAGAATTTGCAGAAGTATTTTAATTTATTAAATCCGCAGAACAGTTGAAAAATTCATAAGAACGATTTCTCTGCAAGTTTCTCAGCTTTTTCTTTTCCTGGACTGGCCAACACCGCACCAAGATCTGAACCTAACCAGGGCTTTGACTTCTCACCCTAGACAGAGGTTAGGCCAACAAACAAACAAACAAACAAACCAACAAAAACCCCTTAAGAAGACACAAGTTCAGCTCCTGTTTTCTTATTTAGAAGAAAAATCAGACCTTTTTATCTCCTCCTGTAAATCCTTGTCAGAAACGTCCCAGGAACTGATATTCACAGTAACATGCAGCGTCCCCTCCAGATGAAAGGGAAACCAAATGTCTTCACAGAGAGACCGACGCCGCAAACTCCATCTGATCCTCTGTGAAATCTCAGCCCGGAGTTTCAGGGACCTCCTTCCACCTGCCAGCCCAGACTCTTGCCTTAAGCACATGCATTCAATTATTTAGCAAGGAAAAATGGGCTCCTGTAACTAATAAAATATCTGATTTAGCCCCTTAATGCCATTCTAGCATCTTTAAACCAGTGCCAACACAGGTGAGACCTCTGGGAGAGGAAGGCTAAATATTGCTCTCCGCCTCGTGGCTTGCTTTCAACCGTACGTTTCATTCCCTCTCTGTTGTTCGGAATTAATGTTGCAAGGAGAGCGGCGGAGAGCTTCTCTTAGGAAAGCACGGCAAACGCCCAGCTCCAGCAAAAACCAGTGTACCGCCATGCGGATCCACTGTAGCACGGGAAATCCATCCCGCACGGCGAACGCTGGGCTTGGTGGGGTTTTTTTTTGAAATGCTCAGCTGTTAGCGACATGAGAAAACCAACTCATGGGTCAAAGCTCTCGGAGCAAATCTTTCTGCCTTATTTTTCAGGTTTTAAGAGATAAAGCCCAGCAGGTGGGAAGGAAGAGATTGAACAGGGCAGTTTTTCATTCTTCCATAAGCAAATTCTTGGCCGCAATCTCTCTGGCTCCTGGTGCGGTGGCCTAACGTAACTAGACAGCACAGCCCGAAATCTTCCCTGCATAATTGTGTGCTTCACTGGACTGACACCGGGAATGAATTTAGCTCACCCGAGGCTCAGCTGGAGATGGGGTGGCTTTCGAGGAGCTTACGCTCTGTCCCGCCGCATCACCCCTCATTGATTGATCACCTTTCCCGCAGACTCTGACAAGAGGTATGAAATTATCATTAAAGATGCCCCTCGGAAAGGCTCCGAGCCGTTTTCTATCAGCTTTACGCTGTATTGGGAGGAGTGAGGCAGCTAGCATCTCTCTTCCCACCCCGTTGTCTAATTCTGCGGCTGATGGAGCCAGCTGGGGCCAAAGCGATGGCCCGGAGGAAAACCTGTGCTGTGAACACGGTCTGGGCAAGCCCGGGAGATCGGCAGATACCAGCGATTTGCCTTTAGTCTGATACAACTCAGCTCTCGATTTCGATCACATTAGCGAGAGTTTAAAAAAAAAAAAAAAAGCAGGAAATTTGACATTTTCTGACCAAAAAAACCCCACCCCCATTTGGATTGCTTGTAGCGAAGAAGCGTTGGGTGAGAAGTCCAGGAAAATTGGGGGCAGGTTATAGTTATAAACGTACCTAACATCCTTCCCGGTATCTGTTTCACACGCAGCCTCGTTTTCTGGCATATTTTCTATTTTTATTTCCTCTAATGGGTTTACAGCCGTGATATTTTTAAGAGCGCTTCTCGGTGCGGAGCAGCTGCCGTCGCCGCGCTGTCAGCCCGGTTGCCATGGCTGATACGCAGGGCTCGTGCCAGAATTTTGTTGGTCAACGAGGCGCTGTCAGCGCCGTTGGGCAGCGTGTTTCCATAGCTATCCGTGGAGAGGGGCAGCTTCAGGTGATGTGACGCCGCATCTCCTTTTTAAAGGACTCAGCCTAAATGTACTCACAGGGCTGTAGTCTCTAATGTGACTATTTAGCACCCTAACAGCTGAACTCTCTCCAAATTAGGCGGAAAAGCAAGCGTGACGATTTTTAACGCAGCGCCCGTCGAGCAGCTCGTTTGTGCTAATCAAAAGGGAGCGATCAGCTTGAAAATGTCCCCTCTTAATTTAATTCATGGACTTCAAAAATAAGTTTCTTCAGATGCAGGTGCCTTGAGAACATCCGTTTTTAACTCATTTGAAGTAGCGAATTCCTCTCACCGGACTTAATTAGGGACAGGTATTAAAACAAATTGAGGAAGAAGATCTTAGAAGAAAAGTGGTTTTATTAGGAAAGGACTGCAGGGCTTTTTAATTAATGCCAGAACAGCTGTCCTTAAACTGTTTCTCTCTTATGAGCAGATTATCCCAGCGAAGGCTAAGAGGCCACGGAAAACAAGGAGCAAGTTCTGTTCAGAGCTTCTGGTCCCCGTCTGCACCGCTGTCATCAGAAACCACGGAGCGTTTGTCTGGTCCTCCCTTGGATTGCAACATATTTCTGTTTTCTTACAATATAGACTCATCCCAGTTTGTTTCTAAGCGAATTGCTTTTTTGTTCGTGTTGCATATTCCCTAAACAGTCGTATTAGTGGTGACAGCATGTCATTTTGATGGTGTTATGACAGTATGACGCCAAACTAGTATTAACATAACATTTCTTTTTAAATCTTGTCTGAAAACATATTGTTCTCCCTTGCCAGCACTTCTCTGTTTCTCTCACCCTTTACCATGGGTTCTGGGTTGCCTTTTTTGGTTTAACTCTGTTGTTGCAAGCGGGCCGATACGCAGCATATACGGAGGCATTTTTGCTGATAATTCAGGTGATGAGATTAAGGGAGAGAAGAATGAACCCGTTTGCCCAAGGCTGTCCAGAAGCCTCTGCTGGGGGAAAGCCCGCGTTTCCCTGGCTGACATCCTCTTTCCTCTTATGCTTCACCTTCCTCAGATTTCTTGAGTTTAGATTTATGAAGTTTAGGTTTTGAGATCCCCATTGCTACCACGGAATTATTTATATTTTTTTTCTACGTTTTCTCCTACAACCTCAATTAAAAGGTGGACTCTGATGTCCCCCAAATGGTGAAGTCAGTCTTAAATTCAGAAAGCTCGTGAGGAGAGGAGAGCCGTAACTCGGGGGACAAGGAACTCCCTGTGTGGACGAGTGGGATGAGGGATGCTCTTACTTGTTTGAACGTCCTGCTTTTCTGATGTGAGGTCTGTGGGATGCTCGCTCAGAGATTGAGCTACTTTGGCTGGGAAATCAAAATTGCTTGCTAAATAATAGACATTTTACAGAAGGAAAGTAAAATAGAGCTTTTTTCCTTTTTTTTTTTTTCCTGAGAAAGAGATTTTTATGTTAAAAGCGAGCAATAGGAGTGCAGAAATCACTTCCAGTCCCTGTGACACGCAGGCAGTGAGATGCACGCTCCTGGGCATCGGAGGGAGCCCGAATCACCAAGGAAGAGCTGCAGTCACCGAAACAAAGAAAAATATAAATGGCCTTTCCTGCAACACCCCCGCTCGAGGCAGAAGCCTGGCTGGCAGACACCGGCCGACCCACAGCCCCGTCGAGCAAAGTGCTTTTCCCACACTGGTGGAGAGGACTGGGAGAAGGTGACACCGAGAGCTGCAGCTCTGCACCGGGGGCTGCCAGGGAGCCCCGAGGCCGGAGGCGTTTGTTCCCCGTACAACTGAGCTGGCAAAACCTGGGAGCATCTTTGCCCGACCCCTCTCACCTCCCCGGGGGATGGGCAAATATGCTCTGGTCCAGATTGGCTTCGCGTGTTGCTGGCTGCAGGGTTTTCCTGGCTCTCAGCCTCTTCGTGATGAAGAGAGGATGGGAGGGGGGTCCTGTGATGTGATGCACAGTGAAGCTCCCCGACAGCCCACCGGTGGGGGTGAAACGCCTCCTTTCCTCTCCAACAGCCTGTGGATGAGCACAGACCCCATCCCCATCCCCCTGGACATCTGCACCCCACAGCTCCTCCTGCCCCCTCGCACCCAGCCCCTTCCTCACAGCAAACCTTCGCTCAAGCTTTATTTTTGCCTGTTTGCTTTCCCAGACCTCCTTCTGGTCCCTGACCTGACAAGCGCTCCTTTTAGCAGAGTATTAATTATCATCGCAGTGCTGGGACTAGTAATTATCCCTCCCTTGTGCTTTATGGGCTTCCCAGCACGGCTTGCGACGAGGACAGGGTGAACCGGCTCAGCTGGTGAGGGGCTCGTGGCGTGTGTCTCGGAGCTGTGGTAATTGTCCTGTGCCAGAGAGGAGGGAACGAGGGGAAGAAGAAGGAAAAGGAGAAAATCACCTCTTTGGAGTCAATAGCGAATCGGAGAACTTGGCTTGGATCCTTTAACAGGGGTGTTTTCTTCCCAGTGACTCCCAGAGTTTACAACAGAGAATACAAATAGAAGTAACCTTGGGGCATCTACCAGGAGATGGAGAAGCCCAGGAGGGCTGAGAGGACCACAATGATGTTGGCCAGTGCTGAGAAACTCCCTTGTACCAAGAAGCGTGAGAAAAAATCCCGATCGAGACCTACCTCAGGGCCATAGGGAGAAGATTGCGGGGCTGTGGGTACGCCTGCCTGTTCCGCTGTGGGTATTTGTAGGGGGCAACTGCAGCAAGCTTTGCTTTTGATGGGGGATCGCTCACGTTTTCCTCGCAGGGCTCGCAGGGCTCGCGTGGGCTGGCCAGGCACAGCCGGGCACCGCAGCACACATTTAGTTCTCTCACTGATATTAACTACCGTGTTAGCGCCCCGTTTATGAGGTCTGTCCAAAATAACTCGCACTCATTTAGTGCATTGCATTTCACTGAGCATTTTAAATTAAAAACTCCGTGTTTAACTCTCCCCCCTCACACCAGCAGAGTACTTCTGTAGTACCGTGCTATGCTTCTATGCCAAAACTTCATGGTGACCGCGCAGCCAAGGCTGCTGCTCCGAGATGCTCATCACCGGCTGATGGGACCTTCCTTGGGAGGCGATGGCCGTGGTGAGCCCAGCGAGGGGGTATGGCGTGGGACGGCAGAGCCGGAGAGCATCGAGGTGGGAGCCTGGATGCCTTCCAAGGCACAGTGCTACCACCGCTGCCAGAAACGTGACAGATCTCTGTCATGAATAGGGTAAAAAAAAAATAAATAAAAATACTCCTCTCTGGCCAAAACTGTGAATTTTTCTTCGGCAAAATGTCAACACTCTGCTAGTGAAAATTGTCTTTCATTACAGCAGGGAGGGGAAAGGGAGATAAAAATGAAATAAGCTGTGCTTTTTTTCCCTTTACGCCCTTTTTGAAAACCTGTAAGCACTCTTTCTGTCTTTCCCCCCCGCCCCCTCCAGTTTCCTCCAGCAGTGAGAAGTTTTATTACAATTTATTGTGCATTTGTCTAGGAATTTAGGGATCTCAAGCAAATCACAGCCCCAGTCTGGCAAACAGTGCTAACAGAGGTAGTGAGAGGCAGGGTGAGCTCTGAGCACCTCTTACTCGGAATAGAGCAGCCAAGTGCCAGAGGGGAAATGGATGAAGAGACTTTCCCATGGCCACCCTCAAAAAAATCAGTGGCAGGAGTAGAAATGACATCCTGATCTCCCACCTCCTAGGTCCTTGTGAAAAACTCTCCCCTTGGAGATTCTTTTTCCAGCATCAAGGAGTAATTGTAGCAATGGAGTTGGGATGCTGAGGTCCTCAGCTAGAAAGCCGCATCCTGCCCTTGCTGCTGCTCTGCCCCATACCCGACACTGGGACAA
This sequence comes from Anarhynchus alexandrinus, assembly GCA_008711295.1. Taxonomy (NCBI): domain Eukaryota; kingdom Metazoa; phylum Chordata; class Aves; order Charadriiformes; family Charadriidae; genus Anarhynchus; species Anarhynchus alexandrinus. The sequence continues at coordinate 828,410 of VUYV01000138.1, read as the reverse complement.
ATTGCCCATGTGAGACCTGAGGCCATGCGGGTGTGCACTGACCCACTCACTGGCTACCGATGGACATTCCCACAAGCAGCAGCTTGGAATTTGTGGGACCGAACCCTACAGGTGTTCCCTGTGCTGGTGCAGAGCGCGGGAGGTGCTCGACTCTGGCAGGCCAGCGCAGGTGGGACTTGGAGGACACTTATTCCACAGGGATGCACCGTGCAAGTAAATCCCCACCCCATCCAGGCTGGCAATGTCCCCCCTGGGAAATTAGGCAGAGTCATTTGCCCGTCATTAATGGCAAATATAGTTGTCCTGAGAAACTGAATCCTCAAACACATAAGCACTGCATCTCTGCCTTTGCTGCAAAGGAACTTTGAGCATCTTCTCTGACACAGTGGAGCCAGCTGGGCTTTCGGACTCCGGGCTAAGGAAGATGATACTTAGCTCTTAGCTCTGCCAGTGACTGTCTATGTAACCTTGGTCAAATCACTTGCCGCTTTGAAGAGGGTGGAAGAAGATTCATTGGAGCAGTTACTGAGGGTGGGCAGCCCCAGCTTTCCACGTGCTTGGAGGAGCGGAGCGGCACCAACCCGAGCTGCTGAGAGTGCCAGCACGGCGTCAGCCTCCTCCCACCGCTGGTTTGGGGCAGCCCTGGGTAACAGGCAGTCTGCACTGACTCTCACGTTCTTGGCTGCTCCCTCTCTGGCTCAGCAAAGACAGTCCAAACACGGTCCCGAATCACCACGTGCCTCAATTTCCCCATCCATTAAACGAGGCTAATCATCACTTTCAGTTCTGCGTTGTCAGCATCGTGGTGCCGTGCAGTACCTAACAGAAAAGGGCTCGCCCAGTGAGGGTGAGCAACACCCTGGAGCTGAGCGGCTCCCCTGGTCGGGCATCCCCCATCCACGGTGGCTCTGCTGATTTCGGGCACGTGCACGTCCCTCCCGCACACCAGACAGCGAACTGGCTCAGGAAACCGCATCCATCCTCCATCTCGCATGAAGGCAGATTGCTCACGGGCGGAGGAAATCTCCTGGAGAGTGAACCTTGTCAGCAAAAATGCAAATATTTGGAGACAAAGTGTTCATTACAGCAGAACTTGATTTCAGGGTCAACCCTTTTTGCAGCAAATTGTTAGCCAGCTAAAATGTTTATTGTCACCACACTCTGGCAGTTTTGACAGTACCTATCAAGTTGAGCTTGACAATATCTGCATACTGCTTCTCCGGCTCTGCCGCGCACAGCCATGGGAGAGGTGCTGGAGGAAGAGATTGAAGACAGAAGCAAACAGTCAACAGAGAATCGGAACTATCCCCTTCTTTCTGAAAAAGCCAGGGCTGCTGTGGCCTGGGGGAGCTGTTTAAGAGGGGGAAAGTATAACACAGGCTGTTGGTGACACGGCGGTGGGGTGGTGCACAGTGAAACATCCGGGTGGATTATTATTTTTTCAGATGTAAAAGTGCACACATGGAATAAACTCCCCCGGGTCTGGCAGGGCAACAACAGAAATCACAGCCTACAAAAGGACTTTATTTCCTTTGGTCTTTTTCTATGTGAGCCGTGTGGCTTCCCAGAACCGACCGTGGGGAACCATCCAGAGATGAGTGGAGTTTCGGTGATTTTTCTCCAGCTCCAGGTTTGAATCCGCACCCCTTAACGCCTGCATGGGACTAAGGGAAGAAGACCACACCGCTGGCAAGCCCAGAGCCCAAAGGTGTAAGCTCCCACGTCTCTGCCCTGTGCTCTGAGACCAGAGGATGGAGGGAGCCAGGGCCAGCTCTGCCTCGCTGGTGAAGGGCAGCAACGGGGAGGCAGCAGCAGGAATTTGAGAGAAAACAAGAACCAGGGTGAGATGGTGATGAAAACACCAAGAGGGAGTGGAAAAGGGAGCTGCAGCCACATGGCCTGCTCCTGCATGTTTTGAGGCTCCCTCTGCTAGAAAAAGACAGCAGCTTCCAGCTCAAGGACGGAGTAATTTTACTCTGCTTTTTGCTCCTCCGTGTCTTTACCTTTTCCCCAGCTAACGCGCAGGGAAGGTGGGCCAGTCTGGAGCCACTATGAATGGGTTTCGTTTCTTTGCTTGCTGGAGCTGAGTGAAGGCTGTTTCATCTCAACAGGCTGCTCCCAACACCCCTTAATTTGAGATCTCCTGCATGCAGGAGGCAATGGAGTTGAGTGACCTTGCTGAATCGCGGGCCGCTGCGGCTGCAGAACAGGGAAGGAAAAGAAAAGAGGGGAGGAGGAAGAGGCACTTTGCTGTCTCCCATTAAAGCCCCAAGAGGCTGAAGATGAGAGAGCAAAAGTTTCAAATTGCCAGAACGTAATTCTGAAAGTCATTTTCCAAGCGCAGAGCTCTCCGCAATGTCACCTCTCATCTTTCAAGGTGGGGATTGAAGGGACAATAAAGCACAGAATATTCTGCAAAGACAGAGCTGCTAATTCAAAGACGGAAGAGGTGCCAGTCCCCAAACAGGCTGTCTCACACCCCCTTCTGCCGGGAGATCTGTGCAGTCAGATGTAGCTGTACAGGGGGACCAGTTCCAGCTCCCTTCCCGAGCTGTATCCAGCCCGGATGAGTGATCCGGCTGAGCTAAGCATGGCTTATCCAGCTCCTCCTAAGAGCAAGGGTCTCAAAAAAAGCCTGCCTATTCAACAGTTACACTTTTAATTTCATTCAAACTCCTGACTTTCAATTCAATCCAATGATGATGATAGTCATTATTACTATTATTATTTTCTTAGGTCTCCCTGAGACCAGCAGAAAACCACGATGGATGTGCAGAAGAAAAGGTGCGCTTTGATATTCACACACCTCTGCCCCAACCCAGCAAAGCTGTTCCTCCCCACTCCCTCTTCCAGCTCTCTGCCTTCAAAGAAATCTGTATTAAGGGGTTAGATGTATTCAACAAAGAGTTCAGCCTGGGACCTTGCACCAAAGAGTGAATTAGCCTCTTGTTCTATGTTTTTTTGCTGACCTTTACTCCAATTGCATCCTCTCTTATGTTTATAAAATAAAAAATTACCCAAATATACAGGCATGCCCCGCTGAGATAAATTGCATTCAACTCTCCTTCAGTTAATATCAGCTTTGTCCCAGGCTCCTTATTACTGGTGCCACCTGTCCCTCCAAGCGCAGGCTTTTCCCCTTTCCCAAATTACCCGAGCTGAGGCCTGGGTGGGCTCACCCTCTCCCTCTGCAAATGCACTCATTTACCCACCCGGGTCAGGGTGCTGAGTTTTCATGTTGACAATCGGGCTTTTTGCTAAGCATTCCTGCCTCTCTCCCACTTTCAGCAACGGCACTTTCCCCTCTCTGCAGGCCAGGGCTGACCCGCAGAAAGAGCTGGCCTTGTTTCTGCCTAGGGTAATGAGCAGAGTGCAGTGGGTCACACAACCTGGGGAAGGCACTTTGCCCTCCCAGCCAACAGGGTAACACAGTTCAGTGCTATCATACATATTAATCACAATCCTGGTGGTATTATTATTATTATTATTATTATTATTATTGTTATTATTATTATTATTATTATTTCCTGGTAACTATTTCCCCGCTTTTCCATCTGGGAGGCCAGTGAGAGTGTTCCTCTCTGGCCTGTAGCCAGTTTTTTCCAGCTGGGATCAGTTCAGTCCAATGTTGCCATCTGTCCTTTGAGGCAGAGGGACATCCTCTTCCATTTCGGATCTCTCCCAGAAGCAATTCCCCTCTTCCCTTCCCCCATGCACCCTGGACTCCACCAAGGCATCCAGCAAGCTGTGTGTGGCCATCATTAGATTTGTGCATTTCTAAACCGACTCGGGCATGCAAGAGGTCTGGTGGCCTGACCACTGGGCTGCCCAGAGCCCCTGCCAGCCCATGGACCGCCCGCATGGCTGTGGGCATGTCCCCCTACCTACCCCCAGGGTGAGCTGGGGGGACTGTCACTCCACAAGCAGATACAATGCCTTTTGGGGTCTCCTTGACATAGTGGAGGTGGATGGGGATCCCTGGGGATGCTTTGCCTGGAGGGGGGGGGGGGATTCTACACCCACACCCCCCCTCCGTTGGGATGTGCATGCTGTCACTTCATCTCTCTCCTAATTAATAGCAGAAGTGAGACACTGAGCCCCAGACCGCTGGGGAGGACGGGTCCCCTTCCCCAGCTTCTCCCCCCTACCCAGCCGAGGCGGGGGGGGGAGGCATCCCCGAGGCGGGGGGGACGGGGACCAGAGCCATTGTGCGGAGCCCCCGCGGATTGGCCGCCGAGTGCGCTGCAGTGATTTTGCGGCGAGGTCCCATTGGCCGCCGCCGCCCATAAGTTTTTGCTCCGGACGGCAACTTTTCCCAGGGACGATGGAGTAACCCCGCGGCGGCTCCGCTCCCTCCTTTCCTCCCTCCCGGCTTCCCCCCCTCCTCCGCCACCGCCCTGGGCGAAGGCACCCACCGCCACCCGGCAAGGATGAAGCTCTGCGGGACTTTCCTCGGTTCGTAGCCTCTCGCCGGTGGAGGGGAGGGGGGGTTGTGCGGGGGGGGGATTCCTCAGTGTGTCCTCCCCCTGTTTCTCCTTTAAGCACTCGAGCAGCTTAATTCTGCCTAAGCCACGCCTTGGCAAAGGGGGTCGATCGGCCGCGGGAGGGGGGGATTGCGGACCCACAAACTATCCCCTTCTTTTAGAGTGTTTTCCCCCCTAATGACACGGTGGAAAGCGGTTTCTCGAGTGTGTCTCAGAGCGCGGGTTTCCCGTGTTTGCGTTTTGCAAAACAGGTCCCGCTCTCATCCCCCCCCTCCCCGGGCTCAGTTACGAAGTGTTACAGGTGCGGGGGGAGAGCACGGCCCCCGGTGCTGCTGCTCCGAGACACCGGCGGGCCTTTGTCCCTGCTGCCGCGGGTTTCACCTAATTACAAAGGTCGAGGAGAGAGGTGGGGGGGGGGGGGGG
>VUYV01000138.1:792737-816702 GCA_008711295.1 Anarhynchus alexandrinus | reverse complement strand
GGGGGGGGGGGGGGCCACAGCGAGCCCAGGTGCCTTCCTGCCGGGGGGCTCGGGGAAGTCATTTAGGCTGGCGACTAACCCAGCTGGGCCGGGAATTTCCCCCAACGAGCCGAAGCAGCAAACTGCGGGTCGGGGGTGGGCAGGGGCAGACGAAGCTCCGGCTCTGCGACACCCCCCGGTCCCGTCCCGTCCCGTCGAGCCCCCGGGGGGAGCGGGCAGCGGAGCGGCCCCGGTTCCCGGCAGTCAGATGATGAGGGTTGGGCTGACTTTGCAAGACGTAACTCGGCGTCAGAGCAGCTGCCATTTTAGCAGACAGTGCTAAACTCCCTCCCCCACCCCGGGATCCTCGGCTTTGGGGTGCTGCCTTCAAACTTGGCTTCTTGATGGGGCAATGCTGCTCTCTTTGGGGGGGAGCAGTGCACCCCAAGTCAGCAATACACCCTAAACAGGCTGAATTGCACAGCTTTTGGAGCTCAGGAATACAAACTCTTCTCCCTCCCCTCAAATCCCACCGTGGTTCTGCATCAGGGCTTGAGGAGGGCAGGTGAGTTTATACTCCTGAGCCCCCAAAATCAGGCGGCGCAAAGCAAAATGGTGCCTAATTCCCTATCCGGTGAGGGATAGAGCCCTCCTTTTGCAACCTGGGGGTGGTTATTTTGCAAGGGGTGCTGGCACCCCCCCACTCGAAGGTTTGGGGGGACCCCTTTTCCCCCTGAGAGCTGAGTGAGGAGGTGAAGCGGCAGGTTTACAGTAAAGGCCAGAGCGTGTGGGAGAAATAGCCACGGCGGGGCTGGGCTTCCCAGAAGACATGAAATCAGCCGTGGGAAGGGGAGGGAGACGGGGGAAGCATCGCGTTACTGCTGGAAAATCAGACGTGAGAGTTTAATGGCAAAGTGGGGGGCAAGACCCAGTCTCCCCTTTGCTTTGTGTGCGTGTGTGCCTCCGTTTGTAAATGGAAGGACTTATTTTTACAGCTGTAAACTGTGCAGCTTAGTTGCTAGAGCTCTTTCCTTAATGACAAAGGACATCCCCCGTCAGCACTTTATAGCTCTTCCCCTTTCGTACACGGGAGCTGAGGGTGGAGGATCCACCCTGTAAACTTACCGAGCTGGGAATACATCACCGTGCGTTACTATTCTTCCCCCAATAAATCCCCTCTTTGAGTAATTTTTTCTACAAATGCAGTTTAGTCCCTGGCTGTGCAGACAAGGATGCTGACACCCAGGAGGGAGGCTACGGTGGCCCCAGTCCCCAGGTCTATTTGGGTTGTTTTTTTTGGAGATAGCCCTACAGTGGCTGTGTGAAAGGGACTGGCAGGCTGGGATTAACTCCCACCCATCCTCTTGGTTCCCAGGTATTTCTAGAGATTTGATGGGGTGGAAGTTGCTGTCAGGAAACTTTGTTCTTTCCACCTTTCTCCTGGGTTTTGCTGGATTCTGCAAAGAATAACTCCCCCACCTGCATACTAGTGCCGGTCTCCCCAGGTGTGTGATGCAGTCCCCCGGTGTCTCTGACACCCTTAAGGCTGGCTTGTGTGAAACCTCCCATCTTAAAATATTCTGTATCACTCCTGAGGCTGTTTACCTCTGCAAAGTAGTCCTTAGAGAGGAGATCGCGGTGCGGATAGAGAAGCGTCGTGATAAGCACACCCTATGAAAAGTTTCTGGGGTGGGAGAAATGCCCCAAAACACTTTGCTTCTGCAGTGAAATGAATTTACATGAGAGTTCTGCTCTGGAATGAGGGAGCCAGGTCACGAGGGATGGGGAAGAGCAGGGCTGGGGCATCCCTTTTTCTTCCTTCAGAGATGGGAGGGAAATCTGTCACCCCCCACTCCCTGCAGATATTTTCACCAAGGAGAAAAGGGCTTTGTGTGCGTATATTTGGAGGAAAGACATTTCCCCTTTTGGCAGGTTCATCCGTGGAAGGGAATTTCTGAAAGTGCCACGGTTGCGCTCGCAGAGCTCAGGAGCTGCTTTGCTGGGAGCAGCTGCGCGGTGGCTTGGCCCTTTGGGACAGGACTGAGCCACAGAAGGTGAAGAGCGGTTTCTGAGCATCTCCTCCCCATGCAGGTTCGCTGGGCCGCCCCTGCGTGACAGCGGCAGCGCAGGAGGGCAGCCCTCAGCTTCTCGGAGCTGCTTTGCCGCAGCATCTTGCAAGGAGGGGAGGTTGTTTCTGCCCTGGGAATAGCTGGAGGTGGGCACTGAGATGAGGGCACCTCGAAAGCACGAACGTGTGTCGAGCACTTCTATTTCATGAACGTAAACATTTAAAAAAAAATCACCCGAATGGAGCAACTCTTTGAAAACTTGAAACATTTTGTGGATTTTCTGTGGACCCTTTTCTAGAAGGCACAAGCTGGAGTTTTAAGGAAAAATGGCTAAATACACCACACAAAACTATCATTTTTCTATTGCGGAGCTTATTCACCCCTACAATACTTCTGTGAGGCTTTGCTGTGGTTTTGCAGGTGGGGATGGGGAGGCAGAGAAGGCTTCTGGGACAGAAAGGTCCAGACTTCCAGCCTGGGATCTTAGTGTGACATCCTGGTCCCTTTAAGCAGCAGTTTGCCCTTTGGGGGGGACTGTATTTCGACCATCGCTGCCTGCTGTGTGAAGCCGTGCCTCTGTCCAGTGCCTGTTTGAAACTGGTCCAGCAGTGCCCTGGAGGGACCCGGCGCTGAGAGCTGTGACTGCTTTTGGGCAGACCCAAGGGCAGAGGCACGCGTGGCTCCGGCTTGTTTCCAGATGAGTGTGGGGAGAGGAGACGGGCTGTGAGCGTGGCCGGGGCTCCATCCCGCCTCCCTGCTCCTCTGCCGATCCCATCAGAGCATCCCGGTGTACCGATTGCCGTGCGGGTGTTCGGACGGGGCTCAGGCAGCAGTGTGTTTTCTAGCAGTGAGGAAATGAAGTTGGCTGTGAAAGTTTGCCCAAGGAAGGGTGGTCTGGTGTGAAAGGAGGTCAGGAAAGGAAACGGGGAATTTCCAGGCACAGTTTAGTTGAGGAAAGGGTGGCTGAGATCACCTTGTCCTACCAGCTGGGCTGTTCCCAGCAAGTGCCAGTCTTAGGGCAGAATAATGAAGCGGCACACGCTGTAATACTCAGCTTTTCTTTCTGTTTTGGTTAAAAAAAAAAAAAAGATTAAAAAAAAAATAATTTTCACCTGAATTAAAATACTTTTGATCTTTGTCTTTCATTGAACTTTTTGCTTCAGAGAGAATAGATTAATAAACACTTTCAAATGGAAAAACATAGTTTGGAAAGGTCCCCCTTTTATCTTTAACACAGAGCTTTAATGCTAACCTGGGCAAGGGCTGGCTGTCCCTCAGTTCCTTTTGTCTGCTTTTTTTATCTTAACAACAATAAATTTGCTTTTAGTGTGATCATGCTGGCCTTTACTGGTCACTTTTTATTCTTTTCTTTTTTATTTTGAAGTCAGCACATTAAAAAAAAAAATTGCAATGTTATTTTAATCAGACCAAATGAAAGAGCAAATCAGAGCGAGAATTTTAATCTGCCCCAAGCAAAACTGCCTTGTACATCTGTCATGTTGGGATTAGTGGAACTCTTTAAAGAAGCTGAAGACTTTTTAAACAAAGTATTAAACATTTGTGACCTGATTTCCATTCTTACAATATTCTCATTAATAAGAGTGCAGGCTGAAAGACATCTGTTAGGTCCTATTTGTTTTAAGAATATTAAAGAAGAATAAGAATATTGGAGGGTGGGGGAAAGCTAAATGTAATATTTAGAGCTAAATCTCCAAGCTGCAGTTTTCCAAAGTGTTTCTGTGTCTAACTTGGGGGGGGGGGGGGGAATGCAAGTCTTGGTAAAGCCCATCAAGTTGGATGCTCCATTGTCGGTCTGTCTTGGCCAGTTTGGGCTGTCAGAGCTTGGGTGAGGCTCCCCCGTGGGCGGTGAGCTCTGCCTGGTGCTCCGGCCCCGCTTCGGTAGGGGAGAAGAGGCGATTCTGCCTTCCTGAGATAATATCCAGTCTGAAACGGAAGACATGCGGAGGTGCAGCCTTAAATCGTACGCAAATACAGCTCGTACGCGCGCAGCACCGGCACGCGTTCAGTGCTGCCTCGGACCAGCCGGAAAACAGAGCAGGGAGTGAAAATGTCCTTCTGGGTTCTCTGCTTGGGTTTTGTCTGATGCGAAGGCAGTTACAGTAAATGGCCCAGCTTGGACCCCTAAGGAAAAAAAAAAAAGCCAGGCATGTGTTCGGTAAACTACTTGCTGAAAGAAGCCTTCACTATTAACGTGGGTATATGGTTTAAGAGAAGGTTGCTGTCGACTGCAATCTTTGCATCTTGTTTATGCTTGCTGGGTAAAATATTAACTAAAGCATCTGAACATAAAGTTCTGGTGTGAAAGAATATCAGCAGGGGAGAGCCATATGGTGCCAGCCTGCTAACAAAATACCAAACGCTGGAGATTCCTTTTTGCAGAAGACTGAAAACTCTCGTTCCCATACATAATACATGAGTTCACGCCTTTGATTACTCTAAACATTAGTCCAAGCGGCACAGGCGTCTCTTTGGAGCTAACACAACTTAGGGCGCGCAGTTCTCTTTCCCCCCCTTTTCCTTTACATAAAAGAAATCGATGTCGAGCTGTTAAGATACAAATATCCAATATGCTGTAAGACAATATGTTTCCGAAACTGCTGCGTAAGCTGCCTTTCCTCTAATTAAATATAAACTGCAGTAGGGACTCGGGTTTCTTCGTTCCTTTGCTTGAAACCAATTGGCAAGCGCGTGGCTCTCCCGAGGGCGGCATCGGCAAGCCGGGGCTGTGCCCGTTTTGGGGGAAGCCTCTCGCTCCTCGTGGGCGCGATCGGCCCTTTCTGCTCGATGCTGAGGACGGTAATCGCCTCTCTGAGCGGCGGCTCGCGGGCGCCTTTACCCGAACGCTCTCTGCGAGCCGAGGAGCCGGGTGTATTCAACAGCAGCGGATTCAAACCCCGCATTAGGAGGATCCCCTGGTGAATATTATTATAAGGTACGAGAGATGGCTCTGGGGGAGCTTTCGTGCACACAGTGTTTAAAAACCAAGGTATTGCTGGCAAAGTCTGTAGGTGACACTCTGAGCACTTGTGAATTCATTTATTTATTTATTTATTTTAACGATCCCTCGAAACCAACAATTTGATGTTGAATAACTCTGCCTTGTGCTTGTCGCTGGGCTCCCTGAGCGCAGCTTGTTAAGTTTTGTGATGAGTACCTAATTACCTGTGCGTAGAAACACCCACGTAGCGCAGAGAAACCTCCCCAGCAGCTGCCTTAGGTTAACCCTGGTTTCAGAGCCGGAGTCTTTCCCTTCCCCTGGTGGTCTCCAGCCTGGGAGGGGCAGCTCTGGGGGGCGGAAGGGGTCTGGCAGCCATGGGTTTGGGGCCAAAGCTTGTGTTTGAGTCACCTGCTGCAGCTCTTGGGCATCCAAACCCTCTTGGAAGAACATCAGGTTTAGCACCTGAATGCAGAATTGGGCTTTCCTCTTTTGGCACTGGCCTTTCCTGTTCTGGCTGTATGGGCAACGCGGGGTGATGGGATGAAATCAAAGCCCAAACGCTGTTGGCTGAATGTCTGGTGACGATTTTGGGGCAGGGAAGGGGTCGGGTCTGTGAAATCACATCCCAAGGTGGGGCTGCTCCCGTGTGCTGCTGGGGTTAGTGATGGTGTCAGATGGGCTTTGAAAGAAATTACCTGGTTTCAGCCAAACACTTTTGAAAACCATCTCGTAATGGGGCTTGAAGCCTAAGGAAGAGCCTTCCTGGGGGGACATGTGTCCCGTCCTCGCTCCGTACCCAAACCCCAAGCACCTGTGCAGGAATGAGAGACAATAAATTAATTCCCTTCCCTGGTAAAGGCAAAAAAATCTTTATTTCTAAGAAATCGAAAGCCTTGAGCAGGAGATGTTCTGGGTAAAGTTGTCTTGGGCAAAGTTAGCCCAACTCGAGTGTCTCTGCAGAGAGGAAAGAAAAGTTTGTGCCTTTGGAAGCTGATGTGGCCATGAGCGCATCTGGAGCCCCAGCTCCTCCTGCTGATGCACACGTTTCTCCTCCGTAATTCTGAAGCTTTGCATCTAGCGAGCTTCTGGCAAGTGGAGCTAAAGGTTTGTTTGTTGCCCTGGATGTTTTGATGTAATTAGTCAGTGAGCAGCTAGCTGCCTTTGCCCAGAGAAACGCTCTCTCCAAGAACACAAGTGACAGGGGAGGATTAATAGCCTTCTGGAGAGAGCTGCTCTGGTTTTTTATTTTTTTAAAAAAAGGTGGGGGGGTGGTGGAAAATAAGGGAGGAAAAAAAAAAAGTGCCTGCAAGTCATGTTGTTGCTTTAAAAAAAAATGACAGTCTAAACAGTTAACTTTGCCTGCGGTGTCTCAGAGGAGCACGGAGTTGTCAGTTCCTCTCCTGCATCCCCCAGAAACTTTCGGCTCCCTCCGGTCAGGGAGACCGGTCGCTGCCGCGTCGGCAGAGCAGCTCCGGCAGGTTGGCCGCTTCCCCGCCGCGCTTGCCCGCCAAGCAAGGAGCATGGCTGAGGAGAGCAAGGACACCCCAGCAAGGGGAGGATGGGGGAAAGAAGGGTTTGGAGGAGAGAGGAACGTCCCAGTTAGAGGATATGAGCTAATCCTTGGCTGCGGGGTCTGGGGTTTCCCCACTCCCGGCTCGGCGTCGGGGTAGAAGTGATGCAGTGCAGGGAAAGGCTGGAATTGGGGATGAAAGGTGCTCCGAGAGCACTGCCCATGGGCACCCAGCTGCTGCCCCATCCCGCCTCCTCGTTGTCCCCGCTTCGTATTCACAAGCAAGCACGGGCTGCCGTAGGAAACACAGAAAGGCATCGCTCGCCTCTGTTTAATTTCAATTACGTGGGGTCTGCAGGAGCGCTAGGAGCGGTGCCAGCAGGGCTATAAACTTAACATATTTGATGATTCTCCTTCTTTTCAAGCAAGCGGTGCGCAGCAGCCGCCCCATTCAGCGGCGATAATCCTGGGGGGGCCGTGACATTGCGGCTGGCAGAGCCGTGCGCCGCGCTGGAGGCTCCTTTTTAATAAAGGCGTTTGAAGGGTCAGCTTAATCGCCTTGTTTCGGGGCAGGCAGCGCGGCACCCTGTGCGTGCCCCTGGTCCAGGAGACTTAGTGTGGAAATGGGGTTAGGTTTGAGCGTGCCGAGCCCGTGCCACGAGAAGGGATGCTGGGGGGGGGATGCGGGGGGCTGAGAGCCAGCGGGTGCTGTGCAGCGCCGCCTCTTACCCCCGGGGAGTTGTTGCTGCACGATGATCTCACCTCCTTTTATGCCTTATTGCTTCTGTCTATCTACCTCCGTATGACACACGCTTACGTGTCAACTTTTCACTTCTTATATGGCAGCAGAGAGGAAAGGCTTAATATCGTAAAGACAAGCTGGCAGCTGGGAAGTAGCCCACTTAGTCATCTAACTTTGCGTCAGAGGCGCTGCCAGCCTCTTCCCCGGCTCTTCCAGGCAGCTTCTCCCTCCTCTGCCTGACCTGGTGTCGCACGGGGCAGAAATCCCCATGCAGAAAATCACCGTCGTTCGCTCAAGCGGGTGGTGGACCCCAGCCCTGTGCTGAGGGCTAAAGGGTTTGTGTCCCTCAAACACGCGGCGTGCCCAGCTTGGGGTGGCAGCAATGTCAGGGTTTTTGCAGCTTTTTTTGCCCAGAACCTATGGGGCCAAAGGTAAGGTCCCAGAGCAGATTCAAATTCACTTGGACTGTGACAGTCAACACTGGGCCATCTCAGGAGGTTTGGAGCCCGGAAGGAACTAAAGAGTCATCGACAGCTAAATCTATAGATGACTAAAGTGATAGAGGAAAGATCAGTTTGTATCTCACCTGTTTCTTTTACTCTTTCCCTGCACATGGGGGGGATCTTTGTTTGCTGCTCAGAAACAGGACTGAGCTGAACGGCGCGTTGCCCTGTCCCGGGAAGGCGGGCTGTAGCTGCCTTCTCTCGCTTGCGCTTTCTGTATGCAAAGAACCTCATTTATTACCTTTGCTTTACACATTTGGCTTCCCCCAAAACGCACAGCCTCGTATCCCCCGCTGTGAGCACAACGCTCAGGCGCGCTCTTCCTCTTCGCTTTTGATTTCCAAACTGGTGATGGAGCAGCTTGGACACCGGGTGTCAAATACCCGAGCTGGGTCAATGCATCCAACTTGGTCTGTTTGACGTCCATCCATGCCGGGAGAACCTCCCTGTGCAGGCGCAGAGCAGCCGTGAGGAAGGGGAAGCTTTGGTTGCAGCAATTGCTGATGTCTCCTTTCACCTCTCGACCTGCCGGGGTGGGCTCGTGCTCCCGGCGTGGGGGACAACCCTGTCCCCATCCCTATGGGTGAGGAGATGCAAGCCAAGGGCTGTCTGGCATGTGGTTGCTTGGCACTGGGACCGCTGCCGTGGTGGAAGTTGAAGCATCACTGGTCAATGTCTGGGAGAAGGAGAGGTGAACTAGGGGGGTCTTGGAGCTGAAATCCCCTAATCTGGTTTGCTCCTCTGTATCCATCATCTCATCTTGGCCGCTTCCCCACCAACCCCTTCCTCAACCGCCCTTCTCACTATTCACCTTCAGCCCCTTTGTACAGCACAGATACACCGTGTACGCACACACACACAACCCTAAAGGTCTTCCCAGACCACCTCAGGCGTGGAAGGACATCCATGTCCAACACTGGCAGTACGGGTGGACTTACTCCTTGTGCCCGCTGTGCTCAGCCCACGCAAACCTCAACAGCTTACACAGGTTGTTTGCCCCTTCCTGAGGGCTTCTGCCTGTCAGCAGCACCATGGGAAGGGTTTTACGAGACAGAAGATGCTCTCGTAACCTCGCCCTGAGCCGTCGACTCGTTCCCTTCTGCAGCAACGCATCTTGGAGCTGCTTCCTTCCCCCCGGCCCAAGACACACTTATCCAAAACCATCTCTAAAAATTCATCTGCGATGAATTCTCCTGCTGCTGTTTCGACACATGGGCTCCACGGAGGCTTTCGATTTGGTATGAAAAGTAATTATTACCGGGGTGCAGTTTAGCAGTTGTGTTTTACAGTGCTGGTAAGGTTAAAAGAAATAATAATAATAATATAAGAAAGACTCAGCCAGAGTAACTGCCTGCAACATGCTATTTGCATTTTTAAGGAAATACTTCTTTGAGACAGCTTAGGTGAAAGGTCGGCATTTGCATATAAATGGAAAAGAAAGTGTGTGATGCTGGAAGTTACATCTATATTATTTTCTCAGCAGTGAGCTGCTGTTTCAGAGATTAAGGGACACGGTTTGCATTTGGCTTTTATTGAATAGAGAAGGTACCAGGAAAGCCAAATTAGAACAAAATGATGAGGAAAATGTGCGAGAAGAAAGAAGAAATATCCTGTTTCTCGGAGATGCTCTCCTGCGTGCCTGACGCGTTACACGCCTGTTTGCACACACGCCGGGCACAAGCAGATGAGCGTTGCTGAGCAGGGCTCCCTCTGCGTGCACAAAAGGATGGACACTGGAGACGAAGCCGGTGGCAGGAGCCATCAGTGGTGCCTGGCAGAGGAGGGGATGCCGGCACTCATCATTTGGAAGTGATAAGCCAGGATTTGCTTGATAGTTTTTTTAATATTTTTTTTTTTTAAATATCGGGGTTTTTTTGGTTCAGGCTCAGGTATGTTGGGAGAGGAATTAATCAGCAGGCTCATCCGAAGTTCCTGCTATTGCAGTAGGAACAGGCATGCTTTGGGCAACTTTTCGTGGCTGGCAGGGTGAAGGCAGGAGGCAGAGATGCCCATGGCTCAGGTCTTGCTCTCGGCATCCGAGAGCTTTTCGAGGCCCTGCTGTTGCCCTGAGCCTTGGAAACATCAAAGGGGTTCTCCAGTGGAGAACCTCATCACTTTGTTTTCCCTCTTGTTGGTGGCCCGGCTCACCACGCTCGGAGCGGCTTTGCATTTTGACAGCTCCTCCAAGGAGCCGGAGGAAGATGGCATGTTGACCAATGTTCTCTCGCTCTTCTTTTTGATCAATGTACTTAAGAACAATGCACTGACAGCAGTGCTACTGTGGGCGTGCAGCATTTATTCCTCTCTTCAAGAGTACACAAGTGATACAAGGATGGAAGGTGAAAGCCACCTTCTTTTATATCTTCTGCAGTGCTGTGTAGTGTCTTTCTGCCTCTTTGTAGAAAAAGAAAAAAGACTCTAATAAAAAGTCTTATTAACTGGCCGTGAACACTGGAGCATGAATATTGCTCTTAATGAGGAGAGCCTGTAGCCTCATTTGCTTCTTTTGCATCATAGGGGCGCTGAGGGCTCCAGCTCCCGTAGTGCTGGGTGATACAGAGAAATGGGGTGAAACGTTGGTCCTTCCCTAGAGCACTTCACAGCTCAGTGTGCCGAGCTGCTGGGCAGGGATGGAGAGAGGGTCCCACGTGAAGGGTGGCAGCGCAGCCATCTCAGGGGTCTGGGGGTGCCGGGTCCCATGGCAAGGTGACGTTCGTACCTTGCTCCTGGTGGATCTTTAACCTCCTGCTGAACCCCATTACTGAGGACTTTGCTCCCTCTCCAAGGAGCGGGTTTTGGCGCTTCTTCCCTTCTATTGCAACATGTCCTTCTGTTTGGGAAATTTGAGCTTTCTTGCGATTAAGCCAGTTTCTCCTTGTCCTATCCCAGGGCCGTGGGAAAGGGATGATTCAGGTCTAGTGGGTGATTCTGCCCCTCCAACCTGCTCTGGTGAGACCCCACTGGAAATACTGCATCCAGCTCTGGGGCCCCCAACATCAGAAGCACACAGACCTGTTAGAGCAAGTCCAGAGGAGGCCACAAATAGGATCAGAGGGCTGGAGCACCTCTGCTGTGCGAGGCTGAGAGAGTTGGGGTTGTTCAGCCTGGAGAAGAGAAGGCTCCAGGGAGACTTTATAGCCCCTTCCAGTACCTAAAGGGGCTACAGGAAAGATGGGGAGGGACTTTTTACATGGGCATGTAGTGATAGGACGAGGGGAACGGCTTCAAACTCGAAGAGGGGAGATTTAGATTAGATATTAGGAAGAAATTCTTCCCTGTGAGGGTGGTGAGCCCCTGGCCCAGGTTGCCCAGAGAAGCTGTGGCTGCCCTATCCCTGGAGGTGTTCAAGGCCAGGTTGGACGGGGCTTGGAGCAACCTGGGCTGGTGGGAGGTGTCCCTGCCCATGGCAGGGGGGTTGGAACTAGATGATCCTTAAGGTCCCTTCCAACCCAAACTATTCTATGAGTCCCTTTTCCCATCAACGACCTGGCAAAGAGAGTTCAAAAGCATCCAAAGCTGTCAGGTATGACGGGGCAAAGCGTGAGCTGGCATGGCTGAGGTGACCACAGGGGCTGACACAGCCTGGGTAAAGCTGGCAGTTGATGGCATCAAAGGCAGGATGAGCCAAGAGGTGAGGTGGCACGGTGCCGGGAAGGAGGACATGAGTCACTTGTGCTTCGTGCAGTGCTGGAGGAGGGAGCCGAGGCGGGGGACGCTCCCTGGGCTGCTGGCTGGCCCTTGGGCACTACAGCAATAATCGGTGGAAGGAAGGTGGCAGGTTCCTGCAGATGGAGATGGAGAAACAGTGGAATTGTGCTAGCAATGACTTGTCTTCTTCCCCTTTGCATAGCCTGGTGGAAGGGTTGGTGCTCCCCTCCTCTCCTCTGTGCCCTCAGGACCTGCAGAGCCGAGCAGGGCTGTGCTCGGCTGTCGGCAGCCAACACCTTCGAGCCCTGTTGGTGCCGAGCTGGTTGCTTAGCAGGTTAGCAACGCACGCCATGCTGGAAGCATCCGTTCGGCAGTGAAAGCACTAGAAAGGTTTGATCCTACTGAAATCAAAACTCTTCCTTTCCTTTGGGTAAAGGGAAAATAAAAGATCAGAGCGTGCATCACCGATTTCATAACCTTTGATGTTGCAGCTTGTGCTGCACAGTAGCACAGTGGGTTAAGCCAGCACCGTGTGTTTGTCAGGGCCGTGGGATCAAAAATTCAGCTCACTGGTGCGATGAGTTGTTGGGTCCCCGAACAGCCACGCAGTGCAGCAAGGCACGGTCCGGCTCTGCGCTTCGGCGAGACGGGGCACGGCTGGGAGTGATGTGGGGACGAGGAGCAGTGAGCCCTGGGCTGAGGGAGTGGGATGTGCTGGTTCAATGTGATGATGGAGCCAGGGGACAGGAGCAGCGGGAGACCAAGCGCTCGGGTCAACTGCCCCAGAGACCAGCCCAGGGCGTACGGGCTGGGATATACGTGTGCATCATCAAGGTCAATGATGTTTGTCAACTTGCTTTAAATAAGAGTCACTATTCGAAAGTACAGGGTGGCCGTGAGTCTTGCACACGGTGGAAAGCATTGCCCAGGTGCTGGGGGAGGACGACCATCTCCTGGTGTTTGCTCCCCATCCACTGGGGTTCACCAGTTCCCTGCTTTGCTGTTGGTGCATCCACAGTCATGGGGCCGGGTCCCTGCAGCTCAGCCCCAGCTTTATAGGAGGAAACTGCTCATGGCTCCCCCATTTCTCCTTTTATAGAGATTACAAACTCTTTGGGGCTTGTCCAGGTAAGCCGTCCAGGTGAGAGCATCAAAGCTCAACATCTGCTTGGTGATTGACAAGCTTCTTTCCAAACATGCTAAGGAAAAGTAACTTTAGGTCAGCAAAGAACGACCATAATCTAGCTGGCTGTGCTACGTCTCCCATCCATACATCCCGTCCTAACTGATTATTAAATCATATTTGCTGATAAGTATGAGATGTAATATCTATTACACAGCTGTTAAACTTCAATTAATATGTTTTAATGATCAGTCATTTACTGTGCAGTATACAATTAACATCCGGTATTAAATCTTAAATTAAATGCATGTTTGGGAAGCTAAATTTGAAGCACTGAACATAACCGTGCCGCAGTAAACAGCGATAATGGCATTGAATAGACGGTATTTCTGTGCCCTGAGAGGGGGTTAAACCAGCACTCCTGGCATCAGAGAAGAATGGAGAAGAATTCCCGAAGTAGCTGGGTTCTGCTTTTTCAGTGTGTTTTGATCCCTACGGAGGTCTTAATTCATCTCCCTTGAAAAAAGCACCCCGACGCATAGCTGCCGCGCTCCTGCGTGCGCGAAGGCTGAACTGGCAGTCACTGGCGCGGGGCATCGGCTCGGGGGAGTCTTTTCTTGACAAGGGTTGGGCAGCAGCATGGGGGCAATTAGTCGGGCTGTGCTGTGCTGGGTCCTGGGGCTGTGCAAGGGAGTCCAGTGGTGTAGCTAGGAGCAGAGACTGACGCCTTAAATAAAAGATAAGACTCGTGTTGCCTGCTGGAAGAGAAGCCCTCGCCGCACCGTGGCTTTGGGGCCACACAGGAAAGCAAATCCAGGTGTTGATGTTCTCCAGGCGGTGGTCAATGGCCGTAGAGAGCAGCGTGCGTGGGCAGAATGCGCAGGGGTCAGCCAGCAAGCAGCGCAGAGGGGGTGGAGGGGCCCATGGGTGGCTTTGGAAGCTTAGAGAAGAAGTAAAATTTGGATTTGAGTTGCTTTTTGTTTTGTTTTGGGGTGTGTTTGTTTTTTTTTTTTTTAATTCATACAAAAGATGAGGTCCAAAGGGCACCCTCTGATCCCTGACACTGCTGCTGTACGTGCTCTGAGAAGTGAGCCCGCGCCGTCTGGTGGGACGCTGAAGGACCCAGCCTGTTCTCGGCACGTTGCTGCCTTGTTAGCACAGGGTTCACCTTTCCCATGAAAAATGGGCCCGAACAAAAAATGAAGAAAAATCTCTCTCTCTCTTCCTTTTTCTTTTCTCACACTTGGGGGAGCAAATGAAGATTGATATGTTTTTCTTCTAGTCTTTCAGTTTAAATATGCAGTGACGCATCTTATGAGGAAGCGAAGCCTTCGCCCCCCCCCATCTTTACTCTACAGACCCCCTCTCTCACCCCATCGCTTTGCTATAGCAGAAGTAACCTCTGCATAGGTTTGGAGACGGGACAGTGCTGCTCTGGCAGCCGGGAGGCAGCCCAAGAATGGGAGGACACGTGTGGGACCTGGCTGCCACCCAGGCAGCCCCTTCCTGCAGCATCTTGCCTCATTTTCTATTCACCTTCTGCACCCCAAAGCTTCCTGTGAGGTTTGTTGGGTTTATTTTTAGCGAAACTTTCTGCCATTCTTTAGAGGGTTTAATTTTTTTTCTTTTTTTTTTTTTTTTCTGGCAAATCAATGCTTTCTTCTCTCTTTGGTAACGGAAAGTAAAACACACCCAAGCCTGATTAACACTCTGAATTGCGTGTGGTCTCCCTCCCAAGTTTCCAGATATTTTTGTTTGGTGTTGATGAGGGTGACCCAAAGGTTTCCCAGGACCTGCTCTTTCTTGCCAGGATTCTGCACAACTCACGCTTTGGTTCAGAGCTGACCTCGCTCAGTGGTTATTTCTGAAGGGCAGGAGGGGACAAATAGTTTCAAGGTTTGGGAAAGAACCTAATTCAGAAGAGGACACACTGATGTTTTGGTGGTGGACTGTCATAAATGCTGATGGGGAAAACCAGCCCGCTACTGAGGGACTCCAGTGTGTGATCCGGTCCTGCCTGGGTGGTGGGTACTGAGGATGGAGGTGGTGGGAGAGAGCTAGTGATTTCCTTTGGGATGTGAAGGTCGGGCAGTGATCTACCAGACCAACTGAGCGTCTAGGTTATTTTTCAAGGGGGAGTGGATGCAAGTGCTCCTGGCTGCGAGCTTTGGCTGTCCCAGCTCGGTTCCAGGAGGGGACCCCAGACTGTGCTGTTCCCTCTGGGATCTGCTTCTCACGAACAAAAACTTGCATTAAAGGCAATATCCTGCATCTCGTCTTGGGTGGCCCAAGTAGGGGTTAAAAGAAGTGTCCTTCACGTAGCCAGTGAGCTGCGTTTCTGCTGAACCCGGGGTCCGGAGGCGAGGTGGAAAGGGCACAGCCAGCAATGCAAGCTGATCCTCTCCGGAGACCAAATGCATTTAAGCAGCACCGAGTAGAGGAAATCTGATTCGTGTGTTGACGGAGCTGCCGTGGCCATCTGAACCGCGCTGGGCAGAGGGACGGGAGCGGGCAGGAGGGTGCTGAGCTGCTGCGGCCAACGCAGCTTCAGCCTGGTCAGGGCTCCTTGCCCCAAAGCACAGTCCCTTCCTCTCCTCTGGCTCACAGGGACGGCAGCACGGGGAGGTGGGGACGGGGCTGGCGACAAGGACAAGTTGACGTCTTGGGCCAGATTTACCGCGGCAGCTTCCGGAGCTCACCCTTAGCCTACGACTTAGGCACACGTGAGCAAAACAGGCCCAAAGAGGATAAGTGTGCGTCTGTGTGTTTTGCTATTTTTTCCTCCTCAGGGTTGAATCTCATGACCTCTCAACCTTTCAAAAAATCTTCTATCTTTAGGGTTATCGTGCATCCAGGATCCATTGTTTCTCCAGTTTAACCCACTCTCTGCTCCTGCCCCCACTGCATCCCGGAGAGGATGCTTCTGCTTTAAAACACACTGCCTGGGAGAAGGATGCTCAGGGAAATGCTTCAGATAAGCAGGCAGGCTGTACTGTCCTATGAATGTGCTATAGAAACATCTTTATTTCTTCTTATTTGATATTTTTCCCTGCTCTGTTCTCCTTTCTTCTGTCCCTTTCTAGCTTCTTTCCCACATTTTGCTTGGTTCCCATCATCTGCCTGGCCATCTGTGCCTCCGCGCTCCCCTTCCTCGGAGCTTCCCCGAAGCAGAATAATGTTTCAGCAACTCTCGGATTTTTGTTTCCAGGGCCTGTGCCTTTCCTGTGGGTCCAGGCTGGAACACAATGCTTCAGACAGGGGTTGGAGCGGAGTCTCCAACACAGATGAAACCTGGAAAAGTCCCCCCAGCTGCCCTCCCAGCTTCAGAACAGCTTTGTTTTGGGACAAATACACAAAAGTGACTTTCACGGTCATTTGTCTTAGGCAGTAACTTAGATTGTACATCATCATAGGATTGTATTATCCCAGTGTTTCAACGTACTCATTCTTGCAAGAGCACTGTGGGATATACTAGTTGTTCCTTAGAGTCTTGTAGATAGAGAACAGACACAGGCAGAGGAGAAACAAATGCCCTAACTTTTTGCTGTATGTTCTCCTAAGAGCCGCTTTGTGGCAGAGCAGATCCAAAGTTGCTCAGCTGGTGTCCTACACAGAATCCCAGACTGGTCAGGGTTGGAAGGGCCCTCTGGAGCTCCCCCAGTGCCACCCCCTGCCAGAGCAGGGGCACCTCCAGCAGTGGCACAGGACGGCGTCCAGGCGGGTACACACTCAGCAAGTTATCCATTGCTGGAAACACCCACCTCCCACAGGTTTCCTTTAGCGTGTGGGAGCCTTCTGCCTGCTTTCCTTGTCTTTGAGATCACCCCAATAATAGAAACGTCAAGCCGAGGAAGCATGGGCGCCTGTTTGGCAGAGGATGCGAAGCCTCTGCCCCGAGCTCTTCCCCAGGCTATTAGCAGCCCGAGATGAATGAGCGTGCCGGCGCGCGTGCAGCTCCTCACGTGCCTCCTTCTGGGGGATGCTCTCCTTTTTCCTTTGCGTCGGTGGTAGAAGATGAATGGAGCAAGACTTGGAGAACAGGCAGTAAATTATTCAGTACTCAGTGCCAGAGGGAGCCGCAATTAAAGATGCGAGGGGGAAGGCTCGCGGCGGCGGCGCCCGAAGCGACAGCGGTTTTGCCAAGGTGAGCTGTGACGCTCCCGCAGGCGAGAGTCTGGGGGCAAACACTCTTCATCTCATCACCGTGAGCAATAACCGCACCGGAGGAGAAGCTGTGCCATGCAGCTCCCGCTCCGTGGCAGCTCCTCTGCGCTGGCCCAGCCGCTGCAGATCCATCCCCGTGCAGCAGGACCAGCGCTGGGCCCTTGGAGATGTTTGAAGTTGTACCAGGTGAAGGGAAAGCACCAGGAATCCGCTTGTGAAGTATGTTTTTCCCCATAATCTTTCTCTTCAGCTGGAGGCTCCTCGCTGCCGGCCCTCCCTTGTTCCCAAAGCAGCTCTGTGTCTGGGAGCTTTAACTTCGAGACCTTTCTTTTGCACCTTCACTGCGTATCGCTGTAATGACCCGCTCCCAAAACGCTGGTGTCACCGGGAGTTGTCATGGAAACCTGCGGGGGGACCCCACTCGGCTCTCAGTGATGTCCAGCTAACGGGTCCCACCCACGGCTTTAGATGTGCGAATTTTTGTGAAAGATTACAAATTAACTTCGTGTCTGGGAAGAGAAGAGGGTGTAAGGGAGAAGCCCTTTGCCAGCTGCCGCGGGCACCGTGAGGTCCCTTGAACCGGTGCTGGCAGCTGCCTTGCGCAGCCCACCAGTGACGCCCACTGTTAGTACTGTGTGTTCCAACCGAGGACCAAGCTGAGCGGTGTCGCAGTGTTTGGGGTAGGCTGAGGCTGCACACGCAAGTTCTTCATGGCTGGGGCTCTTGGCCATGGCGTGGCACCATGGGGTCTCGCTCGGGGCTTGGAGACCCTCAGGCAGGATTTGTACGGCCATTAAAGAAAGCAGGCAGGGAATAAATGTTGCATTTTTGCCTCTGGTTGATGCTGCTGATGGGGTGCCGGGCTGACTCTGCGTCCTGACCCCATATTCCTCTTCCCCTCCTCAGAAAATGAGTTTCGGGGCGAGCTGCTGAATCAGAGGTGGACCTGTGGAGAGAAGATCAGCAGCTGCGAGGGAGCCGCCAGCCTGCACGGCACACGCATCAAGGTGAGCAGAAAGCCCTTGATCCTCCAGAAATGTGTACTTTTTTGGTACGGTGACCCCCAGCCCTATGTGTTGGCCACAGGATGAGGGCCACGTGCTGCTCCAGCCATTATGGACCAGGTGGTCCTGGGGGGATGGAGCCTTTCCCGTACCCAAAGAGATGGGCAGGACCTGGAAGTCTCTGTTCTTGTTACAGCTGAACCTCCCGCATGGCGAATCCGGGCAGGGAGGGCTTCCAGCTGTCAAGATTTGGCTTTGGGTCCAGATATTTAAACCCTTCCCTTCCTCTCCGGTCCCATCCTTCAAGGATGGCTCAGAGATGGATATTTAGGTCGGTCCCAGGCCTATTAAAATAGGCCCTTTCTCCAAAGCGCCGGCTGGTCGGAAGAAGCCCCTCATACGCCAGGTGAAGCCGTGGTGTCTTTGGAAGAGACAAGCGAGGCATTCATCCCCACCGGGACCCCGGGCAGCTCCTGGGGGCTCAACAGAGCTGCTCATTTACTGCTGCAGCTGTGGCTGATGAAAGAGGTCCAGCCAAGGCTGTCAAACCTCCTGGCGGATTCACTGCCAGCAGATTAGGAAGCTTTAATTAAGCATAGAACTGGGCTGCTCATTACGCAAATGGCACTTCCTGTCCCATTTTTGGCCTCTCGGTAAGCGAGGCACCATCTCAGAGGGGTGGATGGACCCACCTGGGCGGTGGAGGAAGCCCTCCTTGGGTGACCGATGTTACCGACTCTTCCTATATCCCCAAATAAACCGAGCCCTGGGAAAACCCCAAACCAGCAAAAATCCAGCCTTAAAAATCATCCTTCTTTGCTAACAAGCTGTCAGCTGCAAGCAGGTGTCGCCAGGAAAGCTCACACCTTCTTGGAAAGCAGAGTAAGCAGTTGTTGCTATATTTAAAACGAGCTCAATTAAGGCTTTTCTATTGAACCTGCCAAATAAGCACTTAGATTAGATTTAATAAGATTGTTGTATGTTAATAAAGCAATGATTACAAAAGGTAATATTCCTCGTACCTGGTGCTCATCTAGTGCGCTGCCTCTGCCAAGCACGTCGCTAATATTAACTGTTTCTTGCAACCCCCAGCGCTGCTTGTCCGTGTTTGAACAGAGTGACTGGTCTGGGGGAGGCCGGACTGGGGAGAGGGGGAGGTGGGAGGGGGTATCTGAAGTGGGAGTGGGATTTGGGGAGCTGCAGCCTTTGGGGGTGGCAGTGCTGGTCCTGCAAAGCCGGGTCCACGGAGAGGCACACCGTGGGACGTGGAGGGTACGCGAGGGCCTGATCCTGCGCATCTCTGGCCGTGAGACTGAGCCTGTCGGCCTGAGGTGTGTGAGTGAGCAATCGGTGAATTCTGGTCCGTCCTTATAAAAGCCAAATTAAACTTGAATAGGAAGGGGGGGCAGAGGAGGCTGCCTTTGATAAGGCTGTCGCCAGCTCTCCGTGAGCAGTTTTCCCCATGCGTTACTTTAAACCCATTTAGGCGAATTTAAAAAATTTCTTGGCATCTCAGTGCAGTAGCGTATTTATTTTCTGCTATATCTTCCTAAAATCCAGG
Source organism: Anarhynchus alexandrinus (assembly GCA_008711295.1). Lineage (NCBI taxonomy): Eukaryota > Metazoa > Chordata > Aves > Charadriiformes > Charadriidae > Anarhynchus > Anarhynchus alexandrinus. The sequence goes on along the minus strand of VUYV01000138.1, from coordinate 797,440 downwards.
CAGAATTCAGGATAGTTCAGGCTTGGGTGTTGTGTGTGCAGCCCTCTTGCCTCACAGTGGGGAGAGGGGTGTCAGTCCCTCTTGAACTCCGGATCTGCACTGCGTGTGTGCTCATAAATACATATTGTATTTAAATGTAGTTTTTCCTGCCAGTTATGGCTCGTAATCCACAGGGTGCACAGCGGTGAAGGACAACGGGATGCGTAGGGCACGTTTACTTATTTATTTTTTTGCCTCTAAAGCAGTCCAGGTGCAGGATAAAATTTCCCATGACAGGTCTGAAATGAGATCTCTGACGAGCGCTGGGGAGAGGAGCGCTCTGCACTGAGCCACCTGAGACCGGCCGCGCGGCCGCTCCTGGACCGCGGTGGCTGCCGGAGAAAGGAACCTTTCTCTCCCAAATCTTCTCTGTTCTCCTGTGCCGTGGTGAGGTAGCCGCCGGAGAGCCGTCAGGCTGTTGTTGGTGAGGGCTGGCTGCTGTTAGGAACAGGTAGGGTTGACACTGATGGGGCCACCAGAGCCCATCCCCTGCCACGGGCACCGGTTGCCGAAGTCATAGAATCATAGAATGGTTTAGGTTGGAAAGGACCTTGAAGATCATCGAGTTCCAACCCCCCTGCCATAGGCAGGGACACCTCCCACCAGCCCAGGCTGCCCAAGGCCACGTCCAGCCTGGCCTTCAACACCTCCAGGGATGGGGCCTCAACAACCTCTCTGGGCAACCTGTGCCAGTGCTTCACCACCCTCACAGTGAAAAACTTCTTCCTAATGTTCAATCTAAACCTGCCCTCTTCCAGTTTGAAGCCATTCCCCCTCGTCCTATCACTCCATGCCCCAGTAAAAAGTCCTTCCCCAGCTCTCCTGTAGTCCCTTTAGGTACTGGAATGCCACTATACGCTCTCCCCAGAGCCTTCTCTTCTCCAGACTGAACAGCCCCAACTCTTTCAGCCTCTCCTCATAGGAGAGGTGCTCCAGCCCTCGGATCATCCTTGTGGCCCTCCTCTGGACACGCTCCAGCAGGTCCATGTCCTTCTTATGTCCTCTTTGGAGACGTGCACATAGCTCACTCCAGCAATCGCCGTGTTGTGCCACTCGAGGATAATCTTATGAAAAAAGGAGCTTAGTAAGAGCTGGAAAACAATGGCGTTGAAGAACTGCGATATTTATTTTTCCTCTCCTACCCCTCCTCTCCTGGCGTGAGAGCCGTTTTGCGCGTACGGAGCCGCTTAGGTCTCTCTGCGCGTCAAACGGCGTTTGGATGGCGCGTGGCAGCACTTTCAAACAGTCAAGAGGAAAGTATGTGTCAACTTAAACTACGGCCTGTGAAATCAGCCCAGCCTAACGCTCGAACGTCAGCGCTGCGGAGGCGCACGGTACGGCCGCGGCTGTGTCAAACGTGATGCTCGGGAGCATCTTTTCTGGTCCGCTTCACTTGTGCGGAGGATGCCGCTGCTACCGCTACGGAGCATTAGCGCTCGGTAAGCGTTTCATGCGCAGCATTGAGGGTTTGTTTTTTTGGGGGTGGGGGTTGGACCCTTTCTGCAAATGAAAACCGACAGCACGGCTTCAGGAGGATGTTTGTGACACAGCTGTAATTTTTAATTTGAGGTGGGTACAAGCTGTGGTTTCACATCTAAAGATGTCAAGGCAAAATCCTCCCCCCACCTCCGACTCCAAGCCCGAGAACGCCGCACGGGGTGTCCTTTCCTGGAAGCAGTGAGAGAGCAAAAGGCAGACGGTAGTTTATTCAGCCGAGGACGGGACTCACAATAGGTGGAATGTCAGGAGGATTTAAATCAAGCAGCAGGGAAGACCCTAAAGGAAGAAGGGGGAGGAAAAAACCCCACCCTAACCTCAGAGTGTGCTTATAAAATAGCAGCTGGGAGCTACTATTGAGCCTTTCTTAAAAGCAGAAGGTATTTCTTTCTCCATCACCCCTTACTTACTAATTTTCTTAAAAATTAACAGCGAGAGAAGGCCCAGCGGGATGAAGCCCTCTTCATTTCCTGCAGTGACTGATGATGCCACAGCCCTTTGCAGAGAGCAGCGGGGAGAGATTTGGGGTCCCAGATCGGGGTGTCTCAACCCGTGTTCAGCCTGCAGCACCCAAGGGGGAGGGATTCCTCATGGGGTGGAAAATAAAAACCCTCCGAAGGAAATCAGGACGGCCACTCAAACCCATCCTCGCTGCTTGGGTGCTGAGGGGCAGTTTTGCTGCCTGGCTGTGATTTGCCCCATAGTCTGCATCCAGCTGCACCTCGGGGTTTGCTCCCTTCGTTGGCTCGTGCTGATGAGGCGATCCTTGTGTAGGAACACAGCAAGCAGCAGTGCAAATTAACCAGCGAATTAATCTTCCCTGGTGAGAGCCTGAAGGAGTTTGCTGGGAGAAGGCTGGTGATGGTGGAGGTGGCCCACACAGCATCCTTCTCCCTTCCCTTCCCTCGTCCTGGCTTTGATCCCAGCCCTGACACAGGGTTGCAGGAGCTGGACCATCCTCTGACTGTTCATGGCGAGGGTAGAGGGAGCTGTGGTGGGGCTCTGTCTCATTAGGGCACTCCGTACTGTGTTTTCCCTTGAGGAGCTAAAGACGGGGCTCTTTGGACCCAGAAGAGGGGGAGAACCAAGTAGAAAACCACTTTTCAACACTTCTGTAGGAAAAACGTTATTTCTTCTGGCATTTTCTTCCTCCTTTCTTTACCTGCTGCTAGGCAAATGTTAGATTTTGGAGGTTTTTAACTAAAAAGAGAGGCTCTGTCCGTCTGTCCCTGTAAAGCTCAGACACAGCTTCTTGCAAATGGCATTTCGCTATACCCACAAATAAGCACCGATGGAAGCTCTGCTGCTTTCAGAGTAACATAAATATTCCTGCTGAATCCTCACCTCCCTTTGTCCAGCTGAAGGCTTTTTCAGCGTGTTTATTTGCTCTGAGCTCCGCGCTGCTCTTGAATACATATAAAGTATTACCGCCGACCGTGGGGAATTTTGGCATGGCCCTTAATGGCATATTTGCATAGAGCTGTCAGAGCTCAGGCACACCTGGGCAGCAGCGCAGGGGAGGCTCCGGCAGTTTTACGCTGGCACCTCGGTCTTCCATTGGAAAAGAAATGTGTGTTAAGGTAAAAAAGAAGAAAATATCAACCCTGGAGGTATACTCGATAAAATCAAACTTCAGATCCGTGCTGCTGTTCCCGCGCTGTATCCTGGCGGCAGAGCGAGACCGTTACTGGAGAAGCAGGTGGTTAAAATTCACGTTGTACATGGGTTAAACTGCCTTTCCAGTTTGTCTGTCTGAACCTCATTGACTTAGATTTGCAGCATCGGGTCATCGCCAGTATAGCTTGTATTATGGTCATGTCAGGAAGCTCCGTAGCGCGAGGGAAAACGCGTGGTAAGAAACATCCCCTGCGCCGCGGCGCCTTTAGAGAGAAGGTCCGAAAAAGGGGCACCCAGAGATGAGGCGATGTTCTCAAGGTTACCTTGCCCCGACCATCAGTGGCAGAGCGTGGAGCTGAATCCTGCAGTGCGTACCCTGAGACCCAGCGCAGGGTCCTTTCCTCTGCGGTGTCTCCTGGCGTTGGGCTAGGAAACCTGCGAAGTGCTTATTTTGGTTTAATGTGGGAGACAACCCAGCGAGAAGGTGAGGAGAGGCAGTATAAACCTGTCTTGTTCTAGCTGGACTGACGTGCTCTGGGGCTGCCATCTGGTAGCAATAATTTATTTCCAGGTTTCCCTTCAGATTGCTTTGATTTCCATTCAGAGTTACAATAATAAGAGCGAAATCCGGATTGCTTCTCAGCCTGGCTATTGTGCGAGCGAGAGAGAACAAACCAAAATACCCCTGTCAGTCTCCAAGACTGCAAACATGCACTATGTGACCCGAAATTTCGCGTTAAAACGATCTGTCTAGAGGGCTTCTCGCTGAGGAGGCGAACAATAAAGGACAGTGGTTTCATGTAACCTTCATGCATCCGAGCCCGATAACCACGGAGGCTCCAGGAGCGCGGTAATGGCCACGTCAGTTAATTTAAGTTGCCCGGGAGGAGCAGGGGCTCAGCTCAGAAACGGATCTTTTTCCTGGTGTTTCTGCACTTTGGTGGGAAATGAAGGTTTTGGAGGATGCTGCTGCTGTTGATTTAAGCTGAGAAAAGGAGCCTGATGGTAGAAAAGAGAGCCTGGGTGTGCAGAGCCCACCCCACTCCTCCGGTGCTGTCAGTAAGACTTTCTAAATACACAGTGGTGGGGCTGTGTGAAGTTCTCTAACCAAGTAATAGGGTCTTCTCTATGGGGAAACCCCCCAGTAATCTAGGTTTTGGAGTTTTTTTTTAAAAGAAATAAAAAAAAAATGCTGCTTTGTACAGTAAGCCAGGCAAGGCAGCCTATTTGGCTTTTCCACCCTTTGGCCCTTAGCAAGGTTGGGTCCGTCCCTGTCTTAAGTGGCTCCTGTCCCCTTTGCCCGTGCGGTGACAGAGCGTGCTGCTGTCGCGTTTGATTCTGGCTTGAAAGAGGTGTTGGAGGCAATGGGAGGAATGGCTTTGGGAGGCACTATGGTGTAGCGAGGAGCCTGGCTCTTAGCTCAGATATCTTATCTAATTTTTTGAAGACAAATGTGACGTGAAATTGGATCTCGCCCGTTTGTAGGCGAGCGGCTTGTCCTTGAAGGGCAGGTTTAAGGAAAGTGAAGTTTCGCTCTGCTTTTCCCCCCC
>VUYV01000138.1:763572-774176 GCA_008711295.1 Anarhynchus alexandrinus | reverse complement strand
TAACACCAAACGTACACCTGAAAACATCTTTTAAAAAAAAAAAAAAAAAAACACAAAAAAACCCAAAAAAAAGAGCGAGATTTAGGAGCCCAGTTTGCAGAAGTCAGCAGCCCCAAGAGGGCTTTCTGTCTGGCTAATCCCAGTTCCACAATCCTGTTTAATCCTGGTGCAGCTGCTCTCTAAAAAGTGCTCGTACTTGAAAGCATCCCGGTTGTTGCACTACAATGGAAGCGCCCTTTATTACAGTACTAAATCTGTAAAGGATCAGACAATGAAATTGGATGGAGGCCAGAGAGCACAACTGCCACTGTCATCCTGGGTTAGGGCTGATGGAAAAGTAATTTGTTTCCCAGCACAAGTGATTCTCTTGCTGAATAGATTGTGTTATTTGCAATATTAGCAAAGAATTTTCAGGGTAATTGTACTGACAAAAATAATTCCAGCAGACCCACTAGGATAATCCTTTCTATTTTTTCTCATCACTTATTTTACTAATTTGCTGATTGCGAGTCTATTAGTGGTAGAAATACTTATGAAATGGAAAAGCATCGCTGAGCCTACGGTGTGAAATTGAAATTGGCATCTCACGATCCTGGATATTGTCAGGTTGGGCTGGCAAATACCCGCACCCCGCCGCAAAGACATGGATTAAACCGGACTCGAAAACAAGCAGCCATACACAAGAATAACCATTTGGGCAAACCTCCAATGAGTTAATCAAAGCGACAAGATGAATATGATTGCCAATCATAGCAGGGAAATCTGTTCCTTTCACTGAGAACTTATTTTAAAGAGATCTTCATCCAGAGGGATTTATATTCCCCTGCATGTGTGTGCATAACTCCCATTAATGTCAATACGCATTATATACGCGCACAAGGAGGAAGAAAGCAGTCCTTGGGAAGATTAGCATTTTATAGTGTCTTATATTACGAGTTTGTAATGGAAATAATGAAATCGCTTTGCTCTGTAGCCACATCAACCGAGGCTGACTTGCTGCTCCGCCGCCGTCGGGGCAGAGCTTGTGAGTCTTCCCTGGCGAGGCTCCCACTGAGGGGGGTGGATTCCCCCCCCCAGAAAAAAAGGGCACAGTGAAATGAGTTAGGAATTTGAAGATTTTGCTAATTGATTCAGAATACAGTCCTGTGACTGTTCCAAATCAGGTGGTCCCCGGTTTGCACCCACTGAAACTACTGACTTCAGAGGGCCTCTGTGTGGGTCAGGGCCCTCCTAAACAGGACCGGGTTCGAGATTAGGGCAAGTTTTACTGTGGGTTAACCCTGGGAAATACTCGCTTTCATTTCATTTCATGGGGTGTAAAGAGAAATTGCATCTCCAGGATCGCCCTGCTGCGTGCTGTGACATACAGTAGCAGCGCGGTGCCGTGGCCGCGTGCGGCTGTGTAATAAATCCTGTTATTCGGGCATATTTAAATGATATGTCAGTTGTCAGAAAATCCATATTTCACTGGTGTCATCATTGGAAGCTCATATTTCATGGCCATGGTTTTGCTATTCATGTAATTTTTTAAATTGTAAGTTTTCAAATGTGCTACAAGAAACCTCCCCATAAGTCAGCTCTGCAGATAAGATAGGAACAACAAAAAAAGAGCCAGGAACCTTCTCTAGGCTTTCTCCTTTAACTGCTTCCACCAAGGGTAGCTTTAATGAAGAAAAGCACTCATGTTTTGGGGACTTGATGGCAGATTCAGTTAATGAATTAAGTTTTCACACCGAGAGACCGTTGCAGCAGCCGCAGCCAGCGCTGCTCCTGTTGCCCATCCCAGGCAACAGAATAGCCCGTGGGTTGGTAATAACCACAAGTTGCCACTGGAACTGCTAATACGTTGCCTGTCTCACACTGACTTAATCTCTCACCACTGCCCGTGCTGCTTATACATTCGCCTTGTGTTCTTCCTTCTTTTTTTATTCCAGCCAAACCTTTTCCAAAGGCCTCTTCCCCCAGCCACAGCCCCTCCAGCAGTTACGTGAAGAGCACTTCATCTTCCTCCACAGGCTTCGACTACTCCCACGACGCCGAGGCTGCGCACATGGCTGCCACTGCCATCCTCAACCTCTCCACCCGCTGCTGGGAAATGCCGGAGAATCTCAGCACCAAGCAGCAAGAGGCCCCCGGCAAGGTGAGCCCAGCACGCAGCGGAGCGGGTTCAAACTTGAAGTTTGGGATGGGAGAAATACCTTTTTTTTTTTTCACCCTTCCTTTCATTTTAATTTTTAAATATAGAGGGAATGCAGGGACTCATCATCACCCTTTTGCTCCCTGCTTTGGGTGATGCAGTTTAGAGGAGGTATTCTTGGCTCTTAGTGTGTTACGGAGATGCATCGTGGTTCACATTACCCACCTGAGACGAGCATCGCTCCCAAGCAGAGACTCAGGGTTGGTTTCAGTTGCTCACTGGTCTGTATCTGATGCCATTTGAGATTCCCCAGTTGTGTTCAGGCTGACCTCCAGCTATTTTTCAGAGAAACAGAGGAGTTTCTCTGGAGGAAGAGAGAGAGTTCCCCTGAGTTCCTCTGAAGGAAACAGAGACCGGTTTCCAAAAGTCCCATGTTGCATTCCCAGCCTTGGGCAGATGTCTTAGAGACCATGGGGCACCTTCAATGGCACTAGATGCCTGTGCTCAAGCAACTGAGTCGAAACGCCACGCTGCTGGTGGTACAGGGGTACATTTGCATGGCATGTTTCTGAAATACTTATGAGAGAGCACCCCTTCCATTCAGTTCCCTCTAACTGACTGTGGAGAGGACGGGACATGAATAACCTGCCCCTCCCCCACTGCAAAAGACAAATGGGGGCAAGATTCCCGTCGGGAATTGCTGGCAGCTGCTAACGCTGGGCATGTTTCCAACCTTCCAGTCCATGGACATTGAGGTGGATGAAAATGGGACTCTGGACTTGAGTATGAACAAGCACCGCAAACGGGAGAGCACCTTTCCCAGCAGCAGCAGCTGCAGCAGTAGTCCCAGCATGAAGTCCCCAGATGTGTCCCAGCGCCAAAACAGTACCAGTGCCACGAGCAGCACCATGACCTCCCCCCAGTCCAGCCAGACCTCCCGCCAGGATGAATGGGACGGGCCCATTGACTACACTAAACCAAACCGTCAGCGGGAAGAGGAGCCAGAAGAGGTGAGTGGTGACTTTTGATGTTTAAATAACACCTCGTGGGTGACTCAATGCCATGTCTGCCTGCACAGTTGTCCTATTTTCCCCCCAACCCCCTCCTTTGCCCTTTAAGCCTCGGAGAGAAGTATTATTAACTTCATCAGTGCTACCAGACTTTGCCTGTGGATGACCAGGCAGGAGGCAGAGCTGTCCTGGGGTGAACACGGGTGCTGTTGGCTCCTCTGGGGTGTTCGCGCTAAGGAAGACCCCACCGCTTGCGTTGCCCTGCGTCTGCGGTGCTTTCTGCGTTGTAAATCCTTTCGGCTCATTTGCACCAGTAATGGTCCTGGTGACGTTCGCTCCCCAGGATGATTTATATCTGCCATTAGCAGATCCCAGTAACATTAATCCTTGCGGGTGGGGGAACCCAGCCATTACCTCTTGGCTGGGTGAGTGTCCTGGCACTGGAAGCGATGCTCTGCCTCTCTGCCCAGGGGGAGGCAGGCGCTGCTGAGGATGAGTATGGGGGATTGCACCGGCCTCCAGCCCTTCAAGACCTTGGAAAAGCCAAGTGTAAAGCCCTGTCCAGATGTATTTTTCATATTCCTCCTATGACAAGGGGCAAGTACATAGTATTTGATCCCTGGTTTGGGTACCGCAAGGCGCTTGCAAAGGGCTCAGGAGTGTTGGCAACGCTGCACTAACTGGGATGAACCTGGGATCCTTTCCCACCACGGCTCAGCAGCGATGATCACCACTACAACCACTTTTCCTGGCTGTTTTCTTGCAGTCAGAGCCTGCTGCCCACTCTTTTGCCTCCTCGGAAGCTGATGAGCAAGAAGTGTCGGAGGAAAACTTTGAAGAACGAAAATACCCAGGGGAAGTTACTTTAACCAACTTCAAGCTTAAATTCCTCTCCAAGGACATCAAGAAAGAGCTGCTCACGTAAGTCCTGCCTTCTTGTCTCTTCCTCCAAAATGTATAAAATATGTACCCAGCACAGGCAGGCTGGTAGGAGACAAAACTTATTAGCAAATACATTTTAAAAATTAGAAGTGTAGTTCCCTTTCTTACTGTGATTGGTCTTCCCTCATCTAAGCAGTTCAAATGAAAGCTGGAAGAGAAACCCTGTTCTCATAAAACTGCAGCTCATTGAGGCAGAATACATTCCCATATGGCCTTGAAACTCTGCGGTGATGAAAGAAACTTTCTGGGGAGCTCGGTGCTCTCAGGTTTCATGGATGTGCATGTGGAAACCTCCTTGCAGCACCCGTTTTCCCTGGTATTTTCCTGCAAGAGTGTTTCTGGCACAGTGATAGAGCCTATCTCATCTCCTGCCCCCTCGTTTCGGGACACTGGGTGATGCTGTGGAGCCAAGAGCACCCAAGGGATCTCAGTACCTTCTCGATGGGGGTGTTGAACCGGAAGGTGCCTTTTTGGGAAGACAGGACTTGTTGGCTGCTTAATGTAGAGAAACGGGTCCCATCACGGTGATACCGGAGGGCCACAAAACATGAATTAGGGCTGCAGCAAGATTGGTGTCATGCTGCATCTTACATTGGAGAGAGATCCTAACCCCGCTCACATCTCTGTATTCGTGGCACTGGGTGGGTGGAAATAGAAACCCACATCTCTTCTATTAGGTGGAGTATTGCTGTGCATCCCCACTGATCCCCAAACTAATGATTAATGTTTAGGGTCTGACCCAAACACTGCAGCTGGGACCTGGCTCCGATCTAACGGCATGTCGGGATCAGTCTGGAGGTTGTGATGGGGAGGTCTCCCCTCCCGGGCATCCCAGCAGATCTGCTGCGTGTGGGCCTGTGTCTGACCTTCCCATATGTTAAACAGGGAAGAGGCGGTGGGCATCGCTTTGCTGACCTTATACAACGTAGCTTGTTATTTGGCCACGCAAGCAGGAGGCGGAGGGAGCAGTCAGGCAGGGAGGGGACCCGTGGGGGCAGAGCAGCAGCAGCATCTTCCCTAAATGAGCAAAGCAGAGACCAGCTGCCCTATGCAAAGCTCTAAAGGCTTTTTTTAAAACCTAGCAGCGACGTGAATAGCGACTTCGGAGGTAGAGCCCTGAAGTCCTCCTGTGCTTTAATGGTATTATGAGGGTAGAGAAATTTCCTAAATGGAAACAGCCCTGGAATAAATAAATGGTGTCGTGGACAGCCCTGTGCCCTTTCTCCCCATTTAGCATCCTTCTTCCTTTCTGGCCCAAGGGCTGTAATGAATTAGCTGTCCTTAACGCAGGAGCAGGTTTGCCCGCTGTGCCTGTTTGATGCTCCGTGTCCGGGTGTAGTTCTTGGGCCACCTCCAGGTGCTGACGGCAGTCGCCGTGAAGGTGGTCCTCACCTTTGTCTTCTCACCGCCCTCCTGTCGGCACAGGAGTGGGTACCACGTAGCAATACATCACTGCTGCTCGAACACCTTCATATCAGTGCTGTGGCTGTGGAAAGGACTCAAGGGTGAGCAGGGAATAGCCGCATCCCCACGCCTCAACCTGCCGGGCCAAACCGTCCTGGGACATCCCTGCGGTGTCCCGGGACATCCCCGCTCTCTCGCATACCCCCTGGCCTCGGGCAGGCAGGGCACGACTGTGCCAGAGCCTCACTGCTCGGGCACAAACCGGATTTTATTCCCCGGATACCGAGAAGGGATGGCGCCTTTTCCCATCGCCCACGCAAGGGCAATTCTCTGTGGAGGCAGTGGAGGGGGACAGGTGGGAAACACAGCCCGGCGAAGGCAGTGGGTGGGATGTGGCAGCTTCTGCCCATCCTTAATTTAGGAGCCCCACAAGCACACAAGTCAAAAATGACTTTTATTCCCTGGCTGGAGCAAACATTTGTTTTCAAGCTTTTCTTTGCAGCTATAAGGTCTTAAAAAAAAATAAAAATAAAATTCAGAAAGCTGAAATTTGACATTTTTGGGGACTAAGCTGGTTCCCACAGCCAGAGCTTCAGTATTGCCAAAATCATGCAAATAGGCAGCACCCAGACGGTGGTGTTCACGCCTGTGCGTCCATGCCACCCAGCAGGCTGCTTTAAGTCTTCTACTGCCACAGAGAAAGACCACGCGACTAAGTATTTGGAATCCATTCTTCACATTTGCCACAAATTTTTTCAATTTTCTTTTTTTCAAATTTTCTTCAGGACCCTTGTGATCTTTTGGGAACAAAAAAGGGAGGAAAGGGAAACAGCGGGTTTATTTGCATGCAAACATATGAGCACATGCCGAGGTCCGATGGAAGGAGCCGCCGTAAGGGGTCTGGCTGACCCCCCTCCCAGACAGACCCCGAGGAGGGCTCAGGTGGCTGTGCAGATCCGCGGCGCTCGGGTGAATCCATTGCTTTCCAGCACTTACGCTCGTCGTTGTTGTTGTTTTGTTGTTGCCCAGTTGCCCGACCCCAGGCTGTGACGGCAGCGGACACATAACGGGAAACTATGCCTCTCACCGCAGGTGGGTTCACCTTTTTTTCGTGATTCGGACTCTAAAGACAACTTTTTTTTTTTTCTTTTAGTATATTTTTTGACCATGTGGATAGTTTGGTTCTGTTTCCTCCCACCTTCTGTTGCCCCTCTCCCTCCCCACGCCCCGGCCCTTTTTCTTTTTCCTTTTTTCTTTTTTTTTTTTTTTTTTTTGCTTATCCAGATATTCCATCTCTTCTCTTTCAGCCTTTCTGGTTGTCCTCTTGCTGACAAGAGCCTCAGAAACCTCATGGCTGCCCACTCTGCTGACCTCAAGTATGTTTGCGCTCAACTTGGAACTCCTTTTTTTTTTTTTCTTTTTTTCCACCCTTTTTTTCTTTCTTCCCCCTCCCTGCCACCCCCTCCTCTTGCTCTGCTTTTGCTTTTCCATCCCCTCCCTTCTCCTTTCAAAGAGACGATCAAAATCCGCCTGCGAGGAGCTCTGGTGGAGCCCGACCTCCAGCTGCCGCGTTGGGAAGAGTCAGCATCATGGAGCAAGGCTTATTTTGGGGAGGGGGGATCACGGCAGCGATCAGAAATAACTGGGATCCCTGGCAGGTTTCCTTTGGGCACATAAATACGCTATTTTCTTTTTCATTTGGTGTCTTTTCCCAAGCTCTTGTTTCCCCGGTTTGTGCCATAACCCTTCTCATTCAGCGTTTTTGTACGGCTCTCAAATAATCCAAAGCCGAGATAAAGGCACACGCTTTGTTTTTGGGTAGAGACACAGCTGGGAAAATACCAGCAGGACATTGCGAAAAGAAGCCAACTCTTTTGGAGAAGCCGGGATGCTAATTTTATGCTGAATTTTAGGGGTTGTTTGGGATGCAGTGCTGGAGGTTCCTATTCATTTCCACGGGAGTGTGATTTGTGAGGGAATGGAAGAGGGAATGAGCAAAGGCTTGGTGAGGCCGGATCCTGAGCCAGTGGCAAAGAGCTCATGGGCACACGAATGAATTTGTTCCTCTTTCTGCTCCTGATGTTCACATTTTCGTTCAAGTATCTTCCTCTGACTCCTGTTTTCAGCTTCGCTGCTGTCTTCCCAAAGCTCCTCGTTTTCACTAGGTGCTCATTCTTCACTAGAGGGTTTCCCAAATTCTCTCTTAGGTTGCCTCCCCTGAAAAAAGGTTTAATAGAAATTGTGTTTAAAATAGATGGAGACACTGGGGGGACCCAACCTTCCCCCCCACCCAACCCACATCAGTGGGGAAAACCTAATTGTGAATTTTTTTCCAACATCACTTCCACGGAGTCAGCCAGTTTTTGGAGGCTGATTCTCCTCTGAGCTCCCCGCTTTGCTGAATCCCATTTCAGGATTATTTAGACCCTGAGATACTCATAACTATAAGCGAAGAGCCTCTGTGGAGAGTAAAACCTCATGGGGGGCTTCACATTGCAGAGGCTCACCATAAAAAAAAATATGTCCTGTGTGCTGTATGCACTCGGTGATGTTTGGAGCCACGAGAAGAATAGTCAAGTCAGGTGGGAGCCCCTTTGGTCACTAAGGTGGTCGGTAAAGCCCCAAATCCCATTTTGGTGGCCCGGAGGGCAGCGGGGGTCCAGGACTGCTCCGCACCCCACCGCCGAGGCGGGTGCTGGTGCCAGGAAACTTTTCGTTAACCACCTGCTCCTTATCACAGAGGTGGAAAAAGTAGCTGGATTAGTTGATATTAATAGAATATGCTAGTGGAGGGAAAGGACTCGCATGATTAGTGCTAAGTACACTTAATCATGCATTATAGACGATATACGTTTCGAAAGTACCTCTTAAGAGAGCTTTGCTGAACTGGTGTTTCTCCAACAGCCTTAAAGAATAGCCCAGTGATCAGGCAATTAGCGTTAAAGATATTAAAAGCTCTCAGGAACAGTGCCCGTTTCCAGTAAGGGCCCAGAGAGAAAGCAAACGGGGTCGTCCCTGAGACCGAGCATCGCGCCCAGCCTCGCCGTGCAGTGTCCTCATCCCCTTGGGCATCCAATCGCAGTGCTTTTCATCAAAATACTATTTAAAACAGGAGACTTCTGGCCAAAACAAAGCTTTTTAATGTTATTTCTCAAGTGCTGCTTTTTTTACTCTGCCCTGGTGAGGATGGGAGCAGAGGAGGGAGGAAGGGAAGAGGATTTGGAGATATTACAGATAGCGCAGTCATCGCTTTTCACAACTTCAGATAAGGCCGTGTCAGTGTTTCCATTATAAATTCTATTTCAGGGGTTAATATCCCTGATATAAAAAACATAGCTCCAGGCTGGAACATGCAATAAAAGGTCTCTGTCGGTATGATTTGTCTCCAGATAATTAAAAATAAAACTCAAATCACTTCTCTCCCTTTTTTAAAAGTCCTGAAAGGCAAAAAGGAGTTTGGTGTTCGTGTTTTCATAATTTCATCCCCCCCCTGAAGCTAGAACAACACAGAAATAGTTTTGCTTTCTGCTTTAACAGCGTATAGCAGGGAAATGTCACAGTCATCTCTTAAACCTGTAATTTCTAAATGAATTAGAGAATTTGCACCTTCATCGGGGTCCTGCTGGATGTGTCCCTTCTCTTACTGCACCGGACCTATGTGCATTTATGTTTTCTTGGGTCTGAGCAGGCTGAGCCTTGGTCCTGACTTAGTCTCTCAGAAGGGTGGCAGGGAGACACGTCCCCTCCTCAGGCGAGGTCTCAATTTTTTTTTGCCGATTGAAACTATTCAATGGCCCACAAATGCCAAACCCTCCCTCAGAGCTGGTGCAAAGAGGAGAATTTTGATATTTTCTATTTTGAATTTTGATATTTTCTAACAAAAAAGAGAAAAAAAACCACCAGAGGACTTTTGAACAGGCCATTTTCCAAGCTGCAGAACTAAAGGCGTCTGTGGAAATCATTGCTCCGTTGACCCTCGGGGGCCAGAGCACCCCAGCTATACCATTGCCCGGGACAGGCATGAGCTTTCCCAAAGGCGTTGGCCTCGGGGGCTGCCCGTGCACCACCCCGTGTTGTCCATCAGTTCACTGGGGTGTCCTGGAGACACATCACTCCCTGCTCTGCTGCGGGCTACCACGAAGTGCTACCAAACCAGGCACTGGTGGCTTTAAAGATGGGGATCAAGAAAATGGGGACAAGATCCTCCCTCGAAGAAAAAGGGCACTCTGCGAGCTTGTGGTCATCCCGTGAGCTCAGAAGCGAGCGGCTGGGCATCTCCCGCTCATCCCGCGGCAGCACCGTGGATTTCCTCCCCCCGGTGCTAATCGCTTGACTCAAACAGCCCTGGCTAATTGGCAGGCTGGCGTGCGCATCCTTGGCGAGCACTCCTCGCCTCTCCGCCTTGTCCCCATGACAACTTTTATGTCCGCCGCGTCACCTACAGCATTCGGAGCAGATCTTTGTACTTGTGGTACTTCATATCCCCTCACCTCTCTCGCTTCTGCGCCCTTAATGATGCGGTGCTTAACTCGTGCCATTATCTTCGCTGCCGCGCGGTAGGGCTCGCAGCCCCTGCTAGCCTTTGTGCAGGTTTGTGTGATCACAGAACTATTCTCCGGGCTTCGCTTTCAATCGCCGCCCGGAGTGCTGGCTGCTTACCTTCAAACCCGTGATCATGGCTGCATCTTCAAAGACCCCTTTGTAACGGCAGCGGCTGAGGACCGAGGGGCAGATTTTGCACCGACGCACCAGAAGCTGCTGGTGCACCGTGTGTGGTGACCTGGTGATCCCCAGCCCAAGGGGATCCCATGGGCAGCTGTCCCCTAGTAGACACCCCCCTCCCTCGCCCATGGTGTTATGGAAGGAGGAGACGTGAGGTTAACCCAACCTTTTCCCTCCTATTCCTTCATTACTTTCCATCAGAGGCATCAAGTGGTTTTGGACTCTGAGGTTTTAGAGAGATGGGAGCTGACCTCTTCTCCCTGGTGACAAGTGATAGGACAAGAGGAAACGGGTTCAAGTTATGTCAGGGCAGGTTTAGATTGGATATTAGGAAGTATTTTTTCACTGAAAGGGTTATTAAACATTGGAATAGGCTGCCCAGAGAGGTG
>VUYV01000138.1:739322-763392 GCA_008711295.1 Anarhynchus alexandrinus | reverse complement strand
CTCTTCAGGGTAGGTTAACGGTTGGACTTGATGATCTTAAAGGTCCCTTCCAACCTCACTAATTCTATGATTCTATGATTCTATGACCCTCCTGGGGTGGGGTGTCTGATTGCCCTCAGTGAGATTAGCCCCTGCCAAATCACCCAGACCTGAGCTGAGACCTTCTGTTGGCCTTCCTCTTGGTGTTGGCTGAGGTGGCCCCGGAGGAGAAAGCTTGATGGCCAAGTTGTCCAGAGTTGTAGGTTATTTTTCTGGTTTCTTGTCTGTGCCTGCATCCAACCCAATGACCCTGGATGGTACCTGCCATCTCCTGACGTCTTCCTCAGGAAGACGGACACTGTCCTGGAGGTCTTTTTTTAGCTCCTTTGTTATCATCTCCTGAGCTGTCCCTTTCGTGAGGGTGGGGAGAGAGGCTGGGACCCTCGTCTCTCCTCTGAAGAGCACCTACCTGCCACACTCCCAACTTCCCCACCTCTTCCCACAGATGTTCCTCTCCAACGCCAACATCACGCAGTGATGCAGCGACTTCGGTATCGCGGATATTACAGACCGGTCCTTGTTCTTACGGAAGGAGAAGGGGCAGGAAGAAAAACCTGCTGCTGTGTTGACAGTCCCTACATTTCTCTTTGAAATGAGCTGTCGCAAAGCGTCGATCCCCTGCTCGCATCCCCAGGCTAATCTGAGCATCCCTTTCCTCCGCAGGTGCCCTACTCCTGGTTGTGATGGCTCTGGTCACATAACAGGAAATTATGCATCGCATAGAAGGTAAGATCTCCCTTAAATTATTTTCTCTGTAGCCTCTTTCTGTGGTTTTTTTTTTTTTTTTTTCTTCCCCTGCAGTGGGCAGAGTTGTAAAGTTCTGAATAAAACATTAATGTTACTGACAACTGAAGCCTATTTTCATCTCTTTAATCTGACTTCTCTCTTTTTTTTTTTTGATGTTTCCAGCATCTGATTAGAAGCTCCCTTCAACAGAATAAAAGACAAAGGGTCAGATTTTAGCTGATGCAATGTTCCCGTTAATAATGCTACCTATTTATGACTTCTATTATCACTTTAGAGCATTAATAGCAGAGATCTGAGCCTTCTGTTTCAACAATTCCATTAAACATCGCAGGCTGTTAGCAGATATCTTCTTATCTAGACACCATTAATTACTGTCCATCTCCCTCAATTTTTTATTATTTTTTTTTTTCCTCCTGACTTCTCCTCGTGATGTGAAGCTGCAAAACGAGAGAGATCAAAAACACTGTGCCAAATTCAAGGGAAAGATGACTGAAGCGGGGGAATAGCAAATGCAGTGATTCTGCCAGTGAGACAGCCCTTTCTTCTCTTTTTAACCACAGTCTGTCAGGCTGCCCTCGTGCCAAGAAAAGTGGGATCAAGATCACCCCGACAAAGGATGATAAAGAAGACCCAGAGCTGATGAAGTAAGTCTGGAGAAAACTCCCGAGCGGACCCTCCCGCTCGATCCCCTTTGCCTCGCACAGGTTGATGCGGGGGAGCAGCATCCATCCCGCATCCCCCCTCGCTGGCGCTGCTCGGAGCATCGTCTGCCAAAGCTCTTCCGCTGCTTTCCAGGGAATTTCTCCCTGACCCCAAAAAAGGGGGTATAAGTTTGAAACGCGATTGCAAAGTCAGGAGGTTGGGGAGGTAACGGTGTATTCTTTCTTACTTGTTTTTACGGATGTGAAATGTAGGCTGGTAGGGCGTGAACAGTCCCTCTCCTACCTGTGCTTGATGCAATGCCTGGAAAAATCACCAGTGTTGTAAAGGAGGGTAAAAACCCACAGTCAAGTGAAATGTCGCAGGTTTTTGGGCAGGCGAGGGGTGCTGGTGGGCTTGCTTAACCCCCAGGAACACGGTAGAAATAGAAACTATCCAGCACTGAGTTGGGTGAGGATCCGGTAACCTCCAATAAGACACGTTTTGTAGAGTCTTTGCCACGGCTGAATATTCAGAGCGAACAGAAAAAGTCTTTCTCTGCTGCCTCAGGCTGAATTTTTCAGAACATCCCAGGGGGTTTATCCTACTGGGAACAGAGATTTTAAATCCCTTAGTCGGCCTCGGGAGTTTCATTGCTGTGAAATCCATTTGTCCTGACTTTTAGCAAGTCCCAGCACCATGGGCTCAGCATCCAGGGCCTGATGCGAGGTTCAGGGTCCGTGTCTCGATCCCTCGCACAGCTACAGGACATCAAAGCCTCTATGGCAGGGCTGGGGCCAGCACTGACTCCAGCATCCTATTTTTGGTTAACCCAGAGCATCCCCAGCCCTTCTGGCGCCTGTCCGCTCACCCAGCAAGTGCAGGTGGAGGGGGGTAAAAAGAAACAAGGAAAAACTTATCAACCCCCTCCAAGAGTTTCTGGATGCCCGTGAGCGCTGGCATTTCTGGCCAAACCCCTTTGGCTCAGCAGATTGTCCCCAAATACATGTTTTTTTTCCCCATTTTAGCCCTAGGGCAGGTGTTGCCCTTGCAGAAGAGCAGAGGTGAATACCTCCGTGTGTCCGGGGTTTGCCCTGGAGCAGCGGCTGAGCCGAAGAGGGACCCGGTGGGTGCGGAAGAGCCCCGCGGGGGCTGCGGGAAACTGGGATGCGCCAGCCGCGGGAAGGACCTTTAAGTGAAAGATGGTATTTGAACCATCTGCTCTGTTCCTACTCCTCAGTCTACAGGAAGGAAAGCCTCCCAGTTAAATGAGCCGTGTGATAATTAGCAGGAGTTAGCAGAGTTTATTAAAAATTAAGCAAGCTACTCGAGAATCTGTAGGAATAAATCCTTTTTTTGGCTCAAATACACTAAATTGCTGGTGGCATTGTACTGCTGTGCCATTAAGCAGTGACACAGCGAAGGAAAGGACAAGCAGCAAATGCTGTTGTGCAACTGCCGGCGGTTGCACGTTTGCTTCTTTCACCGCAGTCGGATGTCCCCGCTGGGGGAGGTCGCCCCTCCCCAGGTTTTCCCAAGGGACACGTGTCCTTTGGGGCTGGGGAAGCCGTGGCTTTGCTCATCCTTGCCTGCCCCACTCAGGGCTGGGACCGGTCGGGGATATGCCAAAGGGCTGCCCAGTGCAAAGAGATTGCTTCCCAGTGGAAGGAGAAAGGGGCTTCTATATGGCTGTTTTGTTACGGTGCAGCCGGTGTGGGTACAGGAACGCGGGACGAGCTGTCAGGGCATCCCCAGTGGAATGACGGTCACCACCTCACTCACCAGAGGTTGGGGCTCTCCTAGTCCACCCTGTTGTGGTTTAACACCAGCCGGCAACTAGAACCACGCAGCTGCTTGCTCACCCTCCCTTTTTCCCCCCAAAGAAAGGTGAGGGGAAGGGGGAAAAAAAGAGGGGGAAAAAAAAAGAAGGGGGAAAAAAAAAAGAAGGGGAAAAGGAGAGAAAACCCAGGTGGGCTGAGATAAAGACAGTTGAATAGAAACAATAACAGAAAAATAATAATAATGACACAGGTCACTCTCACCACCCGGTGAATTGGCACCGTCCTGTCCTGAACAGCAATCGTGGATTCCTCCCCCCCGCCCCCGGCTAACCCCCATTTATATACTGATGTCACATCTATGGGATGGAATATTCCATTGGCCATTCCATCCTTCTGTCTGGGCTTCTATGGGAAGCTGAAAAAAGTCCTTGAATAGTGTAAATATCACTTAGCAACAACTAAAAACAATAGGTATTATTGACATCCCTTTCACAGCAATCACCGGAAAGAAAATTAACTCTTTCCCAGCTGAAACCAGGACGCGCCTTAAAGGTGCGAACGCTGGGAAGCTAAAACGGCAAGAAATGGGGGTTGGAGCATGACCAGAGCCGGGATTTTCTGACTCCTAGAAAAGAGATAAAGCTGATGAGCTGACGCCGTCCGCCCCCGGACTGGCCTGGGATGCTCGTTGTGGCTCTGCTGCTCCATGGACTGTGGGCAGGGCGCAGGCAGCGCCGGCTGCGGGGTTCTCTGCGGCGTGAGGACCTGAAGGCGTTCCCCAACGTCCCGCGGCACCGGCAGCAACCTCCGCTCCTCCAGCACGGCCAAGGAGGAGCAGCAGCTCCTCCGAGATGCGGAAAACACCAGGGTGCGGCGGTCCCGTGGCTGCCGCCATCCCCCAGCCCTCGGCAATCCCACGCTCTGGTTCCCGCAGGTGCGCCCGGGGCGGGTTTTTGCGTTAAGGAGCTTTGGCTCTAAATCCATCCTCCGTCTGCACCGAGCGCCACTTGGAACCCGGCCGAGTTTTGCACATCGCCACCGAGGAGAAAGTCATTTGGTCCCTGTTGTTTTTTGCTGTTCATCCTTCAAGTAATTTGCTACAGACGTGATCGAACAGATCACCTCAACCTTCAGCCCGGCCCCGGCATAAAACGGAAGCATCCGCGGCTGCCTAATTGATCAACAGCTACCGGTGCTTCCGTTAAAAAAAAAAAATTAAAAAAAAAAAAATTTAAAAAATGTCCAAGCCGGCTGTTTTGCACAATAAGGCTCTGGATTATTTTTTTAACAATGAAAATGTAATGGAAGTTAAATTAACAGCGTAAAATATGTAACGGTTGGGCCGTAACGGCTGCATACTAAATGCTGGGGTTTGTCTCTTTCTCTCTCTCGCTCTTTTTTCCCCCCCTCTCCTTTTCCTCCTGAGGATTCAGTAATTTGCTCGTGATCATATAAAAGCAATGATGTTATGAATTTACTGAGGATCCTGCTGGCAGGGATATTATAAGTGAATTGTGCTGCATTTGCAGCTGATTAAAATCGAGATCAGCATTTTTCAAATTATCTCGGGAAAAGGCTGGGTGTGCGGCTCCCCCCTTCTGCTGTCATCTCCCTTTTGTACGAAATATAAACAATCAGGGTAATGATTTCTGCGGTGAAACGCAGCTTGCGATTTTCAGGAGCAGCTCAGCGGATATTTTGCTGGGGAAACTCGAAGTCCCTAACTGCTCTCAAACCGACGACACGGGGGTCGTTTTTGCCATTTCTTACCTATTTCCACCTCCCCTTTTTTTAGAGCGACCTCCCTCGAGTAATAAACTTTTAACTGTGTTTATAATTGGCTGGCATCTTTAAACAAACGCAAACCACAGCAGAAACCTTAATAGATACACCGGGCTCTGCCGAACGGCTGAATTTAGTGAGAGCAGTCCATTAAGCGGGGAGTTTGGGAGCGGGGAGGGGAGAGGTGCCTTTGGAGGCACTCATCCTCCCGGCAATTAGCACAAGTCGTGTCAGCGCTTCTGCGACGCCCCTCGCAGCTCCTGTGTGCTTTAACCGGCCATAAACGGCGGCAGAAGCACGGGGGCGGGAGGGCTCCTGAGCCGCCCTGATGGTAATTCCCACTTTTATCCCCTTGCGAGCGCAGGTCGATCTCTCGGTAGCCGCAGGATGTGAAACCAGGAGGAGAAGGAGAAGGAGGAGGAGGAGGAGGAGGAGGAGGAGGATGCAAGCAGTGCCGGAGGGTTTATTTGTCCTGTCTGATGGGGTACGGGCTCAGAAACCCCTCAGATGCCCTCCTTGCAAGAGAAGGTTTCAGCTTCTTGGCGCACAGGTTGCAGCCTGACCTGCTCCCAGGTCTCGGACTTGTTGATGGGGAAGGGTTGTGTCCCCATGGGCACAGAGAGTGCTCCTAGATGGCGTTGACCGTGCTAGTGTAGGGTGATGAAGTTGATGACCTTGGGTTCCTTGGCAGTAACGCTGGGAAGAGCCGGCTGGAAATGTGTGGTGTTTTGGTGTGAACGTGTCAGCCTTGGTTCACGTCAGGATCCAAAGTCAGGCAGCCCAACCTGCCATCTTTGCCCTCGGTGAGGCACCAAACACAGAGTTCTGGACACCACTGGGACCTGCTTTTGCTGCAAGTGTGAGTGCGATGTGACCTCCACAGCCTTCCCCTCTTGCAGGTTTTACCTTGGTTCTCTTTGGCTCTTTTGAAGGGGCAGTCGTAGCTCAATCTCCCATCTGCCCTTTCCATCAACGAAACATTTACCACGTAAGATCCAGATGAGATCCCCAAATGTGAACGCTCACTTCCCCGGCTTCCTCGTTCCTGCTCATGCTTTATTTCCTTACACCCCCCTTCATTCCCGTGCTGTAATTTTTGGTAATTCCCTGTGCCCAGGTGTCCGGTTCCTGGCTGCGTTGGGCTTGGACACATCAGCGGTAAATACGCCTCTCACCGGAGCGCATCAGGGTGCCCTCTCGCAGCCCGCAGGCAGAAGGAAGGATCGCTCAACGGCTCCTCGTTTTCCTGGAAGTCGTTGAAGAACGAAGGCCCGACCTGCCCAACCCCGGGCTGCGACGGCTCCGGCCACGCCAATGGGAGCTTCCTCACTCACAGAAGGTAAATCGCAGGGCTGAAATCGTCATGAGCGTGACAACATTGCCGCGGACTAACCAACCTGCCCGTAGATGCCGCTTGAGCATCGTCCCGCTCTTCGTGCAAGGCTCAATAGCCGGTGCTTTTGATGCCGACCTCAGTCAGGTTGCTCCAAGGGTGGTGTTTTCTGCACAGAAGAAAACACGGAGTTGTTTCAGTATTGCAATGCTGAGATGCGGATTGGGCAAAAATCATGAAAAGTCCTTCCATGAGCAAGCCAGAACGGGACTTCGGCGCCCAAACCAGGGATGTGACGCCCAAGCCAGCCAGACTCATCTCACCTTCCTCACCTGTCATGCCCTTTCTTTTAGGAAACAATGTGTTTTTTAATCTTTGCTCAGAGAAAATTGCTCTCGCTTTATAAACGGGGAGCTTTGTGGCATTATTCATAAAGCAATTTCCTGTGTACCATAAAAAGCTTTTAGAAGAACTATCTCGCAGCATGAACTCCACCAAATGGTACGCGCTCTTGTTGGGAACATAAGCACCTATAAATACCTAGAGTTTATGAAATCCATTTTTACTTGCTTTTCAGTTTGTCAGGGTGTCCAAGAGCTACTTTTGCTGGGAAGAAAGGAAAACTCTCAGGGGATGAAATTCTCAACACAAAGTTCAAGACCAGCGACGGTAAGGATTTTCACTCCTTTTGCCCCGCAGGTGTGGCAGGGCATTGAGCCCGGATATCTTTTGCTTTGCAGACCGGGGAGGTTTCGACAACTGAAATCTGGCCCCAGATTTGCAAGGATATCATGTGCTACAAACACCCATTTTTGGGGGGTCCTGGGTGTTGGGGGTGGCATGGTACCGGCACTGCTCCCTGAGTGACACACTGTGAGGGAGTAGGTGAAACGATAAAGAAGGAGTTTCCATAATGAAATTCCAGGAAAAAAAACACATTAATTCTGAAATCGAGTTTAGAGTTGGTGGGTTGTTTTTTTTCCAAATATTCACTGGCATTTTTACAAATCCTTTGCAGTTGTTCAGTGATTTTCACCTATTCAGGGCTTTTAATCCTGAGATATTTCTGGATCTGGAATTTTGTTAGCGATGGCACTTTGCATTTTCAGTGCTATTACCGAGGTTTCTGTGGTATTTGACAAGGCTCGGGCATTTAACTTGAATACTTACATAGCGTGGAACCTATAAATATCTGCACTCTCCTAGAAATATTACTTTATTTTATGAACCTTGTAATTTCTAATCAAGACATGCATTGGTTTTTTAAATGGCATCTTCCCAAACTCAGGACCGGAGGGAATGACCTGAGTTTTCAGGGCAATCAGCCTTGCAGGGTGTGGGGATGTGCCGGACTCCCACCGCTATGCTGCCGTTGGCTTTTGCATTTACATATTATAGAATCATAGAACGGTTTCGGTTGGAAGGGACCTTGAAGATCATATTGACCTATGAAGTAGCATTGAACCATGATGCTAAAAACACGACTAAAAAAATGTAAATAAAAAACCAATAGGTGAGATGGGCATCCCATTTAGAGGATGTAAAAGCAAAGGCGAGGACTTTGTGAGTGGTGATGTCTACACAACAGGATGGGCTCAGCAGAAAGCCCAACCTTTTTGCTTCTCCCGCGGGCGTCTGCTGATTGACCACGACATTCCTCCCTGCAGTTCTGGAGAACGATGAAGAGATCAAGCAGCTGAACAAGGAGATCAGTGAGCTGAACGAGTCCAACTCGGAGATGGAAGCGGCCATGGTGAAACTGCAGTCGCAGGTTTGTGTGCTTGGACGTGCATCCAGACCCAGGGCTGGATGCGCCTTGCCTGGGGGGCGGTGGGTGCCATCGCGGAAGGGTTGGTAACCCTGCCCTGCTCCTTGCTCTGCAGATCTCCACCATGGAGAAGAACCTGAAGAACATTGAGGAGGAAAACAAAATCATAGAGGAGCAAAACGAAGCCCTGTTCCTGGAGCTCTCAGGGTTGAGCCAGGCTCTAATCCAAAGTCTTGCCAATATCCGCCTTCCGCACATGGTAAGAAACTTTGACAACGCTTCCCCCGGCCGGCGTGATGGAGGGAGCTGGGCAAAACCCCATTCACAATAAGGCTTATGTACAATTAAAGAGTGGGAGAATTTCTCTGCGTACACCTACACGTCCTTTATAAGATCAGTACTTTTGCCTTATCTCTGAAGCTTGCGTTCGATCTCCCTTTTGTTGTCATTTTCTGCTGATCTCCCTTTGTATCTATTGTTCTGTCTCATTACATCTGGGAGCATTATCACAAAATAGGAAACTTTATCAAGGGCACCCAGCGCCTTTTAGGCTAAGACAGCACAAGCAGAGATCAGGAGGGATTGGATTTCAACGTCAGAAAGATCTTACAGCTCCTATTATAATGCAGGTAGTTTCAATTCAGTTTTGAATAGCTGGCAGCCAAAGAATAGCATTCTTAAAGAGAGTGTATTTTGTTTAATTTAACAAGGTCTAACAGCCCACAGCATGTTACCATAGAGTTACTGCAAAATGAAAAGACTGCATTAAAATAGTAAAACCACAAAAGGCTATTAATTACCTTCTCTCTATTCCCAGGAATGTAATTACTGTTGTCAAAACCAGGTGTGTGGAGGGGGGGCTCGTGTTGTCGGGGAAGCTGTCCTCTTACAACTCATAAAGACCATCGCAATGATCAGAGGAAGAAGCTTTTGATTTATTTTTTCTGCCATCGGGTTGGGGTTTTTTTTGGTTTGGGGAGGAGGGAATCCTTTTCATTGGGGTTTGTATCTAAATTCAGGCTGGTTGGAGAGAAGCCATCCTCCAGCAGAGCGGTTTTGGATAGTATTCACCCAGCTGCCTAACTGGCAGAAAACCGCTCGCTGAGTGCTTTTCTGTAAAGTATTTGACACATAAAGGTCAAATAAACTGTTCAGCAAATATTTTTTCAAGGTTTCAGGCAACTCCAATTAAATAATGCCCACGAGACTTGTATGCTCATTTTATTCCTTTTCTTTTTCTTCCTTCCCCCTTTCTTTTTTCCCCATTAACTCCGAGTCAGACATTCGCAAGGATTCCACAATGCCCCTCAACAGCAAAAGCTGTACCGCAGCAGCAGCAGCAGCGCTGGTGGGGGCGGACGCGACCCCAAGGTGACCAGGCTCCTGTCCTAACTTTGCCTTTGATTCCCTCCGTGATGCTTCAGCAGTCCTCTCGTCCTCCGGCCCTTCACTTCCATGGCTTAATACAGCCTCCAGCCTGTCAAACTGCCTGCACGTGCTTAACCTGATGCTCTTAATGGTTCCACGAGGCCAATGCATAAAATTAAGGAACCAGTTAAGGTCTGGCAGGATCAGGGGTTGCACGAGGAGATTCCCGTACGCACAGCACCACACACAAAGAGGCTCCGACGTGGAGACCTTTGGCTGTTGGTACATACACACCTGATTAGTTGCAAAGAAACATCTCAGCCTCTTCCTGCTCTGCTACTAATGCTTTTATTTGGCTTTTTTTTTTTGGCTGCAGGAGCCAATTAGTGAGCAGAACTTCGACGCATACGTGAACACGCTGACCGACATGTACACCAACCAGGAGTGCTACCAGAACCCGGAGAACAAGGACCTGCTGGAGAGCATCAAGCAAGCCGTCAAGGGCATCCAGGTTTAGTGCCGCGGGACGGAGACGAGCAAGCGAACAGACTGTAAGATGGAACTTTCCCTCCAAGTATTCAGGTTTACAAGTTAGAAAACTTGTTTAATGAATGAAAAAAAAAAAAAAAAAAAAAAGGAAAAAAAAAAAAAGGACCAAAACTTAACCAAGAGGCCATTTCTGAGATATGGAACTGATCGAACTCAATGTTCTCGTTTACTTCACTTTGGACCTTCTTGAGAAAAGTGGGATTTTTCTACCTGGACCACAAGGTAGATCAGGACAGAAGGTTAAATTCTCCAGTAGGCTGTGGGGCTTGTGTAGCTGGTGAAGAGCAGGCACCTTTCCTGAGTTGCCGTGCTCTTGCAGAGTTGATCCAAGGGTTAAAACGTTACAAGAACAGGGTCTTGTCTGATCCAAGACTAGCGTATGACTGGCTTAAACCCTCATGTTGTCTATGGTCGTATGTCCAGATCACCTACTCACACATGAATTATGTTCTGTGTTGCTACAAGTGCTGGAGCTGCAAGCTACCTGTAAATCTGAACCTGTGCTGGGCCTCCCAACCCCGAGGTGTTCAGATATCCACTGGGCATGGGGAACTCTGAAGTATTATAAAGTAGCTTATTTTTATTTTCTGAAAGAAATCTGAAGAGCAGTTCTGGATCTCCAGTGGAAAGCGCAATGGAAAAAAGGTTCTCAGGGAAGCTTTTGGAGTTTGCAACTACAGTATTCCTTTGTCTGTCTTAAATATGAGAATAGCTATTATGAATAGGCCAATACCAGATATTTCATACGGAAGAATTCTTTGATGTGTCATGGTCCGGTGTATATGATTTTTTGGAAGTCTGTTTGATGACAGTTCTGGTTCTTTTCATTATTGTGATCATCCTTACAGTGGCGCAGTACTGCCAGTCCAGAGATCATACATCAATGCCAGAGAACGTTTGAGATTGCGATGAACAAACAAAAAACAAAACAAAACAAAAAAAAAGAAACAAAAACCAACAAAAAGAGAGATGTTAATTGATGGCCAGCAAAGTGCTTACCTACCATGAATCAGAAGTTGATTTCTTACAGGTATCCACAGGGCAATGGGTAATTTTTGGTTTGGTGTTCTACGTTTTGCGCAAAATCACAGCGCAAGTGCCATTCGGAAACAAAAAAAAAAAGGAAAAAAAAAAAAAAAGAGTATTCAGGTATTGGGTATTCTTCCAAAGAAGCATTTTGTAAGCAGCTCGGTACACGCAGCCCACTGTGCACTTAAAGAACAACTTTATGAATGTCTTTGCAACGCTGCTCTCCAGCACCCGCTCCATCGCGCGCGGAGCCGGCTGTCACCCCGCGGGTTCGCTCTCCCCCACCTTCGCTCCCCTCCGGAGCTCGCTGTCCCCCTGCTGCAAACACCTGGGAAGCGGAGGGGGACAAACCCCCCCCACCCCCGACCCCGAGGGGTCCCAGCGCAGGGGAGCATCTGCATCCCGCATCCCGCATCCCACATCCCGCATCCCACATCCCGCATCCCTCCCGGCGACGGGGCGGGCAGAGTTGGGGAGGATTTTGCTGACCCGTACTAAAGGCAAGACTGTGGTGTCGTTTCGAGCCCAATCCTGCAGATATTTAGGGTGTAATCCGTGATTTGGAGAAGTCGGTAGGAAGCTTCCCAGCGATTGCAGCGGCCGCGGGATCCGGCCTCGAAGCTCGCGAGCGAATTGACTCGTGGCGGTTCCCCCGTTGAGTTCAATGGGGCATCTGGCGGAGGGGTGGGGGATGCGCTCACATCCTTAAGTGTTTGCAGGATCAGACTCCATGAGTTCACTTATTTTAGAACCCATTCCAAGTGCAAAAATACAAAAGAAAGGGAAAAACAAAAGAAATAATTTGAGGTGTTAAAAACACAGTGGTTCTTAACATGTAAATAGAGTCCAAATTGATTGTGACTGCAATTCAGTTAGTATTTAAAAGTAGAGAAATTGCACTTCCTGGAAGAAAGAGAGGAAAAAAAAAAAAAGTAGTTAGTTTAATTATCCTGTAAATTATTTAATTTTGGCAAGATGTATGTAATTTATATTTACAACACCTTATGTTAACTTTTTGCTATTTATTTAACTTTTTTATTTATTAATTTTATACTTATTTTAAACTGGACACCGCACCATAGAAAAGAAGATAAAAGAAGCAAAAAAAAGTTAAAAATTAAAACTTTTGACCATAAAAAAATGATATTCCAAAAAAAAGAAAAAAAAGAAAAAACCCCTATCTACAACTCCTACTTGTAATTTTGATGCAACCAAGTTATTTTTTATATATTTTGTTATTTATTCTTTTAACGATGGGAATTTTTTTAAAGATATTTTATAACTGAGACATTTTGATAATTTTTTGGTTTGTTTTTTTGCGGGGGCAGGGGCACCGGGGGGAAGAGAGACTTTTTCAGTTTTTCTTTTCTTTTTCATTCATATTGTTTCAGGCACTGATAACAGAAAATGAAAATTCTGTATTTATTATTTATTTAATATTTAAGTCGGGAAAAAAAAATGAACTGTGCTCTTGTTGTATATTTATTTTGTCGTTTGTGTGTCGGTTACGTGATGACTGAGTACTTGTTTATGTGAAGGAATACTGTTAATATTTAAATAATAAAGAGTCACATTGAAAGTTATAGCAGGCTACATGTTATTCTGTGAAAACGAATACTGTGATCTACTTTCCTCAGGAAATGTATTTTGCAGACAGAACTTCCTTATGTAATGGCAGGGTTATTTCGTAATAAAACCCAGTTCTGTTTGTGACTTTAGTTCCTATGGTCTTTCTTCGAGCTGCTGCCAACGTCCCCGACGGGTCCCTGATGGGCTTCGTCCTTGCTCCTGCACCGCGGCTCGGAGGGTCGGCGCGTCCCCCCACCTTGGAGCCGCATCCAGGGACTGCCCAACCCCAAACGTGGTTCTCCCCGCCTACTAAATTGGGGGATTTAGGGCCAATTTAGGTTTGGGATCTCTGAAGGCTTTGAAGAACAAGGAGTTCTCACCATCTGGCCAAGCGGGTGCCTACAATCCTGCTAGTCCCACGCTGGGGAGACTCAAAAGTCCGAGCAAAGGTATGTATTGATTTAGTTGGTTGCTGGAGCCCCTTCCCAAGGCAGGAGGGCTGCAGGCAGCGTTCCTCCAGGCAGCGCTCGCACCCTGCGCCCTCAGCGCTCGGCATCCCTCGGGATGGCACGGCTTCGTGCTCCCGCAGGCGGCGCGTGAGCAGAGGAGATGCCATCGGGAGCGGCGCAGGAGACGCCAGCCCTGGGATGGGATACAAGGGATGGATGCTTTTCCCTCCCGGATTTACCAAAAAAAAAAAAGCCTCGCCAAATCGATCTCTGAGGTTTAGCTAAAATGCTGGGAGATGGCTTGGCTTTGTCAACAAGATTTCCTCACTTAGATCTGCCCGACCGCAATGTTCACAGATTGCCTTCCTGGAAAAATGGAGCTTTTGCACTGGCAAAAGAGTTTATGTTTCGAAGCGGTGGCAATGAAGAGAATTTCTCACCGGTCTCTGTGTCGGAGATGTCATTTCTGAAGTCAGGGAAATTCAGTTTGGCTTTGCTGTAGCTGTAGCTTCCAAGGTGAAATAAGGTAAATCATATTAAGGCCATTCGGAGCTGAGCGAGTTGGGTCAAATGGGAATTTCAGGCAGGTCCATCACCAAGAAATTCAATTCTCTGATTAACTGAGCTGAACTTTCCTCACCATCCCCGTGCAGAGGCACAAGAGCTGTTGGGATTAGGCAGGAGGTGGTGGCTGAGCTGCAAAGACACAAGGGTGAAAAGCAGAGTAAAATGGAGCTGAAAGGGTAAGAACTGTGGCCAGGAAAAAACTGGAGGAAAGTTTTGGATAGAAAGAAGATTTCTTCAAGCCTTTCCTCAAGCATGTACACAGCCATGGGTATTGACTGGAAGGTTTTTCTGTCTTCATTGGGTATCTACATGCTGTCCAGGGGCAGGTCCACTGGCAGAGGCTTAGGACAGGCTTGTGGGGATGGTGGAGGAAAGGAGGTCCCCTCCTGGAGAGGCAGCAGTCAATGCTCCTGCTTTGTGCTGGTGGGTTTCCAGGGCTGGCTTTGCTGGACACAGCTTAGAGCTGATGAGATTTTGTCACCTCCGCAAAGGGCTGCAGATCTTCAAAGGAGAAAAAACGGGAGATGTGTGCAATGCTTCACCTAAACTGGTTGGCACGTTGTTTTTCTGAAGGACACCTAATTGTTTTATGGGGAGTTTCGCTAGACTTTGCGCCGCCGAGCGGTTCCTTGTGCCAATATTTGATTATGATGATAGAGCTAATAGACATGCTCGCCTGTCCTTCCTTAACGAATTGGCTGTGCTGCATAATAGAGCGGTTAGATTTGTGTTAAATTGCAGCTTTGGGAGCCATCACTGCGAGATGTTATCTTCTCTGAACTGGCGTCCTTTATCGCAGGGAAGGGAATTGAATTGGTTTAAGATGGTACACTGCCAGTTTATAGGTGTGCTTAGGAGAGCTCTTAAGCCTCCTCCAACACGCGTAGGGTGAGAGCTGAACGGCAGAGGAGAGCGGGTCTTTCGCTTCAAGGATGGAAGGGAAAAGATACTTGTCAGCATATGGCTGTTTCTAAACATGTCGATAAATCATCGACCAACAAGAGTGTCATTTGGCCTCACTGATGCCACTGTTAATTGTTAAAAGCTGCTAACGACCCATTCCTCCATTCTCCTGCTCAAGTGGTACCTTCCACTTGTCAACATTTACCTGACCTCTCCCAGCGAGCTGTGGGCTCCCGCGATGGCTTTCGGGTGTGCGCAGAAAGGGGTTTCTTTCCCAGCCTTGTGCATTTTTTTCTGATTTTTGTTCCCCTGCTTGTCTGAAGGCTCAGTCCATCTCACCCTGCTCCCACCACCAAGGTGTCCCAAAAATCATGCAGCTGGGTGGTCAGGAAGGGGTTGCCTCATTTTCCATCAGGTTACCGGGGAGAGAAAGCAACTTTCCTCTTCAGAGCTGCCATTTGGCATCAAATTCACTCCCCTTGGGTGCTGGGAAGATGATGCTGAAGCTGGGGAGCAGTCGGACGGGCTGGAGATGACACTGCAGCCGACAGGGCAGCCCCTGGCTGGAAGCTGCTCCCCTCCCAACCAGCACTGAGCACAGCTTGGCAAGATTAAAGGCTCTGGCCCGCACTTGTTAACACACTCACTTCTACACTTTTATGAGAAGATATATCCTGAAACGACCTTCCGCTTTGTACAGACGGGCTCATGGGATTGAGGCTGTAGGAAAGCGCGCGGATGATGCATTCTTCAGACAAATAGCTCTCGTTATTCCAGATGCCTTCATCCCTTTCTTTCAGTGGGATGAATAAATCACCAATTGTTGTAAAAACGCTGGGATCGGATTTAAAGACATTTTCGACCCTGTCAACAAGGAAGTATAGCAACCATTAAAGCTTGCTTTCATTTATATAACTGCAACGCTCTTCTGTTTGAATGTCAGTGACTATCTGAGATGATCCGAAGAAACACGAGCCACAAAGGGACAGAGCTCCAGGACTAGCATGAAGGGCTAGACCACCCCGGGAGGACCCGTCCACGGTAAGATGTGATGTCTGACCCCGCAGCATCATGGCCACAGTTAACTCGGGCATGCCCTTATCGAAGCCAAAACTTTGCATTGCCTCTTCCTTCCTCACCACAAGTCCCAGGGTCCACCCAAACTAAGCAAGAGGCAACGGCCAAATGGTTTGGACTCAAACAGGGGCAAACCTGACCTTAGCACTGCAGGGGAGGTGGGTTTGGCCTGAAGCTCATCAAGCCCTAGATCAAGGATCAGCTCCTCAGGTTTTGCCATTTGCCAGAGGGCTCCTTCTCGGGCTTCAACATTTAATAATCCAGCCCAACCACGCTGAGGCTGTTTAGCAATTAAATAACATAAATCCAGAAGCTAGATTAATAAACAGTCTAGTCAGTCTACAGGGTGGAGAGATAAAACTGTAAAATATTTATTACCAGCTTGGGGATGAAGTCATTAATTTAATAACTACCCATTGCTTTGCTTCTTACAGTTGTTAGCAGTCTGAAGGTTACAGAAGATTAGGTGGGAAACTTACTGCCTCCCTGCTGAGAGGAGCCTTTCCCATGAAAGCCAGAGCCCAGCTCCCATCTGTCACCCCATTACGTTTGGAGGTGGTGAATATATTACCGTGCCGCTTACCGAAATAAAACAAAACAAAATTTCTGCTGGCCACATGGCAACCCTCCGCGAAATTTAATGAGGACGCTGCCCTTTGTGCACGGGGCCATTTTCAACAGCTGTAGAGATGAAGGCAGGAGGATCTTTGTCGGTGCTCGCTGGTTGCTCACGACGTGGCTCCCACGGCAAGCCTGGTCCCGGCAGCATCACGAGAGCAGGTGCCTTTGGGGACCGATGCTTTGGCTGCCTCTTGTCCTGAGAGGTCGGGAGCGTTGTCAGAGCCTCCCTCGTCTGTGATTTCTCAGTTGGTCTTCATGTTTTCAGGAGAAGGAACATGGGTATTAGTTCAGTCCCTGCTGTGATCTGATATTGGGGAGCATCCAGGACTTAGATATACGCATCCTCTTTATAGTGATTATGGATGGAGTCCCCTGATGAGCGTGCTCCCCCGCTGACAACTGCAATTTGCAGCGATGCTGCAGCAAAAGTCGGAGCGGGGAGGGGGGGATGAGGGAGACAGGGAGGGTGTCTGTGCGCCCTTGGCGTATTTTGTCATCAGTTTCATCCAGGGACAGCAAAGAGCTGTCATCCAAATGAAGTGCACAGGGGGTAGGGTTCGAGCAGGAGGCGGTGTGTGATGTGGGATGTGTGCCCCCCACCAGCTCCTGCTGACGAGGGGACGAAACACTGCTAATCCTCCCCGATGACCACACTGACAGCGGAGGTAATCGAATTGCCTAAATAATTTAATTGAATCTTTAGCCTGCTTTGTAAAATAAATAAAACAACAATGGGCACATACTGTGAGCACGGGACACAGACCACAGCACGGATGAATATACGGGTGCAGCCAACCAGCCCCGCCGGGCGGCCCCAGCTCCGGCCTTCCTTGGGGGGACCAGCTCCAGCATCACTTAGTGCCCGTCCCTGTTCTTGAGGAGGGCAGGAGAAACAGCTCGGAAAGCACTGCAGGGCGCTGGATGACTCCTGAAGAGCTCTGTCCCGATAGAGACACAGGTCCTCTACGGACCCCACGCTCCCTGCTCAGCCACCAGCCTTGGAAGAGCCCCTTTGGCCACGGGCATCCCTGGTCCTCCTAAAGCCTTGGAGGGCAGCAGAGCCACAGAGACCTGGCAAAGCAGAATTGAGCTGCAGCCCTAAGCAGGTGCCTTGAGTAAGTAAGAGGTCTACAGGAGAGACGGTGGCCAGCGATGGAGAAAGGCATCTGTGCTCTCTGTTAACACCAGAAGCAATGATAAGCACCTGTGGGTCATGCAGTGATGGACACTGATTTTCACCTTGTGCCATTTGGTGTGACTGTAGTTCTACCAACTACCAACCCAGAGAGCACCAAGTAGCCTTGTTTTCAAGGAATTTCCAGGTAATCTGGTTGACTCCAGTTATTCTGGATGACTGCCCAGGAGAGAAAGCAGAAAAACATCCCTGAAATAATATTCTGGTTTCTGTAGACTCGCACAAAGGAGGGGCTTGCGTGAGGTTTGTGGGCAGCTCAAAGCAGACAAGTGCGAAACTGGGTCTCCAGGTACTGGAGATGAGAAGCTCTGTACAGGTGGATCAACTGCGATGTCTTGGCCAAGACTTTGCATTATGGTTTAATGGCTCCAGGCTGTGTTTTAGCACAGACAGAGTGAGATTTTAGTGGTACCTTACCCTTAAGCAGGGTAGGGAGGAGAGGGAAAGAGAGAGAGAAAATGCTTATGAATCACAACAGACCTGCAAGATATTTCTGTTGTCGCCAAAAAGTAACAGAAGCATCTCTGCAGAGCGTTAACCTCAATTTTTCCCTCAGAACAGACTAATTTGCAACTGTCAGCACAAGCATCTTTGTCCTGACCATCCCGCACTCCGGTACACATCCAGCACGGGCAGGGCTAACTGCAGAGGCCCTACCCCAGTATCATGTCATCACATTACCCTTTCATTCCTCTTATCAGCGCCACCATTCAGTTCCACTCCTTATTCCCAGCCGTTATCACAATGAGCCAAGAAAGTGCAGAGCATCAGCCAGGAGAAAAAAAAAAAAAAAGAAAAAAGAACAGGTGAAATTCTGATGTTGTCAGCTAAAATAGTTTCCAGATGAGCTCTGCCCACAAAGAAGCTGAATCTTGGTGATTTAGTTGCCAAATTTTACATTTGCTCCCTCTCCCCCATCCCTCCTCTCGGCTGCGAGCTCAAAGCGGAGTCCTGACACTGCAAAGCGGTAATAGAATTAGTCTCCAGTTATAAACTGTTCACTGGGGCTTGTTAGCTCAATTGTTGGTGCTAAATTCTTATCAGAGCCACCTAAAAGAGCATTAATCAAGAAAGGCTGAACTCCCTGCCTGGGTCACAGAAATTTAATTAAACCCCGAGTAAAACTGGAAAATCATTTTGAAAAGAGAAGAGACGAATGCAAAATGCTTTTCATCATTTGACTCTGCATCTTCGTAGTTCAAACCCTCAGCCGTGATTTCAAAGAGAGTTTTGCCAGAGCAAAGGCTGAGCGAAACACAGACAAGACTTCCCTCAGTGCCTCCTTTAACACAAGGTCCTGATGCTCATCCAGGGTAAATGAAATATGGAAAACCACTGATTAAGCCCTCCTAAGGACCAGGACCCACAAATGCAAAGGAGCAGAATGCCCTTCCAAGGAAAACAGCAATCTCCTTGAGTAAGATTGTGTTACGGTTATTAGTTTATGGATTTGTATCTATTATCCATTTGCTGCACAAAAAGGCTCACGCAACAAACCATTTATTTGGTAGACACAGAGAAATATTAGTACCAGTGTCGGTAGGACCTCACGTGGGATAT
This sequence comes from Anarhynchus alexandrinus, assembly GCA_008711295.1. Classification (NCBI taxonomy): domain Eukaryota; kingdom Metazoa; phylum Chordata; class Aves; order Charadriiformes; family Charadriidae; genus Anarhynchus; species Anarhynchus alexandrinus. The sequence goes on along the minus strand of VUYV01000138.1, from coordinate 744,416 downwards.
TGTGTGTAGTTCTGGGACCTCTCTTTGGAAAGAGAAAAGATGAATTTATCCTTGAACAGGTGCGGGGAAGGACTGGCAGGGTGATTAGCAGAACGGAGAACCTATCTTAGGAGAGGAGATTAAAAGAGCTTGGCTTGTTTAGCCTAGAAAAACAAAGGTTAAGAGGGGATATGATTACTCTTCATAAATACATTCAGGGTGGGAGGAAGGGGAATGATTTAAGTTAGAGGATAATACGAGTAGGAGATCAACTAAGGCACATCTTGGCCAGAAATAAATTTCCATTGGAAATCTGAAGATGTTTTCCTATTGCTGGAGGAGGGAAGTTTCGGAAAAGCCTTCCGAGCAGGACAGCTGAGCCCTTGTGGTTTTTAAGGGGCGCTGGCCAAAAGTTGTGGCTGGCGCAGCCCAACAGGAGAATCTGCAGGCAGGACAGGCAGGACTACCAAAGCCAAAGCAGGAGCAGGAAAATGTGATATGGCTGCTGTCTTGTTGTATTTTTATTATTTATGAATCCATAAAATTCATTGATTCTATTTAATCCATGAATCACTTGAAAGATCCTGGAATAGTTTTCTTCCCCCATAAATATGAAAAGTTTGATTTTTGAGATTTTTTATTTGGCAACACTCTCCTAAATCATGGCAGACGGGCCATAACGAGACAGGAGAGAGACCAGACACTGAAGGGGGCTCACCGGTGCTCCCGGCAGCACCAGGAAGGGAAAAAGCCCCTCACTGCTGTATGTCCCCAATGGCGGGGACCTCTGGTGATGCTCTTCCCCACTCTCAGCCAGGCTGCACCTTCTTCTGACTGCTTTTCTTTGACGATGCAGTTAAGTGAGATGAATCCAGGTCTTTATGGGTCCTTTTTCCAAGCGGCAGTGGTTATGCACAGTGCAATACAGTGGAAATCAAGACATATGTTCTTCCTCTTCCTTCAGCAATTGCTCACAGAGCCCTTTGATGAAGTGAGGCCAGAGGATGGCTTTAGGAGACACACACATACACTCCCTGCACGGGCAGGAGGATCTCAAGTGATTTGCTGTCAGTGTGTTAATAGTAATACATATAGTATTACTAGTAATATACTAGTAATATACTATACTATAATAGTAAATGCATATGTCTGCATGTATTTACATATATGCACATGTGCGTGGACACATAGATTGCATATGCTTCTGAAAGTGGTATAGCGCCAAACAGACCAGAAAATGCAACAGAGCGTATTTTGCAAAACAAACAAACAAAAAAAAGGAAATGGTGAAAATATAACCCGATGATTTAATGCTCCTCCAGCTCTTAATTTATGTGAGTCATCCTTTCACCCACAAATTACCCTGCTGACTTAAACAGCCATCTGCATTGCAATGCCGCAGGTCAGGCTGCCGGAGCGCACGAGGCCCCGACTTGGCTGCTAAAATGAATTTTTACTATTTGCTCTTTCAAATAAATACAGATATCCCATTTTAACTGACCATCACAAAGATGGACTTTGGAAGTTAATTCACGCTGACTGGTGTTTTAAAAATATCCGTACAAGAAATTGGTTTTAAAAAAAAAAAGGAAGGAGGAAACTGTAAAACACAGGGATATAAAGACATGGAAAAGCAAGAAAAGTCTTGGCTTCAGCTCACCCTCATGAAAATTGCTTGCTCTCAGCAATTAATTAACTAATGAAGGATGGAAAACTATTTTTATTGGTAAGATTGTAGAGCTGGGGGTTGCTAGAGTAGGGCCACTTGCGCCTGCGAGGGTGCCTGCGGTGCCCCAGCCCAGGGGAAGATGCTGCGGTGCAACTTCCAAACGCGGCAGCGATGCCTGTACTGCTGGAGACACCTTGTGGTACATGGCTGAGAAACGTAAAAATGCTGGGATTTAACCAGTGCCATCAGGCCCTGCTTTCCCAATCCCACTTTGCTTTTTCCATGCTCAGAGGCTGCTGGGGCTCTTCAAACTGGGGGAACTGCCCACACGCATCTGCGGACAAGGCAGACGCAGGAGTGAGTTACTAATCTGTTGCTGACTATAATTCACGGATAACAAAGCCCCAGGTGAGCCGTAAGGATGAAGGGAAGGGTTTTTTTATAGTGCAGGGAAAGAAGTAGCACAAAGAATCAGCAATTGCAGACCCATGAAATCATGAAATACCCAACCGTTCTGTTCTTCTAAATGTGGGTATTTTTGCAATATTATCAGATAACTTCAGGTTTCCTCCAGAGCTGGAGCTTGGTGCCATCACCTACGTGGAGGTGTTTTCAGCAATAACTACATTTTCAAAGAACCCAGAGGGGAAACAGCTCCCAGGGGAGCAGAACCAGTGGGTGCCAGTGGGAAGCTTGGGGTGAGCCCATGCAGCAGCCTGCCCAGGCACGGCTTGGCACGGGTCTTCTGTTAATTACACCCCTTAGCCCACGATTTGGGCCATGTACTGCAGAGACGTGTATGAGTTAGAGGTGGAGAAAATAACCTGTCCCTTGGGGGTGACATGATGGGGTGCAGGCAACGAGGTGGGGACTTGCAGTGGGCAAGTGTCTTCCCTGGGTGCTTCTCCTGGCTAATTCCTGTAATTCTCTGTCTGGAAATGGAGAGGCTGCAAGTCTCAGTGATCCTGACAGTGAAAGGCTGGAAGGAATCATGAACACACCTGGGAGGGCTCAGGGTATTTGGGAATCCCTAAAACACTCCTCGAGCTCTTTCTGGTCTTCGTGGGGACTCGCTGCAAGAGCAGCTGCTGCCCCTGAATCTTCCTCTCTGCCTTCGAAACAGTTTGAAGGGAGGCACAGCGGTGTTCCCCTCTACCCCTGCTGCTGCGAGCTCTTGCCTACAGCACAGCTGCTCCAGTAATAATAGGCAATTTTTTCCCCCAGCTTTTATTTTAACAATTTCTGCGCAAAAGAAAAAAAAAACCAAAATAAACCAACTGCTATTTTTCAAGCGGCTCTAGTGGGAATGGGAGCAGATGCTGAATGGAAGCCCTGGAACCACACGTGTGAGGAGTTTGTCTGTTCTGCATTTGCAGATTTCAACTGCGTTGCCATTATGCTCGAGTGCTTTCCGTATTAAACAAGACGAGGCGAGCGCAATCACCACATCCCGTTTTGGTTGAATCAGCAAGGAGGAGTTTCAGCGCTCACTCTCCACGAATAATCCCATTCTCCCAGGCAGCTGTCTTCTGCGAAATGAAAGTGCAGACATCTACAGTATTACCCCGTGCCTGTTTGCAGAGTCTGCTGTTATCATGTTAATGAAGGGAGCTGAGATAATCACCTTAAAGCATAAATACATCTCAGATGCTGATTCACTTTCTCCTATTGGAGTCTCATTTACCAGGGTAATTCTTAGGTTTTTTCCACTGCGGGCTTGTTGTGTCTGGAAGGATCGCTATTTCTTTTTTCACAATTCATCTCCAAACAACTTAAATCAAGAAGCCTCTTGTCTAAATGTGGTTATTCCTTCTCATTTTGTAGCCATACATAGTATCGAGTCCTGGATCTAAGGCCAGTCCAGACAATTTTGTTTGATCCGCAGCCTTGGGGGTCTCACAGATTGCGTAGCCTCAGCCAATGCTGTGTGGGTCACTTACAGATGCAGACAGACATGCACTTTTAGAGGATAATTTCTCTCATTCTGAGTTGGGTGAGAAGAACCACTTTTCCCCCATGTCTTGTCAGGCCCTGCCATGTCTGTTACAACCACTGAAGGAGCCTACATGACTGGGTAAAATCTAAATCAGGTGCTTAATGCTCAACCAGATCACGTCAGGGGACAGGGATCCCTCCACTGCACGAATGGCAAGTCAGATATTCTGGCAACCTCGCAATAATCCATGTTTCCTTCAAGCCCCAGCCCCTGGAGTCTGGTGAATCTGCATCTCACTTATTTTTCTCTCAGTGAATTTCTTTCTGGCATTTATGGTTGCAGGAAAAAAAAAATAAAATCCAAGCATCTGACTCAAGTTGGGTGTTCATAGGCTCAAAATGCAGAATATCAAATAGCTCCCAGAGCGTTGGTTTTTTTCTAAGTTCCCATGATTTTTTCCCAAGCCTGACTAACGATATCAGAACATCTGGTGTTGGCCATGCTTCATGTGGGAGGTTTAGCTACAGCGCGAGGACTGTGTGTGCCAGCTGGAGACTGGCATCTCCCCAGCTCCTTGCCGGCTCCCGCCGCCGCGCTGCTCTGTGCATCCGCTCCCACACCCTGGGAAGCCCCGATCCCACCCGGAGCTGGGGCAACGTGCTGACACAGCAGGGTGTGCTGCAGAGGTGTCCTGCAGGGGATGAGGACTGGGAGAACTGGGAGAACTGGGAGAACTGGGCACTGAGCTGAAGGAGGAGGTGTGGACATGCAGCCGTGAAATGGAGACAGAAATTAGGGTAGGATAGGGGGTACGGAGCCCGGGGGAAGGCAGCCATACTGGGATGGAGAGATGTTCGCAGAGGCTGTGCAACGGGAAAGATCAGGAAAGGAGAGTCCTGGTCCGTATTTAGTCCTGGTCGGTGTTCAGTCCTGGTCTGGATGTACTCTGGATCTGTGGGTGCAGGCTGTTCACCCGGTCTGTATTTAGCCCTGGCCTGCCTTTAGCCCTGGCCAATATCCCCAGGCTGCTGGCCCAGGCCATATTTAAGCCCGGTTTGTTGGCTCCACCTAAATTTAGCCTCAATTTGTAGCTCTGGTCCGTATTTAGGCCCTGCCTATAGGCCCAGCCTGTTGACCTGGGCTGTATTTAGACCCAGTTTGTACTTAGGGCTGGTCTGTATTCAGCTCTGACCCGCAGGCCCGGTGTGTTGGCCTGGTTTGTACTAAGGCCTGGCCTGTAGGGCCCCATATGCAGGCCCTATACATACAGGCCTCATATGTAAGCCTCACCCATAGGTCCCATAAGTAGGTCCTGTAGGCCGAGCCCACGTACAGGCCCAGTCTGTATTCGGGCCGCAGTGCCGCCAGGGACGGGCGAGCTCCCGCTGCGCTGGCAGACCGGAGCCCCCTCGGCCTCCCCCGCCCCGGGCCGGGCCCGGCCCTGCCCACTCTCCCCTCAGGGAACCAGCGCTGCCCCCCACCCGGCACTGGTACAATCTTCCCCCCCCCC
>VUYV01000138.1:702690-739159 GCA_008711295.1 Anarhynchus alexandrinus | reverse complement strand
CCCCCCCCTCAGGCCGCTGCCCCCCTCAGCCCTGCCCGGCGGCCTTCCTCCGCCACTGGGGCTGTCACCCCTGCTGGGGGTGCCCCGCGGTGGGGGCATGGCCCTTCTGGTGGCCTCTCCCCCGCCACAGCACCGCCTCCCCGTCAGGACGGGCCGGGCTCCGGGCAGGGCTGGAGGCGGCGGGGCTGTGTGGGGAGACCGGGGTCACCCAGCTGTAATTAACGCGGGGGGTGAGGGGGGATATCATCATCAGGCTTTCCTAGACCTCCTCTCTCATCTCCTCGGCAGCAGCCTGATAACGCAGGTAGTGACCGAGCTATATGGCGTGGGGCTTTTTAATTTGGGGTTTTTTGTTGTTTTTTTTTTTTTTTGGTGAGGGTTAGAGGGGATCGGATTGAGGGCTGTGCCAGCTGTAACTTTTTCTTTCTTTCTGTCGGTAAACATCTTCACCTTTGTTATTCCTTCTAGAGTGTATTATGTCAAAGCAGGGATTACTGTGGAAATCTGTTGGGGTGAAGAATTGCATTTTTGTGCCTTGTGTATTGTTTTGAGTCTTCCCCTGTGCATCTGCTGGTGTTTGCCTTGGAAGAAGTTGCTTTAATTTCAGTGTTTTGTTTCAGGCCTCTGAATGCAGCTTCTCATGTCAGACTTGGGGGTTTGTTTGTTTGTTTTTCTGTTTTGTTTTTGTTAAAGGGGAAGATGTCAACATGCAATTGAAGGGATGTTTCAATGCTAAAAGGCTGCTTGGTTTGATACCTGTGTTGTGATCTGCTAATGATCATAAATTTTGCATGGGAACTTTGGGCCAGATCATATTTGTAGAAATCTGCGCTTTACCTAGAAGTGTGAAAAGTGCAACTGTGCTAATTGTGGAGGGAGAGGATCTTGTTTTAAAAAGTTTGCTAAAAATAAGTCATACTCATGGTCTTGGTTCCCCCTTCCAATAGATGAAGGGAAACAAGGTTAAACAAAGATGTCAAATTATCCAAAGAGGAATTAAAGTATTCTGCATATAAAACATGGATTTTATTGGACGGAAGCTAGTGTGCAGTAAAAGTATTAATTTTAGAAGTAACTGGCACCTGTCACAGCTTGGAGATTTCTTGATCCCCATTAGAAAAATGTTTTCCATGTTGTAGAACACGGAAAAACAGTTGTTGATCATATAGCTGAGCTAAAACCACATCGGACCAGTTGACCCAGTGGGGCTTGCGTACATTAGAAAGAATTTGTTGGGGATCCAAAGTGGAACACTGTTAAAGGCACAACTTTTTATTCATGCTTTAAATCTAAAAATTTAGATTTTTAATAGTAAAAAGAGCTTAAGTGGAAGAAAGAAGAAAGGCTAAGAACAAAATATATAAAAGAAAGTCAAGGGAATCAACCCCATCCGGAAAGAGAGTATTTTAATGCAGAATGTTATATACTGACCAAAGTTATAAGCAGCCCTGTATATACAGATGCAAGGAGTTGATGAATATGTTAGAGAAGAAAAAAAAGAATCAAATCGGCTGATGAACCCACCTAAGCCTTCAACTTGATGCTTTTCCGCTGTGAAGTAACAAAACGCAATCATTTTTTGTAGAGAAAATGAAGGAGTAACTATAAAAAGGAGAGGGGTGACATTTTTTAAAGTCTTATTAATGGTCTGAAACTGGATTGATATGTTTGAGACATGAATGTATTAAAAAAAAATGGTTCAAGTTCCCTGCCTAAGTGTATCCTATTTTGTCTGTCTCTACAGGTAATCAGGATGGTGTGTTATTTGAATAACTGTGAAATTTGCTTAGACTCCTGTAGCTTTTCTTTGTTTCTCTGAAAATGAAAGTGTATAATTTGCTCTTGCTGAATGTAACAAATAAACCCCAACAATTTAGCTGTAAGCAGATCTTCTGATCCCAGGAATGAACTCTAAAGCTGCTGCTTCTGTGGTTATTATTGTGAGCGAGAAAGGCATTGTAAATAAATGCATTTAAAAAAAGCAAACATGATGTGGTTTCTGAAAAGGATTTTTTTTTTTTTAAAGATATGGGTAGGGAAGAAAAGCTAGATTAATTTTGAATGATAAGTTCTTCTATGTTTTTCTCCCCCTATACCTTTTTCTTTAAAACGTGTAGGTATTTTACTACATGAAGCATATAGCCACGCTTTGTGTAATGGACAGTCGAGGAAGGTGCTTGCTTTTCTTTCCCCCACACCAACAAGCCTGAATAGGTTGCTGGAGATGATGGTGTTGGTGAAGCCATAAATGTTTGTAACCCATAAATGTGTGTCACTGCAGAGTTTCCAAATTGGGAGTTGGCTCATCTAGGACTTAAGAGGACCTAAGAAATTCCACAGGCTTCAGTGGAAATTCTCTCTGCTGTTGCTGTCTGTATCGTTAAGTGTTTTACTGATGATGGTGGCTCAAGCTCTAAAGATGAGCTGTGTGAAAGTGTATTTGCTAAAGTAAGCTTGTACTCTAGGTCAGAGGTTTTTTTAACCTCTGTGAACTCAGCATCCTGATACATTTTCTTTGAATGTGCAATTTGAGATTTTTCTGGTTCTTGCTGCCTGTGTCTTAGTCTCTTAATTTCCCCTTGATGCTATTAAAGATAGAAAGTCTGCATGTGGCAAGAATTCTGACAGGCAAGCCAAACTTGCACTGTTGGTTGGATTTGTAATGAAAAATGACCTATAAGCGTAGGAGCTAGAATAATCCTTTTATATAAAAGGGTTCAGTGGAAAAGCTGACATGCTAGTAAAACGATGGTAGTGTTTGAAGACAAGCATTCCACATTTAAATTGTCTATTGTGATTTTTCTCTGCTAGTGTCAGGTACTGGATGCCAAATCTGCTGCATTTTGTTTTTCATTGTTTGAATGGGGGATGGGGGTGCTGGTGGTAATGTTTTTCTGCTGCTTGTCTTCCTTAGAGTACCTAAAGGTCTCACAAAGTACTTCATCTACAGCAGCATAATTTAGTTTTGAAGTGCATGTTCTATACCTCACCTTCCTTTATTGTTCTTTTAGTTTTAGTGCTTATAGAAAACTGTTGAAGATGGGAGGTGCAGTGAGTGCAGGAGAAGATAATGATGAATTAATTGATAACCTGAAGGAGGCGCAATATATCCGGACAGAACTGGTAGAACAGGCGTTCCGAGCCATTGATCGAGCAGATTACTACCTGGAAGAGTTCAAAGACAATGCCTACAAGGACCTGGCATGGAAGCATGGAAATATTCATCTCTCAGCACCGTGCATTTACTCTGAGGTGATGGAAGCTTTGGATCTGCAACCAGGGCTGTCATTCTTGAATCTTGGCAGTGGCACTGGTTATCTGAGTTCTATGGTTGGACTCATCTTGGGTAAATACCTTTTCAATCACGTTAACTGTTTACATCTGATTAAAAAATAAAGTTTTGAAATCGGGAATGAAGCATTCCTCAAGTAACGAAACTAAAAGGTAGCTAGGAAAGTTAAAAGTGCATCAGTCCAACTGGCAGATTTATCAGGATTCTTGAAACCTTCTCTGTGGAACTGGACGGGATCCAGATTTCTGTGGCAGTTCAGAACAGGCAACGGTGTAATTACACAGGTGGCTCTAGTGGATTCTTGCAGGACTGGACACAAACTTGGGTTTGTTGCCCCTTAAGCAAGAACCCAGCTTGGGAGCAGGAGTGCCATGTTTAACCTAGGGTTGAGCATGTCCACAGAAACCTGTGACTGTAGCTGCTCTGTGCCTTGTTTGGTTTTACGCTGTTGTGTATAGACTGAAACATGTTTGAGTTCCAGTTTGGACTCTTACCAACCTACAGGCAGGAGTTGTCTCTGGAAAGCAGTTAGTGTTATCAGAACTGACTTCGTGACCACATCTATAGTAGGCACAAAACAAAGCATCATAGTGCAATTATACAATTGCAATTTGCCCTTCAGTATTTCAGTCAGCAATTGTGCTGCCAGGATAGATAGCAAATGACTATAAGGTACATATTTTCCTTTTGTGGGGGTGTCAAGAATTTTAACTGCTGAAATGTTTGTTGTCAGGATAGAGCCTCGCTCCCATCCCAAACCCGTTTGTGGTTTTCTGCTAGATTTGTTGAGATTCCCTAGGATGCCAATATGTAACTCCAAGGCTTTTGAATTCCTTTGAATTTTTGGAAAAGCTACCAAGTCAATTCTGAATAAAAAGCATGAGTGCTGAAAATCTTTGGTATTTTCTAATTTATTTTTGCTTTTAATTGAGGTACAATGTATGGTGACTGCTCCTGATTCCTTTGAGGAGATTTTTAGCATATCAGCAAGGGGGTATAAAAATAACATAAAGATTTTTTTGAGGGATTTATTAAAACATGCAGGCTATTGTTCTGCATTGGAATTTTTTCCAGGTGGCACTATCAGTGTTTCCCTCCTACAGAGGAATTTCCTGCATAGTTAAGAGCAAATGATTCAAAATCAATTGTGCAAAACAGCCTCATTTGCTGCCAGAAATTACAGGTATAGGGTTGCAGTTCCCACTGTAGTGCTAAGGTAGCTGACCCTACACAGGCACTGACCGTCTGACACTTGAGGAACGATCTGTGTAGGAAGTAACCAAATCTGTATTCAATCCTGCTGGATTTTGTGTTGTTGCCTGTTACGATCATCCTAGTCTTCTAAATTTGCAGGTCCTTTTGGCGTTAACCATGGTGTAGAGCTTCACTCCGATGTGATCGAATACGCGAAGCAGAAATTGGACTTCTTCATTAAAACAAGTGACAGCTTTGACAAGTAAGAATGTGGAATGCTCGTTTGGATTCATGTTGTGCATTTGGCTTTAGTCATGGCAGTTCTTGCTCCCATGTGGCAGCTCTGGATTCAGGGTAATCTGTGGATTCTGGCTCCTTAGGCTTGCTGAGCTGCAGTGTGTGACCTTCTAAGCTGATGTGTATTGTGGGGGAGTTTCAGAAAGTTTTGCAGTGTTTTTAGTAGCAGTGCTGCTCTTGCAGAGCTTAGAGGAAGCTGAAGAAGGTTACTTATTTTAACATGCACTTGCAGGTAACAACTTGAAACTTGCAAATAACACTAATGGTTACATTTGTGATCTTCTGATAACCATGCATGCTCTCAGAATACGAACTGATTTTTGCGGTGGCCTAATATGTTTTGTCTGAGAAGAAGAAAAATGGTGTTTTAAAATATGAAGGTAGTTTTATGATGATAAAGTTGGTACTAAAACTGCTTGGGAATTGATTTATGTTCTTCCTTAGAAGCTCCGTTCTGCTGCTGTCACAAGTAATAACTTTCCAGCAAGATAACCATTGCCAATAGTAACCTCAGCAATAAAAGTTGTAGCTGTCATATTTTTGGATCCGTCTCACAGTTTGTTCAAATAGAGAAGCAAAGCATCTCTGGATACCTGATAGTTCTCTTGTGGGAGGAAGAAAATTAAAGTCATTACATGCTGGAATTTAAACTACTCAGCCTTGTGCTGTTACTGCTCTACTGGAAAGCTGCTGCTGAGAGGGCTGTATTTTCCTGATGTTGGCAGCAGACTGAAAGTTTTCGGCATGGAAGGTGCTTGCACATAGATCACTGGGGTTTTTTCAGAGTCGCACTGGCTATTGTTTGAATAGATGTTTTAAGGAAGACTTTTTTTCTCTCTCCAGGCAAATATGGAGCAAAAGAGAGCTGAATTCAGACACCAACATGACTGGAAAATTGGCATTGCTGAGAGAAATGGCTGCTGGGTTGTGCTGTTAGAACACTGTGTGCAGGAACTGTTAGCTGGCTGCTCTGAATGCCTAGTACACTTAGCAAAAGCAGAAAGCTTCAGGAAGTGTTTAGGAATAAGTAGGTGCTATATTGAGCTGCCTCTCAAGATACCAGTAGAAGAATGGATATGTTGTACAACCTGTATCAAAATCAGCCCTTAAATGAGGGGCTTAAATCTTATGTAGATTTGGAGCATGTACTAAAACCAGAAGCATCATGGAATCGTTTTTTTATCTTCTAAACTGAATCAGAAATGTCATAGGCAAAAAATTATTTTTATGAAGGGTGAAATCACAGTTCTTTTGAAGCTAATGGCAAAACTTCCATTGGCTTCAGCAAAGCATATTTCTGAAGCATCAGGTTATAGTTCCCCACAACATCTTAAAACCATTTAAAAGCTTTTGAAAATGCCAAAAAAAACCCCTGCTGCAGTCCTTAAAAGACTTTAACATTTGGAATTGCAGGTCTAATATTTATATTTGTGTATTATAAGTGAATCAGCATGAGGTGACTAAAAATAGCTTGTTCTGAAGAGTTATATGCAACTCAAGTATGAAATTATGCATCCTTATCCTTTGGAGATTTTAATCTGTGAATTCTCAGCTCATTGTTCTGTAGTTTTGAGACTTCTAGCTGTGGTCTGTTCTGATAATGTCTAGAATATACGGGCTTCAGAGGAGAAATCCTGTGAAACTGGGTTGTTTGGTGTGGTTTGTTTTTTTTTTTTCAAGTATTTTTCATTGTTTCATTTTTCCAGAATCATGAAAATTATTCATTTGATAAATTGTAATATTCTTGTATGATACATATCTTCATTTTCAGATTTGAATTTTGTGAGCCATCTTTTGTTACCGGCAACTGTTTAGAGATCTCTCCGGACTGTACTCAGTATGACCGTGTTTACTGTGGTGCTGGAGTACAGAAGGAACATGAAGACTACATGAAGAACCTGTTGAAAGTCGGGGGAATTCTTGTCATGCCTCTAGAAGAGAAGGTTGAGTGCCTTTCTACCCATGTTTCTCTTTCATTTATTCTTAATTCTGGTCTGTATTTAGCCAATAGCTTTTCCTTTAGTTTGCCCTTCTTGTCTCAGATTGTAGAAGACATGAAGTGCACCAGTTTTACTGAGTGGAAACTGAACTCTGCACTCTTCATAATATTAAAAAAATTCATAGTTCTACCAGTGTTTCACATATTCTGATCTTTTGTTGTTAATTGCAAATTTACTTTCACGCTGCAGAAAAATGTCAGCAAGGCTTTGTTCAAGTTGTATAACCTAGTGTTGTACTTACGGTAAAATACAAAATTTTACGCCCTAACTGGCTTATGAAAGAGTGTGCAAGTTGTCCCTATTTGCAAGTGTCAATGGATTCTTTTTAGTAAAAACCGGGTAACTGCCGTGTGTGTGGACTCAAGGTTGTCATTCAGATGATCTTTTTGATGTAAAGGTGTGCTGTTTTAATGGACTTGCATAGCTGAGGTGTAGGTGTCTGACCTTTTACCTCTGTCAGGGTGGTTGAGATGAGCAGAGTGCAGAGTATCTTCCCAGCAAGATGCTGTGCAATGAGTTAGTGCAGGAGTTTTGAGCTGGAACACAAATCCAGTGATTCCTTCAAGACTGAATGTTCAGCAGTGACGTGTTTTCTCAATAATCAGACACAGCTGTTCTGGTTCAGAATCGAGGAAGAACTGGGAAAGCAGGGTGACCCAAACTTCAGTGCCCGTACTCTTTCGCAACAGATGAAGTTACTTGGGGCTAATCCTGTAAGGAGGTCTCAATTTAAAAAAAAAAACAAACAAACAAACCACCAGTCTGTCTCCTTATTACCTAACTTTTACTATTGTAGCTTCTAGTACTTCAGCCGCTTGTCCAGGCAGAAAAGTCGTTTCTTCATTTTTTTTGTTCAAAAATCTTACTGTAGTTCACATAATGGACAATAATCTCCTTGTTTTGGTTTAGTTGACTAAGATAACTCGTACTGGTCCTTCTGCCTGGGAGACCAAGAAGATTCTTGCTGTTTCGTTTGCTCCTTTGATTCAGCCTAACCATGCAGATTCAGGAAAATCAAGGCTTGTTCACTTGCGTGAGTACAGACGTTCTTGAGTTTGGGGGAGGTTTCTTTTGCTATTTGGCTACAAGCTGCACCTTGCTTCCTTAGATGTAACACCCCTGTGAATCCTTTCAAGGAAAACTATTCCAACTGCTTCCTCCTTTGAACAGCTGTCTAAGTCTTGTGTTGGATCCCAGTCTTATCTTTGAGAGGATCTATGGAGCCTTGGTGCAAGAATCGGAATTGCATAAAATAGATTCTAAATGCAAATGATTTCTTGTGAAATTGCACCTAAACTTTGTTGGATGTTTGATCGTTGTCTTTGCATGTGCAGACATCCGTTTCAGTCCTGATTTGTGTACCGTCATGGTTCTCAGGCATTTGCCATGGTGATGGAAAATGCACAAGCAGTGCCTGTGAACAAACTTTATATCTACTCCAAGGCTTTCACTGCCCAGCAATTCAGAATTATCCTGAACCTGGAATGCTTGAGGGATAGAAATTGTGCAATTTTTGGTTAGCTGTCTGAAATGCAGGTTGTATGCAGTGGCCTCAATCTTTAGATTAAGACTTCAGTGTAAGAGAGGCCTCTTAAGAACACATGAAGACAGAGATACTTTCATAAAGAGATTAGTTAGGCTTTGTTCTTATTCTGGAAAGGTGTCTTTGCATGACAAAAAACAGCTCAGTAAGCAGTCCATACAGCACTATAAAGTCCCTTAAGTGCGTATTTCAGCATACTTTGTATGGTGGCTTTGTAGTGAGACCTGTATATATATTACATGTAATTTTTTTCTGGTTCCTTCATTCAGGTCACAGGAATGCTTACTTGTCAGTAGAAGACGAGGTTTTTTGTTTGTTTCAGTTTAAATTCATTTTAGTACATGGATGGGTGTGCATGAATACATTATTTTCTTTATGCTGCATGACTTGCGTGGTGCGCTTATGGGCTGGCAGCAAATAAGTGCAGAAGACAGAACAGTCTTCCAAACCATTAACGTGGGAGGTATTCTAATACAGTAACTTATTGTATGCTTTTATAATTACTTTTACTAAATGCTTTCCAGCCAGTCTTCACCCACTAAGTCTGAAGCAGTTTTTGAATAGTACTCATGTTTTATAAGTGAAAAACTTGGCAAAGCTGAAGTAACTTCACAATAGAAAAATCATTTTATGCAAGAGTTAAATAGACTTCAGGTCTAGTTATTTATAGTAGGAAAATATCTTTTTCAAAGTTATTAAACAGTCACAGTTTCAGTTACTAAGTCTGCATTCTTATAATCTTTAAGATGTGTATCTTAAAATAATTGTGAGGACTTGACATCAAAACATGAAACTGCTTTCATCCCATTCTTTTTCCTTAGTTAATGGGAGAAATGCATAATTAAATTTTGTTTGGAAAGTTACAATACAGTTTATCTGAGTTGACAGGAGTTGAATAGAGCTGTTTTTGTAATCGGAGCGTGGAATTCAAGTGGCCTGATTTAATTTGAGCAAATACAACTTTTCCTGTGAGTATTCTTGAGGGGAGTTTCACCATATCTGTTCACGGTTTTCATTTTGTTTTAGCCCCAGTGGCGGTTCGCAGCCTCCAGGATCTGGCTCGCATAGCCATCCGAGGAACCATTAAAAAAATTATACATCAAGAAACAATGAGCAAAAATGGAAATGGGCTGAAGAACCCCCCAAGATTTAAACGAAGACGTGTGCGCCGCCGTCGCATGGAAACTATTGTTTTCTTGGACAAAGAAGTCTTCGCTAGTCGTATCTCCAACCCGTCAGATGATAACAACAACAGCGAGGATATCGAGGATGAGACACGAGAAGAGGAAGAAACTAAACCCTCTGAACTAAAGCCAGATCCCCCTGTAAACTTTTTGAGAGAAAAGGTCTTGAGTCTGCCCTTGCCTGATCCCTTGAAATATTACCTGCTTTATTACAGGGAAAAGTAATTTCCTTCTAGAAACTGGGAAGTAGACAGAACATAAAGTACTACTTAGGGCTTGACAAATGTATACCACTTGCTTGCCTGCTAATATGACCACCCAAGGCAGTAGGCTAGCTGGGGAATGTGGCTGCTGTATACTTAAACATTATAGCTTTTTTGAGTTTCTTCTTTCTTCTCAGTTGTGTGCTATAGTTTTATCCTACAGCAGGGATTCCTTAGGAAGCAAGTTGGTGAAATGCTCAGCTGCTTATGGAAAGGAGGATTTAATTCCCTGAAACTAACTGCACAGAGATATTCTACAAATCTCATGGCTGCTCTACTGAATTGCAGTTTTTAAATATTCTTAAGCAGTTCCCCGAAGACCTTTGCTGTCTGTGCTCTCTCCCACTAAACCTGCCATGTGTTTACCGTGGTGTGTTTTTAATGGAGGATGAAGATTATTAGTAAAAACTGACCTGGCAAATCTTGTTTCTTCCAGTAATCTGAAAAAGCACAACTTTTACAGAAAGGAAAGGATTTTTAGCATCTGGCCCTGTGGCATCCATGTTTTCAATGAGAAGGAAAGCATCAGCTCCCCTTTGGTTGGTCTCAGTTTTGCTTATAAACTATAGATAACTTTTCAGTAAAAGGTAAAAATATTTACAGAATATTGGTTTTCATAATGGAAACACCTGTTCTAGTGAATTAGTCTAATAGAGATGCCAAGTTGTTTGGTTTTTTGTTTTTTGTTTTTAAAGCGATGGAGGCAAGTGAAGAGTTGCAAAGCTGATGAGCTTTGACAGGATGCTAGGGGTAGTCAGGGTTGTGACTGTTGTCTCTGGAAATGTTTACAGAGTAATTCTGAATGGGAGAGAGGGTAGAGAGGAGATGCGTAGCAGAGTTTGTGAAAACTGGCCGTGAAAGCAGAATCGGTGGGTTTTGCTGTTGTGTGAGAGAACTTATGTCTGCTGGGCTGAACAGAGTGAAGTGCAGAGCACTAGCCTGAGCAGAGTGGCTTGTGTCCCAGTAATTCAGCCAAATGTGGTTTTGTGGAGGGTGTGTAGAACCTGAAAACAGACTAAAAAGCCAAATTCATGCAGTTCTTAGGCATTCCTGTGTGTGCGCTCCTGCCGTAGCAAGGTGGCTGGAATACAACTTGTGCACACACGGTGTGCATATGGTAGGTGGAATGAAGTTGATCGACTTTGTAGGTTATTTTATTCCGGTCTCAATTTAGTAGATGTTTTTACAGGCTCATATAAAAGGATTTTGTGCTCTGCAGTTCTGTGGATGTGAACTCTAATTTTTATTCCTGAGTCTTCCTGTAATGGTGATGGAAGGAGATACCATGTTTAGAAGGGGAAGTGTACTTGGTTCAGCCTGTTTGGAAAAAATCTACCTAAACTAGTAAAGGCTGGAAAGAAACTCTTGAGCTTGTATTGATGTGAAATACTCCCAAAGCCGAGGGGAGTGAAAACCCCCTCTCAGTAGGTGATGAAGCTATGTTAAGGCATTGCCCCATTAGAAGCACTTAAGTTGGTATCGCTTTGATATTCTTTTTTTGTACTATCTCCTCATTTTTGGAGGAATGAATGAATGAAGACTGTCTTGCCAAAAATACGCTGGGTTTTCAGTTAATGGTACTGAGTTGCACAACTTGCTTAATGATAAATAGTGTTTCAAAGTTCTGTGCGGCTTTGAAAATAAGCGGTTAACTCTTGTACATCTAAGCCTGAGGTGGAGAATTATTCCTTGCTTAATAGGCTTTTTGTATAACTTTGAGAATATTATCTGATAATACAGTGTCATGTGGCCGCTGGCACATAACACAGTCGTAGGCTGTGTTTTGCCCCTGGCTTCCTAAGTCTCCACTTCTGGTCTAAATGGTACCCCAAGCTATCTTGCTCCCTCAGATTTTTATTTCTTTATTTTAAATGGGGCAGTTCTGTGGCCACTGAGCTGATGGTTTCCTGTAAACATACAAGTACCCATCTTGTAATTCTGGCAACCACAATGAATTTCTTTCTACAAATGAAAATTCTGAAAATGGTGATAAATGGAGACTTAATATAGTCTACGTGTAATATTTCTCTGTGCTTCCCCAAAGGCTGTCACCTCTGTAATTGTTAGGCATTTTGCTTAATAGCTCTCAAACCAGGTATGTGCCTTTCTATTGTGGCACAATTTCATACCCCTACGTAGCACAGGGCGCCTCCTACTTTTGGCTACCAGGTCATCCTTCAGTTTGTTAATTATGAAACTTTTAAAGAAGTTGCTTTAAAAATTACATTAAACTTCAGGTTCGCATTAGTAAACCTTGCTGAGTTTCTGTTAAAGCTGTCCAATTGAGGGAGAATTATTTTTAATTTATCCCTGTTTGGTTTTACCCCCATCCCACCCCCGGTTGTAAAAGATATTTTATCAGATTTTTCACCAGATTTGCCTTTTTTATTACATTTGCTAGATTTTTGTAGCTTTCTATAAGATGCATAAAATACTGCTATTTTTCCTGGATAAGGTTAAATAAATAAATATATATACAGGAATTTTATGTTCTCGGTTGTCAAATTGTCCCCTTGTCCGAAAAAACCACATATCCAAACAAATCCATAGTAGAAATATTATGTGTAATATAATTGTGAAATAGTATTGCTTATAGCCTGTAAATGAAGGGGAACTGTAAATACGTTTTCCCTGTGCACAAGCACTTGCACTGTAGTTTTGTATGCATTTCTAATAGAGTAATTGTAGCATAACTGTTTTTGTATAGTCTGTAAGCTGTCTAGGAACTTTACCTGCTTGGACTGTTTCCTTTTGTGTTCTAATTGTCTTCAATTGTATGTGACTCCTTTTAGGTTTCAATACTGCAGCGTATTTGTAAAAAGAAATGAACTTCAAGCTGCTTTAATCATTAGTGTGTAAGTTGAAAAATCTGTGTGTAGAAACTATAGTTAAGTTGGCCTGAGGCATGCAAAAGCATTACGCAATTTAAACTTTATTAATAAGTGTTTCTGTATCAATAAATTCAGTAAAGACTTTTTAGCCTTCTTAAAATGGCTTCGCATCATGTTGTGATTAGAATATTTTGTAGATAAGCACTCTTTCCATAATTGAAGGTTAAGACACGAGAGCGCTACAAGAAGCACTTAATAATATGGTGCAGATGCATAGTTTTAGATTAACTCCTCAGAATATAATCTCTCAAATGAAACCTGCCCAGCTAATGATTTCTAAACCTTTATGTAATTTAGTTGTGCAAGATGTATTTTGGAATTGGCACACACAGTACTAATCTAAATTTAATATATCAGAACGGTTTAAGAGTGAATTCACTTACCTGGCTGTTAGATCTGTAGACAACAGATATCAAGGGGTCATTTAGTCCATTTCTGTACTTCAAGGAATTGCCTAAACCGAACATGTCAGGGGTTTGTTTCATGCGTTCGGAACTGCAACTCCCCCCTTGTCTCCTGTGCTCTGTTTCAGTGCTTAATTAATGCAGATTTTTAAGAGCTGGTGGTCAAGGCTTCCATTTCATTAGTATTGAGAATAGTATTTTGGCATCAGCTGTAATAGAAACTGATCATAATAGCAAATACAGCTGTTGCTAATTAAATGTATCTGTTAACTTTTATTCCACAGGGTAATTACCTGTAGTCTGTGTTTCTTCCTGTCACCTGTGTGTATGATAGATGTCCTTTTACCAACTATAACATGAGACTAGTTCAGTGTTAATGTTTTCTTCATGTGATGCTTGCTGAAAAAAAAAATAATCCTTTTCTGCTTTGGAAAGCTCTGGATGTGTCATACAAATGGTATCAAGTAAATTAAATTTGTCAGATAATGTTTATGTTCACTTCATAGTAAAATGTACATCATCACAGTTCCCTGGGAAGTGGTGATGAGCTCTTCAGGGGACCTACTGCAATGAAATCTTTCTGCTGGGGCAGAAGTGACAGTTAACAACGAAGCAAAGAAGGGGGGAGAAGGGGGAAACCACCACACCTGGAAAACAAAAGCAAATTTCCTCGCATTCTACCAGTGTAAAAAAAGTCTGTCCGGCAGAGGCTGGAAATGCTTAAGCATGGGACACAAGCATTGACTTTCATACCTGTTGCTTAGGAGTTAACTTTTGGTTCTTGTTGGGAGCGGCACACTCCTTTTTAAACAATTCGTCATGTTGATGGAAAATAAGATAAATTAATGCAAGAGTAAGGGAACTGTGATTGCTGGTGTTTTGTAACACCTCACAAACATCCAATTTTGTCATGAAGGGGAGATAAGTGAGGTGGAAGACGTACGTTTTGAGTTCAAGTGAAGATCTGCTTCTAAGCGAATGTATAGGTTGCAGAACTTGCCGTTTTGCACTCAGATTATTCCCTGTGGTATGGCCACTTAAATCTGCTGACTCGGCAAAAGATTCCGTTCCCACAGCGTGGTAGGCAAATACCCATCAATCCTTCCAGAAGCTGCCACCCGCCGCACAGCCAGGCACTGAAATTGGATTCCAAAGCCAGTACATATAGAAACATGACTGATGCTTAGCCCAGCTCTCCTGTTAGCAATACAAATAGACCTGGGAGGGATTTATTTTGCAGAGGTTGGTTTAGAGCTCGGGGTTTGTGCGCCGAGATGCAATTGGAGGCAGAAAGCAAAAGGTTTGTATTTGTAAAGTGGCCAGATCTGCCAGGGAAGATGTTGATGACTTTCCTAAATGCTGAAGCATGAAGAGAGCGTTTTTGTTTATTTTCCTAGAAATACTTCTTTACAGCGCAGCTCCTAAGTAGCTGTGTTACCGTGTCCTAACGGAGTTCAATGGATTTTGGAAAGAGATGGTATGGGGAGCAATCAGGCTGGAGTACTGCATCTAGCTCTGGAGTCCCCAACATAAGAAGGACATGGACCTGCTGGAGCGTGTCCAGAGGAGAGCCACGAGGATGATCCGAGGGCTGGAGCACCTCTCCTATGAGGAGAGGCTGAAAGAGTTGGGGCTGTTCAGCCTGGAGAAGAGAAGGCTCCGGGGAGATCTTATTGCGGCCTTCCAGTCCCTAAAGGGGGCCTACAGGAGAGCTGGGGAAGGACTTTTTACTGGGGCATGTAGTGATAGGACGAGGGGGAATGGCTTCAAACTGGAAGAGGGCAGGTTTAGATTGAACATTAGGAAGAAGTTTTTCACTGTGAGGGTGGTGAGGCACTGGCACAGGTTGCCCCGAGAGGTTGTTGAGGCCCCATCCCTGGAGGTGTTCAAGGCCAGGCTGGATGTGGTCTTGGGCAACCTGGTCTGGTGGGAGGTGTCCCTGCCTATGGCAGGGGGGTTGGAACTCGATGATCTTCAAGGTCCTTTCCAACCTAAACCATTCTATGATTCTATGGAAGAACATATGCCTTAAGTCTTGAACACTTTGATGACAGAGCCTGTGTTGTCTCTTCTGATGCACATGAAGGATGTGCTTCTAACGCACATAACTTCTCAAGCTGGAATTAAAAGCTGTCATTCACCCGGAGCACTCTGCTCTCAGCTGCCAATTGTTAGATAAAGGCTGAAGCAGATAATTTTAGCCTTTTGCAACCTGTTTTCGGGTTGGGTGGCCACTAGAGGACACTCTGCTCAAAACCATGAGCTATGTCCACGCGGGGAGCGGGGAGCGGTTCAGCGAACTTGCTTAGATTTGGAAGTGGTGTGAGGGCAAATGACCAATAGATTGCCTGAGGACAAGATGCAGAAAACCTGCAGTATAGTGCCCTTTTTATGGCCGGGAAAAAAATACAGCTTTTACCATCTGTGATGTGAAATTTGTAAGCAAAACCCCCAAACCCAACACTCTGTCCCCAAATGCTCAAGTGATCAAGAATCTGAAGGGAGAAGAGAACGGGGGAGGTTTAAATGTCGCTGTTGTTTAGAATTGTTTAGTCACGTTAATGACATTGTAGTTGTCCGGATAAAGCAGCCTGATGCAGGTTGGTGGGAACTTTCCTTTCATCTTCCAGGTAATGTGGAATGGTGCCATGTTTGCAATTCCTCAAGTACCTTTATATCCTAATGGGTGTTAACGCCTCACGCTGGTGCTAAACCCACACATTTAGGAGTAAAAACTTAAAACCTAAAGACAAGCTGTTTTCACTCTAAGGTGCTTTATAACAGTAAAAGGTGATTAATTCAACTGGAAACGGACCTTTCCTTTTGCATCTCAATTTTGTCATCCAATGGGAGAAACAAACCTAGGTTTGCATTTCCTGCAGTTCAAGCTTAGCTGATTTCTTTCTTTCCATCTTCACCCCTCAATTGTTTTTAATTTCTCCAAAATCGTGACTTTTTCCAAATGACATCCCTGTAGAAAGAAATTATACTATCTAAAAGGTCTTTGATATCAATCAGTTTACATTCTGCATAAGAAACTTTACAGAATGCATACAATCAGGGTTTTTTTTGGTCTTTATTTGCAGGTTATTTATCTCTGGTAAGTGATTTTAAAAGGAAGATAACTATCAGTAGCATTCCACGCTCCCGTCAGTGGTTGGAGATGTATTTTTGCTGAATGTTCTAACTGCGTGTGATAAAAGACAGCCTCTATCCTGAACGTCTTCCTGCCTGATCCGTTTGACAGGCTGCTAGATAAGATGCTGTCCTTAGTTTGCAGAGAGTGTGCTAAAGCAAAAATTTGGACATAAAAAACTTGACCCTGAGCCATCTGCGTCCTGGCTCAGCCCTGGAAGCACAGGGTCACTTTTCGGTCGTTGTCCGTGAAGGTGCGTTCTGCACACTTACAGATAAATGCCCGAGGAGAAGGTGAGGAGTTAACTTGCTGTTCAAAATAAGAAACAAGACAAAAAAAAAAAAAAAACGAATCAAAATTAAGAGTTTGTATTTCAGCACCCCAATTAAAGAGGGGTGGGAACAGTCTGGTCTTCAACGATGTACATAATGGCAGAGAGGGTGGGCGGTTGGACTGTCAAACTGCCTTAATTTAATTGCAAACACATGCTGATGAGTCCCCTCCTCCTGGACCTCAGGGCTGGGAAACTTTTTTTTTTTTGTCAGCTCCCTGCAGTTCAGAATTGAGGCAAATACACTCCGGCAAACACCATGCTCATCAAATCCGCGGCTCTTCGAGGCTTTCTGTGTCTGCTCCTCTTGCCCGGTTTCTCCTGCTCCTGTCCCAGCCGCTGCCTGTGCTTCAGGACTACAGTAAGATGCATGCATCTGATGTTGGAAACCATCCCCGATATCCCACCCCAGACAAACATACTGTGAGTAACCGCTTCCTTTTACTGCCTTTCTTACCTGCTCGGTCTTTAGAAAGAGGAAAGAGCAAAATCAAGGCCAAAGGCATGCTTTTTATCCTCCTCCTTTTATTTTTTTTTTTTCCTTCGGCAGAGTTGTCTGCGTCACAAAGCGTTTCACGCTTTTAAAGCGGGAAACAGAAGCTGCTGCTTTTAGCATCAGTTAATTGTTAACAGGATAATCAAGGGAACTGAAAAATGTAAGAAGAGTAATGCCAGGGCGATCGCCGGAAGACAGTTTTGGAGAATCAAAGGTCACAAATGTTAAATTGAGCTTACAGAAAGGTACACAGTTTGCGTTTGAGAAGACTTTGTATGTGGGTGTAGGGGGGCAGAGGACCCCCTCTCCAGGAGGCAGCATCCTGCCTCTCTCTTTTGCCTCTTCAGACAAAACCCACTCTGCTAATAAATACAACCCTATTTCTTTCCTAGACGTTTAAGTACTGGTTTGCCAGTTTCTATCTGAACTATGCAAACCAAACTTAAGGCTGATTTGGAAAGCAGCAGTTGTGGCAACTCGCAGATTCCTTGAGGAATAAAGTACCTGTTGGAGAGGGAGGTGCAGGCTGAGTCCATTCGAACAGAAAAAGTGGAGGAAAAGGGCACGTAGCGCTTGGAGACTCCGTTCTGATAGAGCCAGAAGAGCACTTCCCAGGGATTCTGAAGTAGTTAATCTTGAATTTAAAGGTGGCTTTAAGATGCAGTGACAAAATACTTCCCTTTATGCTACTCTTAGCTGATCCCTCTGTTTAAAAGTCCTTTTTTGTAAATAGTAGGAAAGACTTGTCAAAAATTTATCTTTCTACTCTTTGTTCTTAATCTGCTGCCGATTGTACAACTTTTTCAACCCCAGTTTGAGAAGCTTTTCCCTGTGCCTGTAACAAGCCCAATTTGGTCTCAGCCAGAACATCTATACCAGCATTTCTCCTGTAAACATCCCGCTAATATCGCTGATGCGTGTTCTCCGCCGGCAGCCTGAGGAACATGGTGTGGGCGGGATGCTGGCATTTTAATTGCTGCCATCCAGATCTGCTTTGGGGGATGGAAACCACAGAGTTTCTGGCGTTCGTGGCACAGGGGAAAATGCCTACACTTGCTGCAGCTGCCAGAGCTGTGCTCTTGGGGAAACTGATTGGAGCCGGGCTACTCGGGAGTCACCCTGACATGGGGCAGGTCAGAATCCGGACTTGCTCTCTCCCTGGGCAAGCGATGGAGTGGGTGTTCTGCATTGTGAAACCCATCAGTACTGTATGGCATGTTGCAAACTGTCTGCGTAGCGCTTATCTGCTCTTATTTGCAGATTCTGACTCTCCAAATTGTCACTAAAGTTTTTTTCCCCCTTATTTCCCCCACATCTTGAAATATTAAAATGTTTAAAATACCCTTACGCTGTTTGATTTTAGCAAAATGACTTGTTTCTCCTTGTTTCAACATACATGTTATTGGAGGAAAAGTTTGTTTCATTGGCTGAACCGGGATATTTCTGAGCTCAGTAAAGCTTGATTTCCGTTCTCTGTTTGAAATGAGACGACATTTAGCATCACACAGGGTAGCCTGAGTGGGTTTCTGGTAGAGATGCTTTGGATTTGGGAAATTTACTGTGGTCACCAGCTTTTTGTCAGTACTGGAATGGTGGACTTCTAAATGCCCTCTGGCAACAGCACACTGCATTCTTTCTGCGCTGCAAGGGGAAAAACCTGACCCTGGTCCATGGCTTGTCCTTGCAGCTTTGGTATCTTCCTGTAATGTAAGGCAAACTGTGTTGTCTGTAAAACTCAATGTAGAAAGGTGACCACATTTTCCAGTGCGGTGTATAGTCTGCATATAGACTGTATAGTCGCCCTGATTCCCCCTCCCCGGCTCTAACTAGTTTGCACGTCCACTGCTTGTAAACGGCCCGTGTTTTGCCTGCTTAACCATTTGGAAAGCTGGTTTATTTAGTTTAACATGATAGGCACTGCCTTGAATGGGAGACGGGGTTTTCAAACATTAACTAAATGGTATAGGCATGAGATATTCCAAAATGAGATGACTGCCTCTATAGACCAGTATTTTTTAAAGGAGATTTCCCTCGTTTATTCTCTCTTAATGCTGCCTGCATAATTATAAGCAAAACCCGTACTGATGAGCAGAGATCCCCATAGATATAAAGACATACGAACTTAGTAAGTGTTCTCTGTTGGCAGATCATGTGCCTTTGTATGGTGTGTGGCAAGTCAAAATCCTGACTTTCTGGCTATCTTGAAGATCTAATGTATGTAAATGCGTTTGCCAGCCAGCATCCCATTGTATCTGGTATAAATAGCATTTGAATAATTAAACTCTTTTTAATTGTGAAAGATCAAAGAATGCTTCTTAACCGAGCCCCTGACTACTCCAGCTCTTTGGTATGTTAATCTTCCTCCTGGGAGGACCGTTGTGTCGGAGTGAACATTGAGAATTATAGAGAGAATAGTCTCGATCATGGAGTTATTCTGAGTAGAAAATGTGGGATTGTGATATTTTCCACATTTGCCCTTTGGTAGGAATAGGACCGAGTCTGTGACTGGGGATACAAACACCGATCCCAGGCTCCAGCTCGGTTCCCTCGCGGAACAGCTGCAGTTTCCAGATGGAGTTTGCTTTGAAGTTGGGAGTTTGGGACTTTCTGACCTCCATGACTCCGTGCCACCCTCTCTCTAACAATCCTTGAAGAGTGGGGAAGTCTTCTAGCCGGCACACGCTGTGCTTCAACAAGCCCGGTTGGCAGATGGCCCCCTCTGGGCTGTAGCCAGCTGGCGTCACTTAGAGCAGCCCAGAGCCTTCTCCCAGCCATGCTGGGGTTGGCATGGAACCAGTTCCAGGATTGATGAGCTGTTACTGGCTCCTCTTTGGTCGCCATTTCTCTCCTCCCTTCCCAGTCCCAGCTGGGTGCAGCTGAGGATCTGGCCCAATGTCTGGTTTTAGCGATAGACTATTTATCTTTGGTAATGAAGTCTGTTCATTTTATCCCGAGCAGAGAATAGGATGGCAGGAATGGCTACACGTGTACAGATAAGTCAGCTATAAAAATTCATGGTGTATAACTGCAAACGTATTTTGGCTGTTGTCTCTTCAACTGGAACATGATTATCCAGATGTGATCTGCTGGTTACCGCTGGGATTCAAGCAGTTCTTTCCGCCAGCAGCTCAAAGAAGGGAACAGCTGTGAAACATAGACTCGGAAAATTTCAATAGGTCTTTAACCTTCTGAGCCATTTGTTCTACAGTGTGACATTTAAAACAATAAACTTTGAAATGTGCGGGCACGAGTAGAAGAAATCTATGGAAAGAAGCTCCCCTCTGGCTGGCAGCTAATGGATTGCAATCCAATTATCCGCGGGTTGTTCTCCTTTCTGCATTATGCGTAGCACATAATGAATGAGCACTTCTAGAGCAGCATAGCTGAGGGCACAGGCAAAGGCGGCGCAGTATCTGGGATCTGAACGCATCGCTGGCATGAACTGAAGGTGACCCAGTTGTTCACAGACCTGGTTGCTAATTGGGCAGCGTGAGCATGGCCGGCCTGGCAAGTTTTGTTTCCCCGTGTCGTCGTCGTGCTGCTGGTTTGGTGGCCGCTCGGGTCTTTTCTTCCTCCTGCAGGTCGCTGCGCCGCGGTGGGGAAGGCGGTAGGACAGGGTGTAGCTCTCCTGGTCTGTCCTGAGGAGCGCAGTTTTGAGAAGGAACTTTATACATTCGTCGAGGAAAGGTTTACTGAGCAAATGAGTTCTTGGAAATGCTGCTCCCTTCGTGGTCTCTGTCGCGCGCTTTGGGTTGAAGAATGGATGACTCATTTCCTCTGCGTGTGATAGTCTTATACGCAGCCATTAAACGCGCACCCACACGTTCTGGATGTGCCAGGTGTGATCTCTTTCTGACTTCTTGCGCTCTAGTGTTTAATCCTTATTAGACCTTTTAGAGGTGACGAAAGTCTTCTTTATATTCTGTTTATAGAAGTCCCTTCATCGGAAGGAAAACGGGGAGGGGAGGTATTTAAAACCTGTTTTCCTTCCTGGAAGCATTCCAGCTTCTTTTGATGAAAACATCCAAACTCCTGGGATTGTAGCTACCTCAAGCGTTTAGGAATCCTGCCTTCGCTGAACTTCACAGCGCTTCATCATCTGGTTCCCACTTGAGTATTCGCATTTTCCTTGGCCTGACCTCACCGCATCCTTCTCCCCCGTAGGTGTACCAGGATTTTTTCCTGTGCTCTTTAAGGAGAAGTCGGTATTTTTTGGTGAAAGAATGTGCGTGTGTGTTCTGGGTAAAGACTTAAATGGTCATGCAGTTAAAAAAGAAAAAAGCTGACACCTGTGCTACGCGAGACCTGATATTAAAGAGTGCCCCGGCAGTTCGTTTAAGCTGGCGTGGTGCTGCTGCTTCTTGAACTCGATGAAAGAGGTAAGTATGGCTTTAGGCTGGGAAATTTTCTTTTGCTCCCTCCAGCTCAGGGTCAGAACACACATCAGGAGGAGGAAAAGTTGTCGTCGTTTGATGTGGGGAATATCTTGAATAGATGGAGCAAAGGAAATACGCGTTAGGTTAAGAGAGTCCTGCTCCTCGCCGACATGAATGCCCAAGAATAGACTTTGCTGGTTTGATTAGGATCAGACCCTGATCTCCATACCCACTGTTAATACATAATAGCTCAAATTATCTCAGATTGATGAGGTCAAGAGTTCGCTGTGTAATATCCCTCTGTGAATACGTGTCCAGGGCCAAAACTATGTTTTGGAGATATTCTTTGCTCCCGCCTTTACTGGCGAGAGCTAGAGGGATGCTCTGTGGCAGTTGATGAAATGATTTCACCGGGGATGAAGCACCACCAGACCCCTCCTGCCCTGGCACTGCCTTCGGGGCCAGGCTGTGAAGTGCGACGTTGACGCCAGCTTACGTGCACAGAAAAGGTGGGATCAAACCAGCTCGGTACATACACTGACTGCTGAATTACTGTGGTGCCCCTGCCGACGCAGAGGGGGCCCTTTTGAAAACCTGACCCCTCTTTGTGGGAGCTGAAATCTTAAAAAGCTGGTTTCGGGAATGGCTGCGGTAATGTCTTAATTAAAATCTAGTGTGCCCGGCCCTAAAACTTTAAAATGTAAGCAGCGCGGCGGTGCAGCAGAGAACAGCAGTCTGTTCTGCAGCACGAGGCGCTCTGCCTCTGCTTGCTCTTCGGTGTTTCAACCGTCATCAGATAATCTGGTTAATTAGTGTTT
The DNA here is from genome assembly GCA_008711295.1 of Anarhynchus alexandrinus. Taxonomy (NCBI): domain Eukaryota; kingdom Metazoa; phylum Chordata; class Aves; order Charadriiformes; family Charadriidae; genus Anarhynchus; species Anarhynchus alexandrinus. Next base: position 716,934 of record VUYV01000138.1, on the reverse strand, counting down.
CCATGCTGAACGTCTTTTTCCTTCTTCACTCCTCGAACAGTCAAATCTTGATGTCTTAAGCTGGTTCACCCCAAAATAGCCAGGACTTGGAAAAACCCCCAGCCCTGAGCCTCCCTGCGGTCTCCTCATCTGTCAAGCAGAGGTGGCGACGCTCAGCTGTCCATGTAGGGATTCGGAGATGAAGGCTGTCATTTATTAAAGCCATTTGGGGACTCGTGTGTGAGAGAGGGACATTCCTGAGTTGGGGAGCCGATGACAGTGAGTCTGGAAGACTTCATTTCCATCTCGGCGCGGCTGTTTTCCCTTCCTGCCGGGACTGGAGCCGTTTGGCGGGATGGGGGGGAACCTGCAGAGCTCACTCCGATGTTCTGCAGATAAGTAGGAGAAATTATCATCTTCCTGATAAATATTCTGGCACTTATATATGGGAAACTTGCCTTTAAAATTGTGTTTAGGATGTCTTCCACACCCTCCCTTCCCCCGGGGAAACACTGGGAGGAAGCTCAATGTCTTATCTCTGTAAAACCACCTTTACTCTCTGTGTCTTCGTTGATAACGAGTGGGTGGCTGCCGCTTACTCAACCAGTTGGGGGTGAAACGGTCCAGAACTGCCAGCCTGGGTGCTGTGCGCAATGTTTTTGACACAAAAGATGCTTCGATGAAACAAACCCAGTAATTTCCATGGAACTGCAGTAAAATACCTCTTGTAGCTAATTATCTGCTTAGTTAACATAGTAATACACGATTCTGTAAAAGGCTAAATAGATTAAGTAGAAGTGGAAGTTTCTTGTAAAAGCCGTTGATTGCTTTATATGCTAATCACTGTTAATTATTTAACACAACGCTTTCAGGAATGATTTGTTCTGATAGCGGCTGAGAGGATCAGAAAGACTGAGGTGTCACTCTGTACAGACCTGTTTCCCCCATCCATTTGCAAATTCTGGCATTTTGAGAAGCCTCTGCAATGGGGTTAAGAGTTTCCAGAGTCAGCAAAGGTGCGTTATTTCAACAGGAGGCACAGAGGAACCCACATCTTCCTCCTTACCGCTGCATTTAAACAAACTGCCTTTGGCTCCTCCATAGTGTTTTCCTCCAGACCGTGCCTTAGCCTGGAGCTTCGCCGGTGACAAACGCCGCGTCAGGCAGCACTGGGGAGTTCCCGGCATGTGGGTATTCAATTGGGAACGTTCCCTACGGAGTTTGTCCCCTCTCACCTCCCATAGCTGGAGCCATCTATTTTACTTCTATTACGTACTGAAACTAGGTCCAGAAAAGTCATTTCGGACGTGTCATGGGAAACCATTGATGAGATGCTGTCAAAAAATAGTGTTCAGAATCCCTTTTTAAAACACTCTACATTTTGTAGGCCACAGATCATTCAATGATTTGCTACTGAGCCTTTCTCACTAGATTATCCGCGTAGCCCAGCTCGGTTCCCTGTCAACGCTATGGTGCTTCGGCACAGGGGTTTGGTGAGAAGTTCTGCTGATCCAGTGGAGCCGGTATTGTCCGGCGGGATCAGTACGGCGCGACGCAGGAGAGCTGCTGCCCCTGGCCTCCAGGGATGTGAAGGTAGAAAAGGCTCTGGGATTCGAGCTGGGACTCTTTAGCCTGGAGAAGAGAAGGCTGAGGGGAGACCTTATTATGGCATACAAGTATCTAAAGGGTGGGTTGAAGGAGGATGGAGCCAGACTCTTTTCAGTGGTTCCCAGTGACAGGACGAGGGGCAATGGGCACAAGTTGGAACATAGGAGGTTCCATTCAAATACAACTCCTTTCCGGTTGGGGTGGCAGAGCACTGCACAGGCTGCCCGGGGAGGTGGGGGAGTCCTCTCCTCTGGAGATTTTCAAGCCCCACCTGGATGCAGTCCTGAGTGCTGTGCTCTGGGCAATCCTGCTTTGGCAGGGGAGTAGGACTGGATGATCTCTAGAGGTCCCTTCCAACTCTGAAAATTCCGTGATTCCGTGATTCTTTAGCAGCATCTATTCCCTTTGTTCCTCAGGGAAAGGTATCTTGTCATCCCACACAGCCAGCCTGGAAAACGTGGGGGAGAGTTAAATCATAAGGGAATTTTTATTTTATTTTTTTTTTAACACCCCCCCCCCCCCATTTTGCAAATTCCGAGGTGGAGAAAAGCCGGCGGGAGGGAGGGAGCCCAGCTGCCAGCTGGAAGGGGCTGGCGCGGGAGAAGCCGTGTGGTGGGTCCCCGTAAAAAGCGCACTTGTTCGCGAAAAGAAACATAAAGTTTCCGGAGCGAATGCCCTGGGAACAGAGAGAAACAGGCGTTTCTGTGTGAGAGGGGACAAACTCTGTAGGGAACGTTCCCAATCGAATGCCCACACGCCGGGAACTCCCCAGTGCTGCCTGACGCGGCGTTTGTCACCGGCGAAGCTCCAGGCTAAGGCACGGTCTGGGGGAAAACACTATGGAGGAGCCAAAGGCAATTTGTTTAAATGCAGTGGTAAGGAGGGAGATGTGGGTTCCTCTGTGCCTCCCGGGGCTTTCTTTGTTGTGCGGGGTCATCCCCACAAGCTTTTTTTTCACTGCTTTCATGGGTGCAGGGAGCAAAATAGTCTAGTCCATCCTTCTGCCGCTGGGGCAGGATCTGCACTACCTAAACCATGTCTGTCTCACCTGCAGTCCGCCTGAGTGTTTTGTTAGCCTTGCTATTTAAGATATTTATAAAAAACCACCTGAATCTGCAGTTTTAGTTGGTGACTATTTGCCCTTTTCTATTTGGAGCAGTGTTCTGACATAGTTATTGTATCTATGGCTGAATAAGCCATTTCACTTCTTTTCATTGTCATGTTTTCTAGACTTCACATCATTCCCATTGCTTTCCTCTGGATTCTCTCCAGCTAATTCACATCATTTCTTGAAATGAATTGCTCAGAGTAGACATGCACTGTTTCAGTTCCCTTTTTTGTCTGCGGGGAAAGCTGTTGCCTTTGCGTGATGGAGAGCAAACCAGAGAGCGAGCTTTCCCAAGGAGTGCAAGAGAGCTGGGGTCCAGGGACTCATTTGAAGGTCTTATCTGGAATAGAAAACAGAAGAAAAATCAAGATATTTCATTAAAATAATAAGCTATGTTTTATTATATGCTCCTTGGGGATGGCGTAGGGGAAAAGTTCCTGCATGAAACCAGACCCCCATTGCTCACTCAGCAGCAGGAACCATCAGGAGGCAGCTCTCCATCCCAGTGCTTCTCAGCAGCAGGAGCCCTACTGAGAGGTGGTCCAGCCAAGTGACAGCCGTGAGACTCTGCTGGTGACACAGGGTCGCTCCCGCCGGGCTCTGCGGCCCAGGTTTGCTCCGCTGCTCTTGCAGGTGAAGGAACCCACCGCCTGGGAGGTCAGACTTGCTCGGGGAGCTCGAGACCAGGCGCAAACCTCCACAGCACCGATTCCAAGGAGTTGTTTTTGGCAAAAGGTCCCTAGTGAAAATGACCCTGGAAGAGGAGAAGCTTGTGTTTTATTCTTCTGGGTTTTCACAGAATCCCAGACTGGTCAGGGCTGGAAGGTCCCTCTGGAGCTCCCCCAGTGCCACCCCCTGCCAGAGCAGGGGCACCTCCAGCAGTGGCACAGGACGGCGTCCAGGCGGGTTTGGAATGGCTCCAGAGGGGGAGACTCCCCCACCTCTCTGGGCAGCCTGTGCCAGTGCTCTGCCACCCGCACAGGAGAGAAGGCCCTCCTCAGGTTCAGATGGAACTTCCTATGGTCAAGTTTGTGCCCGTTCCCTCTTGTCCTGTCACTGGGCACCACTGGAGACAGACTGTTCCCATCCCCCTGGCACCCTCCCTTTAAGGATTTATCAGCATTGATAAGATCCCCCCTCAGTCTTCTCTTCTCCAGACTAAAAAGCACCAAGTCCCTCAGCTTTTCCTCATAAGAAAGATGCTCCAGTCCCCTCATCATCTTTGTAGCCCATTGCTGGACCCTCTCCAGCAGTTCCCTGTCCTTCTTGACCCGGGGAGCCCAGAACTGGACACAGTGCTCCAGATGTGGCCTCACCAGGGCAATCGCTATCTTTAAAAAATCAACATTTGCAAAAAATTGTTCCATTGCATGCGTGGGACTGGCCAGACCATGACTGCAGGATGCTCCAAAGTAGCCTGGTGGTGGCCCAGACCCTGCTCACAGGACAGGTAGTCCTACTAGCACTGGTAGTAAATTTTATTGCCAATGATGCTGTTCATTGATAAGATCCCCTTCAGTCTTCTCTTCTCCAGACTGAAAAGCCCCAAGTCCCTCAGCCTTTTGAGGGTGTTTTCAGTCACCTGTGGTTTTGCTTTTTGTTTCACCTGTGGAAGCCGTGCGCTTACGCGTGAATGCCGGGCTGTGAAGGATTGCAGTTGTCTTCGTTCATTAAAACAGTCTGATGTTTTTTACACCCCCCCCCCACCTACAGCCTGTGATCCAAAGTGATATTTTCCACTTCACTGCCTGCTTCCCGCTGCCTTCCATGAGCATCAACAGCTTCAGCCCTGACCCCTGTGTATTTCTTCCATTTATTTGTTATGTTCCCTATTACCTGTAGCAGCTGCCCGGACTAATTACACAGCTCTTTACAGCCCCCCCGGGGCAGGCAAAGTTGGTGTCTGTGCGTTACAGTGTATAAATCAAGTTTGCGTTTCTTCACCTTTTTTCATGGTGTAGTCTTTCCTCATTTCCTTTTAATGAGGCCGTGGAGAATAGTCAGCGCGTTGTGCTATCACCTTTGCCAACGTTTAATTGTATTTGGCTTTATGGTGTCAGCCGTGGCCGTGAAAAAATCCGTACAGATACCCTCAAATTCACATCATCGGGGAAGAGGGATGTGTAACACCTTCCAACGAGAAAAGCAAGAAACGCACATTTGAGGCAATGCAAGGAAAGCCAAACACACCCCAAAAAAGTCAAAGGTAAAGTTAGTGTTAAAAACGGCAATTCCAAAGGGTGATCCTTCGGGACTGCAGTTGCAGTGGACAAACGGTGCTTGTAAATTACAATTCCAACACTTTTTTTTTTTTTTTAAATATTGAAGCTGTGTTCCTTCCTGCCCTCTAACTCCTCCCTGTGCGGTACTTACCGCGAAGAAAGGGGAGAGGCTTCTCCCTGCATGAGTCTTCTCTTTCCTTTGTTCAGAGTTGAAAAGTGACAGAAGGGGGAAAACACAACAGAAAAGATGACTTTGGCTGGCATGTGTTCTGTTGCGTTTGGTGATCACCAAGGGGTAACGAGGCAGAGATTTAATATTTTGGTGTAACTTGAGTTACGGGAAAATGCTGCGTATTTTCTGCCTAAAAAGTGAGAAAATTTAGTGGGAATTTTTTAACGTAAGATAGCTAGTTTTGCAAACTGTTAAGCTAAAGAAACATTACATCTTAAGATCAAATCAGCTTTACTTACTGTGTATCCTCTTCTCGAGTACTTGCTCGAGGATGTTTCAGCCCCCTCGGTTACTCCCTGTCGGGTTGAGTTTACAGCTACCTGCAATGAACGCACCTCTTTCTAATCTGAATTTTATACAAACACCAATCTTGTTGATGTCTGTTTTCTAAAAAATAAGTGTTGAACTTGTAGCTGTTTGTAGAACTCTTGTTTTAAACTCTGCCTCCAAATGCTCTGTACCTTACCACCAGAATGATGGGCAATTCAGCGTATTTCTGCGGTTTTTTCCTCCTAAAGCAAATGCCCTTAAAAGGCTGCCTTAAACTGGGAAATAGCTGTGTATTCTCTAAATGTGACAGATCAGGCAGTGTAGGAGAAAAAAAAAGCAACCTCATTGTTGTGCTTTGGATAGAAACTAGCAGCAAAAAAACCATTTGTCAGTCTTTCACGATCTGTTGTAATACACTGGACCGTGGAAGGTTCCAAATCAATGCACATTCCCTATAGAAGTGTTTCTACTTGGTTAACCAGGTTAAACCACTTAGCTCTTATTTTATTATCTCATTAGCAATCAAAAATCCATGTTTTAGGGCTCCGCATCGATGTAGTTACACGGACAGCCCTTGAAATTTGCCAGAATCCCCTGGACTCCACTAATTCTAATTGAAGTTGGCACAAATGTGAAACGCAGGCAGCGATAAGCTGTTCTGATTCTTGGAGCACTGCAGAGCAGCATGTGAAATGCTTATTATGTGAGGTTATTGGATCAGATTTAACCATTTTAGGGCAAAGATAATTTTGCTAGGGAGCTAAAAAATAGGTCCACGTGACGATGTGCATTCCTCTACAAACCAGTATGAGATGCAAGTGTAATTGCACGTGAGCTTGGGGTGGTGAGCAGCAGACCTGGTCCAGTGTTCATGGGGATGACCACTTGAGTCTTTTCAGTCTTTAGTTTTCTATGAAATTAAAATGAATTTTGTAAATGTAGGCTTGTCCTGGCCATTGGCTGACTTTGCGGACAAGAGTAGAACCCGGCCATTGTCCCCACTCCTTCTCCACTCCCTGCTCTGGTCTTTGTCTCCACTTCTCCAGTTCATGTAGACCTCGTATGATAGACTCTCCCAGCAGCCCTCCTCCCTTCCTCCTGTGGACAATGCTGATTGCTAATGGCTTGTTTGTGTCACAAGTGCAATGATTGTATTTTCTGCTTTCAGAGACTTACGCTTCAACCACATCAAGGAGATACAACCTGGAGCCTTCAGAAGACTGAAGAACCTCAACACACTGTAAGTTCCGCTTGGTGCTCCTGCAGCGAAGATATCCATTTATTACTTCTGTTTGTACTATCCCCTATAACGGCTTAAAGATGGCCTTGGTCTTTTAGTTATTTCAGCCAAGTTGTGCATATCCAACTAAAGCTTTAAAATTCTCTTTGTTTTACCCTGGGTCATGTTTCTTACCCTTTTTAATTAAATGTGCATTTTACTAACTTCCATTTAGGCAATTAACATGTCTTTTTAAAGAAAAATTTAAAAATCCTGATGCATACTGTCACTGCCTGAGGATGTTTCAGCAGGTATGGCTTTAGAGTAGCCTGTAAAAGCAGTTCTGGCCTGAGATCAAGATAGCAGAGGGATGCATTAAAATCATAGAATCATAGAATGGTTTGGGTTGAAAGGGACCTCGAAGATCATCGAGTTCCAACCCCCCTGCCATAGGCAGGGACACCTCCCACCAGCCCAGGTTGCTCCAAGCCCCGTCCAACCTGGCCTTGAACACCTCCAGGGATGGGGCAGCCACAGCTTCTCTGGGCAACCTGTGCCAGGGGCTCACCACCCTCACAGGAAAGAATTTCTGCCTGATATCTCATCTAAATCTTCCCTCTTTCAGTTTAAAACCATTCCCCCTTGTCCTATCGCTCCCCTCCCTGATCAAGAGTCCCTCCCCAGCTCTCTTGTAGCCCCTTTAGGGACTGGAAGGGGCCATAAAGTCTCCCCGGAGCCTTCTCTTCTCCAGGCTGAACAACCCCAACTCCCTCAGCCTGTCCTCACAGCAGAGGGGCTCCAGCCCTTGGGGCATCTTTGTGGCCACCTCTGGACCTGCTGTCCTCATGTTGAGGGCTCCAGAGCTGGATGCAATATTCCAGGTGGGGTCTCAAAAGGGTTGAGTAGAGGGGCAGAGTCACCTCCCTCTTCTTCCTTTCTGTGACCTCTTCAAATGCATAAACCACATTAGTTGCTCTACATGACTTCGAAGTGCGAGTGCATCCTTCAAATGCCATCTTGTCCCTATGCCTTGCCCTAGAAGAAATGTCTACATTTAACCTACTGCAGATAGGAACGGGCGTAGAAAGCAGTTCCTTCAGTCTTGCACCCCAGCCGGAGCAGGCATGCTCACAGCGGTGTGATAAACTACTCCGCTAACAAGTTTCTCACTCTGCTCAAAGGAAATAGTGGGAACCTTTGCTGCTTCTTGCGCTGTAAGGCTGAGGGTTTGCAGATAGATATGAGTACATCTGCACCGTGTAGCCAAGAAGCTGAAAACAAACCAGCTCCCAAATCAGGAACAGAAGCTGTGTCGGCACAGCACTGTGCTCGATGTAATTGGCTTGTTGAGACTCAGATCTGATTATTCGAGCTCTAACACGGCGCTAACAGCTATAAGATTTCCAGGTCCAAGCTCGAATCCCTCTGCGAGGCAAACCGGCTAGCCTGGGAACCTGCACTGCGCGACAGACGTCGGTATTTCCTGAGTTTGTACATTCGTGGTCCCAAACGGCCAGAGAAAGTCCACATTTTTATTTCTGTCTGACCTTGAGAGATCTGAAGTCCCTGATTCCGTAAAGATGGCAGTGCTGAAAGAAGGAAGACGCGGGCAATAAGGCATTCAGTCACTTGTAAGAACTTGTAGAAAGGGTGGGAATACAGCAGGACTTTATCATCGAGACATGTTCACAGAATCCCAGACTGGTGAGGGTTGGAAGGGCCCTCTGGAGCTCCCCCAGTGCCACCCCCTGCCAGAGCAGGGGCACCTCCAGCAGTGGCACAGGACGGCGTCCAGGCGGGTTTGGAATGGCTCCAGAGGGGGAGACTCCCCCCCCTCTCTGGGCAGCCTGTGCCAGTGCTCTGCCACCCGCACAGGAGAGAAGTCCCTCCTCAGGTTGAGATGGAACTTCCTATGGTCAAGTTTGTGCCCGTTCCCTCTTGTCCTGTCACTGGGCACCACTGGAAAAAGACTGTTCCCATCCCCCTGGCACCCTCCGTTGAAGGATTTATAAGTACTGATAAGATCCCCCCACAGTCTCTTTTTCTCCAGACTGAAAAGCCCCAAATCCCTCAGCCTTTCCTCTTAAGAAGGATGCTCCAGTCCCCTCATCATCTTTGTAGCCCTTTGCTGGGCCCTCTCCAGCAGTTCCCTGTCCTTCTTGACCCGGGGAGCCCACAACTGGACACAGTGCTCCAGATGTGGCCTCACCAGGGCAATAGCTATCTTCAAAATTCAACATTTGCAAAAGATTGTTCCACTGCGTGCGTGGGACTGGCCAGACCATGACTGCAGGATGCTTCAAAGTAGCCTGGTTGTGGACCAGACCCTGCTTATGGGACAGGTAATCCTACTATGACTGTTAGTAAACTTAATTGCCAATGATGCTGTTCATCCAGAGCACAAGAACAGCCCATGTTAATCTCTCAAACAGCACCACGTGGTACTTAATGACCAAAAATAATAGAGAGAAAGGATACTTTGGATGGTTTTCTGTCATTTGAGATAAGGTCAGACAGAGTGATAAATGTGACTAAAATATCTAGAGAGAAAATAGAGTCTGAGTCTGTAGGGTTTTACCTTATCACAAAGCTTTGCTGAGGCATCTTGATCTCCAGACCTGCTCTTCCACCCCTGAAGCTCTCCTGAGTCGAGAAAACAAACCGTTCCAAATTATGTCATCTCTGTGTGATGCAGACAGATGTTTGGCCGGCAGCTCGGCAGGACCGCCAGGCCAGTTTCAGCCGAACCCTGGGGAAACTAAGGATGCTGGCAGGCCTCCACTTGGAGAGATGTTCCACCCAACCTGCAGAGCTTTGTAAGAGCTCCCAGTTCCTGCCCTGCCAGTGCCTTGGTCTGGGCAGTTCCCTGACATCTGCAAGACTTCTGCTTCTTTCTTTCTCGCTCCCGCCACTCTGCTTAAAGCAAGATATCGACACGCAGCCTGGCTGAGATGGGAAGACCTGTCTATAATACCTCTTTATGCTCCATGAATTGGTCCAATTCTTTTTTGCTTTCCGTCTCCACACCCACCCGGACGGGGACCTCAAGGACAGCAAGTCCACGAACAGCTACTAAAGGGAACAGGCACAAATGTACTGCCTAACATCCCCAACCTCGTGGGTACGGATGCCGGGGCGGTAAGAGGAATGTGTTTTGCACAGATGGTGGACAGGCTCTCCCGCTTTCCCTAAATACTGTCCTGCAGCCACCGTCAGAGCTGGAATACTCGATTAGGTGAAACACTGCTCTAACAAAATACTGCATTTTTATATTTGAATTCTGAAAATCAACTGGTTTTGCAAATGAAACCTTTCCATTTAGGTAGTACTTCGTATGCTTGGTTGGATTGCCGGGTTTGGCCAGCAAACTGGAAAAATCAGTTATTCTCACACTGGTAGTAGTTAACTCCCATGGATGAGGAGCTTGATAACTGAATGAAAGAACGTCAGACCTCGCGCTCCTAAAGCAAATTTCTCTCCAGGAACTTTGGTTTGTCCAATTCCCACATTAAAACTGATAAAAGCTGAAGAATTTGCTGTTTTTTCTTAGATGGTAAACTTTTGCCTGAGGACTCATATAGGTCTTCAAGTGATAAAGAGAATAAATCCTTTAAAATCCCTGAGAGACTTGCTGGGAAAGTTTGGCCAGAATATTTGAAGCAGGAGGTTTGGAGGAGAGCACAGCTCAGGTTCCGTATGCAGAGCTCTGAGCTTGCAGCTTTCTGCCATGGGACTTAAATAAATGTTCCTTAAGTAAAAAAATGCTTTTTAAAAGAGCCTTTTCCTACAGTGCTTTGGCCTGGCAGAGGAAGGGCAGCAGATTCTGGTGAAGCTTCTGTTCTGCACCTCCTTTTGGGCAGGATGGCTGTAGTATGTCCAAGTTTGACAGTTTATAAACCACCCTGATAAGGAAACCTTTGTAGACTGCGTTGGCCGCGGGGAGGTGGGCTGTGAGGCTGATGGAAGAGGAGCCTGCCGGGAACGTCCAGTGGGGCTTTTTGACATTTCGAACCTTCCCCTGGCTCTCCACTCTTCTTTTGTCTCCCTGGTGTGGGAGATTTGATAAATTACGGAGCACTACTTTAAAATTAAAAACAGGAGCGCTGTCTGTCTGTGGAAGAGATGCAGTTGTGATATGTTTCTGGCTGGGAACGTCTGGTGCAGCACCACAGGTACCAAGCAGTTATCCTAAATGCTGCACCTCGGGGCTTGCTCATCGGCTGTCTGCAGTGTTGTGTGCATTGGAGAAGTCCTCTTGGGCTGAAGGTCTTGAAGTTGAAGGTTTCCTCATCCCTTCCTATTGCCTCGTCTCAGTTCCCATGCAGATGTCGGTGTCAGGGTCTCCTCTGTGTGTTTTTAAACCGTTAATACGTCCCTTGGTAAAAAAAATAACTAAATAGGGTAGCAGGGAGAGGGAGGGCAAAAAAACTCTTGTATGCCATCCACAAAATACCTGCAGCTCCTCAACAGATGTTTGGCTTGGGTTCGCCAACGCCAGCCGCATCGCTTAACCCAACGTTAGCTCACAGCGGGTGGTGGACTGTGGAAGACAGCAAACACATCGCCAGCCCGTGGTGAGGCAGAGCGCCTCATTGCTTTCCAGTTTTTGCTCCTTTAGCTCATCTTTGGGTGGGGATGGATGATGACACCCCTGCATGATTGTCCCCTTACGTGTTCCCACAAGAGGTCAGCCCTCTGCCACGTTGACCCAACTGGTCGATTGCTGTGTTTCGAAACCAAAGCCATCACAACCAAAGGGTTGCTGCTGCTTGAGTCTCTCCAGCATTGTCTATAGAAATGTCCAGCCCTGGGACTAAAACACTATTTCTTAACTTCCCCATTTCGTTCTGCCTGTGGCATGGGCACCCTAGAGAATAGGGACTCTGGAGACCACATCGTGGTATGTGCTTCTGCTCGTACCTTTGCCCTGTCAGTGTCCTTGCTCACATCGTATTCCTCTTTCTGCTGAGGTGAGAGCAAAAGGCACTTCTGGTGAGCGCTGCAGCTCTCCTTTAGATGCTGCTTTTAAAGGGTTTTGGGATGAGCGGCAGGAGTAACGTGGAGGCTCTGTCTTGAACCCTCTGGTAGCTCTTGAGAGAACATGTTCGTGCCAGCAAGGAGGGGATGTCGGAGCCTGCTTGGATCTCAGAATAAAAGTTTCCCCCTCAAATATGGGAAATGGCTATTCCAGATCATTCTGTCAGCAAGGGAGAATGCATGGCTGAAGATTAAACTCACTTTTTCGCCCCCTTTAAATACACTACGTGATGATTTCTATTAATGGTGAGAAGAAAAAAATAGCTGTTATGTCACAACGACTGCAGCATGTGGTTTGTCAAATGAAATGAGGAAAGAGTACGCGTTTTGAGTCTGAATTCTGTACTGTCACATCATTTAATACATTCTTCAAAACAGAAAACGACTCATTTAATGCAACTTAAGCCCGTGTTTGGCAACCCGGAGAGAGGGTGGGGAAGGAGAAGGGAGGGGCGGTCAGGACATAAAACCTAAAGGAAACTGAATGTAAAATGTTCTCTTAGTGAATCTGGGCCAGATCTCATGGTGCTTGTATATCTCAAACTTCCAAGAAGAATTTTTCGGGAATAAAACCTGTATGATTGAGTCCACCTACTCATTTGGAGCCCAATTCACCAGCTGGCACGAAGGGGAATGCCACATCATTTTGCTATCTTTTGATAAGCTCCAGGAAATGCACTTCTGATACTTTTAATTTAGCTTGTTTTGCTAAAGGGTATACTTAAGACACACATCGATAATGATCTTTCCAGCTTCTGTCTGCCAGAGCGTTTATTCCCAGCAGATCCGGTGAGCAGTAGATCTTAGCATTCAGTCCTCTTTAACGTTCGCAGCAATTTGGGCGGTTTGCTATCGATTGCAGCTGGGATCGATATCCAGGTCATGCCAGGATTTTGTAGCCTTCTCTGCCTGGGTGAATTGCACGGGAGTCGAGAGCAGACAGCTGTGCACTCGCCTTCAAAGGCTTTCTAGGAGCCAGATGTGCTGTCTTGTCTATGGATTTCTCTGAAAGCAGCATTTTGGAATATGTGGGCTATGGTGGACTTCATAAATTATCTCACTTTTGAGTTTTTTCCAGAACATATCCTTCTATTACAACGGGGAATCCTGAGACAGGAAACAGAGATGGCTTCTTCCATACGCTTTTTAACCTTTAATCGCGCAATGAACAAATTTTTAAGGATCAGACGATGAGATAAGAGGCCTGAGTACTGCATGCCATCTGAACTTCCAGAATTTGTCTTACTTGGCTTGGATCACTGATTACATCCCCTTGAACTGTCCTAAATAGCAAAGACAAAAAAAAAATAACAAAAATGGAGTAGGTTAATGCTTTTGAATAGCACCAAAATGCAGTCAGACAACACGTTGCAATTTGAAATCCCCTCTGGACTTCAGTCCTGGTCTGAACTCATTGCGTTAAAGATAAAGGGTCGGCGAAGGAGTCCAGACCGTCGCGGTGCTGCTGGTGTCACTCTGCCTCCAGGACCTGCTCGCCTGGCCGCTGCCTCGTGCCCCCTGTGACGCGGGCGGCCGATGCCCGTTGCGTGGCTGGGCACGGGTGCTCACATCCATGGGAACGACATCGGAGCTGGCACCCGTCTATCAGCCCATCCAGCATCCTCAGAAGTAGAGCCAAGGATCAGATAAGAGAGAACAAGCTGACTTCGTCCTGCTCTGGCTGAAGATGAAAGCGCCCTGAGCGAGGGCAGGGAAGGGAGCGTGCACGGTTGGTGCCTGTGTTGTCTTTGTCCTGGCGGTAAATAGACAAAAGCCCTCTCCGGCGCTGCTCTCAAGCAGTTATTTCCAGTCCTTGGGTGTTCAGTCATCAACTAAACCTTTGGGTTGGTGTTCAGGGGCTGTATTTCCACTCAGCGTATCTGGCTGTCAAAGCAGGATCGTGTGTTCCAAGGACTTGACATCATTTTTGCATCCTTATGAGTGAAATCGGGTTGTTTAACCTCAGCCGTGTGTATTGAGCCGTTGCTTCCAGCTGTGCACAAACTTTCCAGCAACTTTCTGCCTTAACCTCTTCGGACTGCTTGTCCACAACCCTGGCAACGTGCAGATTGGCAGTGGCACCCGCATCCATGGTGGCAGGGTAGATGACAGTCAAAAAAATTGTGGTCAAATCGAGGGTAGGGAGATTTTTCTCAAACCCTTATTGTTCTGACTTCCAAAGGTTTCTTTGCACTCGAGTTTCTAACGTGCTTTTTGGACTCTTAATGTAATACTCCGCCTGAGAACAAGGTGGTGGAACGCTGGTGTGACTCAGGTCCCTGGCAGTAACGTGTGAAGCTGCCATAATATGTTTCTGGCACCTTTTATCTTTGCATCCCTGAGGCAGTTGATTTTATCTTCATCTTCTTTTCCCACACATCTTCTTCCATTTTTCCCCATCTCTTTGTCTTTTGTCTCCATCCTTTCCCCGCGCAAACTGTTCTTTCCAGGAAGGGACCTTGTCTCGTAGCGCCAGAGGTTGGCTCATGCACTGCCTACCCCATTTCCTCCAGCAAAGTGGGACAAAGGATTGGGCTTTACTGCTGGGAAAGTGCTGAACTGTCTTCTC
>VUYV01000138.1:666487-700530 GCA_008711295.1 Anarhynchus alexandrinus | reverse complement strand
CCAGGACCTGCTCGCCTGGCCGCTGCCTCGTGCCCCCTGTGACGCGGGCGGCCGATGCCCGTTGCGTGGCTGGGCACGGGTGCTCACATCCATGGGAACGACATCGGAGCTGGCACCCGTCTATCAGCCCATCCAGCATCCTCAGAAGTAGAGCCAAGGATCAGATAAGAGAGAACAAGCTGACTTCGTCCTGCTCTGGCTGAAGATGAAAGCGCCCTGAGCGAGGGCAGGGAAGGGAGCGTGCACGGTTGGTGCCTGTGTTGTCTTTGTCCTGGCGGTAAATAGACAAAAGCCCTCTCCGGCGCTGCTCTCAAGCAGTTATTTCCAGTCCTTGGGTGTTCAGTCATCAACTAAACCTTTGGGTTGGTGTTCAGGGGCTGTATTTCCACTCAGCGTATCTGGCTGTCAAAGCAGGATCGTGTGTTCCAAGGACTTGACATCATTTTTGCATCCTTATGAGTGAAATCGGGTTGTTTAACCTCAGCCGTGTGTATTGAGCCGTTGCTTCCAGCTGTGCAGAAACTTTCCAGCAACTTTCTGCCTTAACCTCTTCGGACTGCTTGTCCACAACCCTGGCAACGTGCAGATTGGCAGTGGCACCCGCATCCATGGTGGCAGGGTAGATGACAGTCAAAAAAGGGTGGTCAAATCGAGGGTAGGGAGATTTTTCTCAAACCCTTGTTGTTCTGACTTCCAAAGGTTTCTTTGCACTCGAGTTTCTAACGTGCTTTTTGGACTCTTAATGTAATACTCCGCCTGAGAACAAGGTGGTGGAACGCTGGTGTGACTCAGGTCCCTGGCAGTAACGTGTGAAGCTGCCATAATATGTTTCTGGCACCTTTTATCTTTGCATCCCTGAGGCAGTTGATTTTATCTTCATCTTCTTTTCCCACACATCTTCTTCCATTTTTCCCCATCTCTTTGTCTTTTGTCTCCATCCTTTCCCCGCGCAAACTGTTCTTTCCAGGAAGGGACCTTGTCTCGTAGCGCCAGAGGTTGGCTCATGCACTGCCTACCCCATTTCCTCCAGCAAAGTGGGACAAAGGATTGGGCTTTACTGCTGGGAAAGTGCTGAACTGTCTTCTCACCTGCTGTCTGGTGGCAGATCGTTTCTGAGGAGCGTGGCTATCACGAAAAGGAGCTTGTAAAATAGAAAATGCACATCCAGTGCACGTGTTAAATTGGACCCAACATTGTAAGATCTGGCTGCTTGCAGAGGGAATAGCAGTTTTTCCTACAACACTAGAAAAACAAATCTTTGCAGTACACTGTCGCAGCTCTCCCCTCCATCCGCATCTCCATTTAGGAATTTTAAAACTAATTGCAGCCGGTGAAATCCTCGCTCTGAGCTATCGGGCTGTAAGCTCCACCGGCTCTGCGGCCGCAGCGAGGTTTGCCAGATGTGAACATCAGTGGGGTACCACGGCGACAGACCCACAGGAGCGTGGTTGGGCGGCCACGGCGAATAGTTAAACATCGTCTTATTAAAGAGCTATTTATAAGTGATTTATTTCGTTTTCTCGGTGTCGGGCTTGGCAGCGGTTGCCGAAGAGGTTTCTGTAGCATTCGGGTGCGTGGTTACCGCCGTCGCACACAGCGCGGTTATGACAAGGTTGAGCTGTGTTTCTGGTCATTGGCACCGGTCAGCATTTGCAGGCACAGTCATGGCAACTGCGTACACAAGTCGGAGGTTGCTTGCCAACGCGATGTTGTCCATAGGTTTTGTATTAAAATCTGGCACAAGGCTCTCCAGATCGAAAGAGGCCGTCTCTGAACAGCCTCGCGAGTCAGATCTGTATTTATTTGGTTTTCCTTTGCACATGTTTGTATACAAAGTGGTCAGAACAAAGCGTTACCATTTTATAACTCCACTGTCAACTGGTATTTTAAACTGCATTTGTACTCTTAAAAACTGTCCCTGCGTGCCCCTGCTCACACGTTGTTGAACACAACCAAGCACCTTCAAAAACTGCCACGGCTGTACAAGAGTGGCAGCAGTGATTTAATCTCTCCCTCCCCTCCGCTTCCTTCTGCATGTCTCCTTTCCCCTCATCCCTTTCCTGGCCAAAACTGTAACTTTGGGGTGAAAACCACTGTGGCAAAAGGTAAAGTCTTTGAACATTGTACATATTGGAAGCACTTGGCACCTCTGGGCAAGAAACCTTCTCATTGACTTAGCTGGCGTGAGTATCCCAACTTTGATCTGCAAACCCCTTTAAATCTTAAACTCTGTGAAACACGGCCTCGGGATTTTTCAGTGGGCACCCAGGAACAGAAATGCCACAAAGTCTCACATGTGCTGCATTAACCGGTTGTGTTTTTCTTTCTCGATTTGAACAGGCTGCTGAACAATAATCAAATAAAACAAATTGTGAGAAGATCCTTTGAAGATCTGGAGAACCTGAAATACCTGTGAGTTGGTAGCTCAGTAGTTTCTTAACCTCTTTGAAATTTAACAACCCACTTCTAACGTTTGCCAGTCAAGGATGTATTTTCTGTGAACTTCTGGATGTTACCGTCACAGCTATGAAACATTGCCCCTGAATCCACTCAGCAAGCTCTGCTTTGGGTTGAGGGTCATAGCTGCTTCCTGTGTCTCTTCAAACCACAACTGCTGATTGGTTAGCCTAATGCTTTTTCCTTTCTCTCCTTTTGAAAGCTACCTTTATAAGAACGAAATTCAGAGCATCCAGCAACATGCCTTCAACGGGCTCCGTTCTCTGGAACAGCTGTAAGTACAAACGCCCCTTCTTTGTTGCTGAACGTGATGTGCGTAAGAGCTGATTTATTGGCTCCTCTAACCCAAGCGCTGTGTTTCCAGTAGTGGAGAGTACCAAACATTTAACCTGGAGTAGGATGAGGCTTCTACTGTTTTATCATCCGGCTTTGCAAGGCTCCGCTAGCTTCATCTGAAAACAGCTGGTCCCAGTGCTGGTCTTGGTTAGTTAATGCTGAGGTCTCTTCCTACTGACGTCCCATATGTTTTCTCCTGGCCCTAAACCTCTGGAACATAGGAAGAGCCCAGCTGTGCTTCTGATTCCCTTTACGTCCAAGGACCTTACGATGGGAGGAGGTAGGGGTCTGTAGGACGGCTTGAAGCCGCCGGCAGCTGGCCTGCTGTGTTTATGTCTGCTGGGACTCCCGGAGCAGCGAGTAGGATCTGGCCCTTCGCTCGAAATGAGGTGCTGGTCGAGTTTCTCTCTTATCCAAACCTCTGCTGAAAACGAATGGATGAGGTGCAAGCTGAGAGCTGGGGCAGCGGGGTATTTGTGGGAGCGACGGTGGTGCGCGCATGCTGTAAAGCATCTGGAAACTGCAACGGGGGGAAGATAATGGATCCAAACAAACAAAGTAATGACCTTCCCTCCAAGCTGCGTGGCGCTCTGGGATGAAAGGGGCCTCACATGTTCCCTGGCAGCTGGAGCCCATCACAGTGACACTCTAGCAGTCCTTATTTGCTCCCCTTCTGGGTATTGCAAACCCGTGCTGTTTATTCGGTCAAAGGGGTTTTGGTTTTTTTGACTCTTAGTGCTCCACGCTCAAGGTGAGATGGGAAGACTGAGGTCTGACTCTCCTATAGTGTCTTGCTAAACTGGGATTAGCTTTTTCATGCCGGGGTCATGATATATTATGTGCATGTGTGTAAATACATGTGTACATATGGAGGGAGTGTGAGCATGGATGTTTGAAGTAGAGGAATTATTTGCGTGGCTGGAGAACAGGGACCAAAGGTGAAACCATTCTAATTCGTGGATTGTGCCAAATGACAGTGTTTATAGGGCTGGAATGTAACTCAGGATTTTGCTGTAAAAGGGATAGGGTTCAGCTTGTTCTCCAGGCTGACAGCAGAGGCAGACAGAGTCTAAGGGGAAGTTTCAGGCCAGCTTAATAATAGGTGTGCCGCCAGCCTTGTGTACAAGATGGTTTTTCATCGGCCAGCTCAGCAAGGATGCCTGGGAGAAAACATAGGAAGCAGATACCGGCTCAGCTACGCTTAGAGAGGAGATGATGCTGGCCACAGCGATATTTTAGCAATAAGCGTTCCAGACTTGGTGTCACGAATAAAAGAAAAAAAAAACAACAAAACCAACAAACAACCCGCTGAAAGTCCCATCTGTTTTCAATCTCAGGCAGGCATGATTCCAAAAGAATTCGCTTTGCTCAAATCCTACCCCGTTTTCCTGTACCCCACAAGCCAGCTTTTCAAGAAAAACTATAACCCGATTGATGGACGGTATCAGATGCTTTCCTCAAGGTCCAAAGCAATGACAGCAGACATCTGAGACTTATTAAAACATGTACGTCTCTCCCCGCTGTTACCCTCCACTGCAGAATCTGAGTCACCGTCTCTCGGTTTGCGCTCTGATAGTGGACCATTTATCATGAATCCTTCCATTACAAACCAAACAGCCATGTGGCGGCTTAGGCGATTAATTCTCAGTGCAGTCAGCTACAATAGCAGAATGAGTATTTGTAGACCCGTGATTAATCAGCATCCGCTGTGAAATTTATGCCTCTGTAAAATAAGGGGGAAGAGTTTAGGCAACTTTGAAACCGTACTGAAACGCATCTAAAGGTCAGGAACACGCCAGTTTTGCCGGTGAACGTCACAGCTAATGGGAACGGGGAGTCTCGGGTATGGTGGTGTGCTGCTCTGCAGACCCCAGGTTTTCTTTGCGGATGGCAAGGGGTGACCTGGGGCAATGCAGAAGGTCTCCCAGGCCTCTGGAACAGCAGGTCACACTTGAGGTTTTAGTGGAACTAAAAACATTAACCTGTATTAGCAAGAACCGGGCTGTTCACGTTGATGTGCCATTTAGACCCAAGTGTTCCAGCTGACTGCACCATCTCTGTCTTTGGAGACTCTGCGTTCCCTCTGCAGAAGGAGGACGGCCCGATGGCGGCCGTTTCTGCTCTTGCTGGGTGGCTGCACGTGCTGGGAGCCCCTGTTAGAATCACAGGCGAATGCAGGCTGGAAGAGACCTTTGGATGTCTCCAGTCCAACCTTCAGCAACAAGCGGGACCAATGTCCAAGTTTTGTCAGGTTGTTCAGGGCCTTTTTCTACAAATTAATTCTCAGCAAACTCATGATCCCGCTCAGAAATGTTGCAGTTCTGAGGCTGGGGACAAGTGCCCTGGAGTAAGGCTGTTTCTTCCTTTCTTCCTCCCCAATGATCCAAGGAGGTGTTGGGGAATGCCGAGGCACTGGGGGATCCCGCACGGTGGTCAGACGGGAGCAGGTGCTGCTGGGTCTCTGTGGGCAGCGGTTTCATCCTGACCCTTAACACTGCAACAGAGAATTCATGGTGGTGGTGGTCTTGGGCTTCAGGGAAGAGCAAATCTGTCCTCCTCTCTGTGTGTGTTTTTATTAAGAGAGAGAGTAAATAATTGACAGAATAGGGAAAAAACAGTGTTGGCTACTATGTTTGCATGTGGAAAGTGGAGATGTTAAGTGAATGCTGCCTCCTCCACGTCTGCCCTGAGATGTGCGGTGGGTACCGGTGGGTGTTGGTGGATTGATCCGAAAAGATCTTCTTCTGGCTTTCAAATTGCAATCTGTAAGCCTGCCCTTTGTGCTTTTCTGTGTGACAGCTACCTGCATTTCAACAACCTGGAAAGTCTGGAGCTGGAGACTTTCAGTGACCTGCCTAAACTTGAAAGGCTGTAAGTAAAGATGGGACCGTTCTTGGGAATAAGGGGGTGAGGAGAAGGAGAAAAACCCTTCGTTTTGTGTGACCGTTTTGGTAGCATGAAGTGTGATCTTCAAAATGGAGAGAAATGCAAGAAGAAGCTTCCTTGAAGAAGGAGATTTTATGTACTTGCCAAGTAGAAGGGTTACTGAGAATACGAAGGGAATTTCCCATCTTGTGTTATGTTCACGTTTCCACCTAAGTAGGGGTAAATCTGCAGAAAGCCCTACAGTTGGCCAAGCTAATTGAAATTTTACTCTGACCATAAGGTCAACATTAGTCACTGTTGGGCAGTGTGTACAAAAAAAGGGGGTGGAAAAGAAATAAAGTCAGAAGAGAGTCTAACAAGAAAAACACGCATCCCTCTTGAAAGCAGTTGGGAAACGAAGTCCTGTGTCTCCTGCTCCCCAGGATTGCTCCTAACACTAGTGTAGCCACTAGGACAAAAGTTCACGTGGTGGTTCCCATTCCATGGTGAAACCAACAGACCCTTCTGCGCTGCATGGAAATGTGCCTTGTGTCCATACATGATCGGAAAATAAAATCACGGGATCCAAACGCCATTAGGAAAATTCAGACCTGGATCCGTACACTACGGCTGATCTCAGCCTCTGTATTTGATCCAACAAAAATTCTGGATTTAAATTTTAGAGGAAGGTTTGTCAGCATCCAACTAGGCTGAACTCGCGCGTACACGTGTGTATGCAGACACTTGCACGCAAGCTGGACTGCTTTTGTATTTCTTTCCTGTCCCACCTTCTACTAAAATTGCTTTCTATCGTTTGTCAATGGTCTCTTATGAGTTTTAGATGTAACCGACATAACTAAATTTCCCTCTCCATTATGGGAATGGAGAGTTACTTGTCCCATCGTGGTCCCCACTGATGCATTTTAGTGCAATCAGGGTTTTTTTCGAAGAACTGGGGAGTCTTATCTGTGTGCTAAGCCTCTGGAAGTGCGAATTTGCCTCAGCTTTGTTCAAGGATAAGCCCAGCTTAGGCTGTTGTTGTCTGAATTAGATTTACTCATGGATTTGGGTTAATAACTACATTTAGTCTTGGGCATGAGTTGTCTGGTGGCTTCTGCTGGAGCTTTACTTCAGTGGCCGCTCTTGTAAAATTGCCGTATCTTCTGCAGGGGGGGGAAAGAAAAGGTCCCTTCTAAACTGGAGGAGACCCAAGCACAGAAAACACAGGGTGGGTCCAGTCTGTGGGGATTTCGTGCCCTTTCTCCTCCCTTTGCAGACCATGAAGCAGATTAACTTTAAGGTTCCAGTTTAAACCCGTGACATCACATTTTGAGTCACCGTTTCCAGTCCACACCCGCTCTCCGCTTTGGTGTTTTGCATTGCACTTGCAAATGAATGAAATCCCTACAGCTCATGGAAACACACACAGTAAATTTCAAAATTAAGCTCCATTTTGACGAGCAGACTTTGTATTTAAACCGAGTTTTGACCCGGGATGTTATCATCTGCGTAGTGCAAATACTGAATAATGTTTTGGCACGGGTTCTCCCGTTGCAGATTCTTGCACAACAACAAGATTTCCAGGATTCATCCAGGGACATTCTCTCAACTGGAATCCCTCAAACGGCTGTAAGTAAAAAACATTGCCTGCAAAGAGCAATTGTTTATCTTTGATCGGATGGCCAGGACCCGAGGAAAAATGTGCCTGGTTGGCAAAGCTTTTAGTTGTTGCACTTCTAAGGCCGCTGCTAAGTTTATAAAACAGTTTTGATTGGACATGAGAGCTCATTTAACCAGTTAGTGGTTTCTTCACTCTGTCTAATTATAATCTAACTATAATCTTCTTACAGCTCAATAATGCCACAGGAATGAACATTCCTGGAAAGTCCTCGCAACCCTCTGCTGTCCTACACAGTTTGAACCCATAAAACATCCTTCAAAAATGGAGGAAGTCCCAAGTCACAGATATGATCATGTCTTCAGATCAGTATCTAACAGGGAAGGAAAAATCAGAGTCATAAAAGAAAAAGCTTTTTTTCTGGAGAATGAAAATACTCAGAGGGGTGCCGAGGTGCGCGATCCTCATCCCATGCAGGAATGCGCTGGTGGGTCATTCCCACATAACCTGGCTGTCTCTTAAGCTTACTTTTTGCTTGCTTAACCCCCCCCAGGGCTTTGCTTTGTTTGTCTTTTATGATCTCTGGAAATAAGTTCTATGACGTGTTTTGGGGGAAAAAGCAAAAACTCAAGAATTTTGGTGTTCTGCCATGATTTTAAACTGCGAGAAAATAATGTGTTTCTCAGTGCAGCCCTCTGTGATTTCTGCAAGCAGGTAAAATTCTTCACTTCTCTTTAACGGGGAACGACTTGTGAAATGTTGTCCGTACATGCCAGAGAAAAAGGTGGGGTGTCTATAAAACGCTCTGTCGTGGCTTTGTGTGAAATCTCACATTCTCAAATGTTTGTCCCTGGAAACATCAGACCTTTCTTCCACAGTTTTTTTTTTTTGCAATGGCCCTGACCCATCTACTGTAAAACTGTCAGTGGGGAAGGAGGCATCAACTAATCCCCCTATAATCTTTATTTATCTTTATGCATCGCGCTGCACATAGGAATGAGGTCAGCGGAGGGAAAAGCACGGGTGCACTGGGAGGTCATCAGTGCTCCATTTGGTGTGGTTCGGGCTTCTGCTGCAGTAATAAAAGTTCTTATAGTTGTACAGGAATGCTTCAACCTCTAACAGCTGAGGTTGATCCGATGCACACTAAAATCAAGGGGGAGGTTTTTTGAGCTAAGAGTAAAAGAGTGTGGAAAGCTCTAATGCAGGTGGTGCTATCTGCTGCTCTCACAGAATTTGGTAAAGGTTGAAGTCTCCATCCCGGGGGAAACACCAATATTTCAGTGTCCTCTCTGTGCCTCAAATTAAGCCAAAAATGCATAAACCAGTTTAACAGAATAATTTTCATTTGAAACTGGAATGGCTGATGGGTAATGTTAGTTTTTCGATGAAATCCTTCTGGCTTGGTTGAGCATCCTGTATAAACATCGTGGGAACGAAACTTCTCATATTTTCATTTGGGATATAACCAAATCATAGAATCATAGAATGGTTTAGGTTGGAAGGGACCTTGAAGATCATCGAGTTCCAACCCCCCTGCCATAGGCAGGGACACCTCCCACCAGACCAGGTTGCCCAAGACCATGTCCAGCCTGGCCTTGAACACCTCCAGGGATGGGGCCTCAACAACCTCTCTGGGCAACCTGCGCCAGGGGCTCACCACCCTCAAAGTGAAAAATGTCTTCCTAATGTTCAATCTAAACCTGCCCTATTCCAGTTTGAAGCCATTCCCCCTCGTCCTATCACTCCATGCCCCAGTAAAAAGTCCTTCCCCCGCTCTCCTGTAGGCCCCCTTTAGGTACTAAATGCAGGGAAGAACAGCCAGGTGGTCCTTCACTCCGGAGGACTGTTCCCCTCCTGTGTCCCGGAGAAGGAGGCAGCCGTCAGGGGCTGGGAAATGAACTGCCTTGTCCTCGGTCTTGCAGGCGGCTGGACTCCAACGCCTTGCTTTGCGACTGCGACTTGATGTGGCTGGCTGAGCTGCTGAAGAAATATGCCGAGCAGGGCAGCATCCAGACAGCCGCCACCTGCGAGGCTCCGCGGGACCTGCACGGCCGCTCCATCGTCACCTTGACCGCCCAGGAGTTTAACTGTGGTGAGCGCCGTCAAACCCCTCCACCGGCCACCCTCAGCCCGTGCGGTTGGGTTCTGGTCTGGGAATCGCTTCCTCCACCTCTTTCCCTCCCTTTCCCCTGTGCTGGCGTCCTGCTTTCTCCCTCTGACTGCTGAAATGGGGGTCACGCGAGTTATCAGGATCACGCAGGGAAAGCTGACGGTCACATGGGGGTGGAAAGCAGCTCTGTTTTGGCTGGGAGGTGACATCTTGGTTTTTAGATAGAGTAGTGCCAGTAAAGGACCTGCTGGGGTCAGTGGTTAAACCAGCAACCAGAAGAGATGTCCCACGTTGGGCTGAACAGAAGGGGAGAGCTGCAGTGGCTGGAAACACAACGGAAAACATGAGCAAACTCTTAGTGGATGTGTAGCCGAAGGCTTTGTTTGACTGCGGTAAGGTATGGCGTTTGTTAAGCTGTTATTCCTTACATTTAGATAATTTCTCACTGAAAAATGCCATTTTCAAATCAAAGGTCTTGTTCCGTGAAATCCCGAAGTTAAATATTTCATATAGAAAAAGACAAACCTCTGACTTTTAAGTGCAGGCATCCGCGGAGGGTGGCACAAGCGCTGGCCGTGGCTCCCTGACACTCCACCGCCGGGGGAGTCAGTTTGAGGTATTCCCGCTCGCCCGGGCCAGCTCTCAGCATCCCTCCTGGATATGCCCGTCCAGCTGCGTGCGTGGCCGTGCTCTGAGCCAGATGTGTGAGATCAGCTGGATTTTGAAGAACCCTCCCTTGAATTCTGCTTTTCTCCTGTGGTCTTATTTTTTTTTAAAACAAATCTTGACCATTTCACGGGTCCATTTAGGGCACAGCCATGCAAAGCGCTGAATTGGCACAAAGGGGTCCGTAACCTCAAGGTGGGGGGTGGGGGGGATAGGAATGGTCCAGAGAAAGCAGCTGGGGACACATGGAGTGGGATCCGCTGCGAGTGGATGTGCTGCACAACGAGCTGTCCCCGACACACACCCAGTGCCACGGTACAGCCGTTAATGTAAATTTGTTCTGGTTTAGGCATGGGCACACAGTGGGATGTCTGTCAAATTAGCCGGAGCACCTGGTGGGAAGATTTTGCTGGCATTAGGCTTTTATGCTGGTATGGTGCCAGCTGGGGAAGACGAACGATGCATAATTCAGCGTAAAGCTCTAACGATGCCGGCAGCTGATACCCGAGTCGGTACGAAGCCGGCTGGCATCGAGTTAAGCCACCGCTTTTTAGCAGAGGTGGGCCAGGGGAGCACTGGATCTGCACTGGGTCAGCACTCTGCGCCACGGGGCTGGGGTGGGTTTGGTCCCGCACTGGCGTTGCCACTGGGGACAAGTTGCCAAACCATTAACTTGAGGTCTGAGGAGACCTTCCACTGGAGAAGGTGGCGGGTTCTCACTTAACCTTCTGAATAATCCAGCTGGTTTTCCTGGATTACCAGTGATCGGACAGATTGTAGACGGGTCAGCATTCTGCTGAACCAAGACCAAGCGCTCCAGATCACGTACATGAATTCCTTCCTCTTTTAGCACATCCTTTAAACGTTTAACTTGCTTAGTGCTTGAGTACGCCTTAAAGCGAAGCGCGTAGTGAAAGGCTTGGCCGGATAGGGATCGGCTGATGAATTAGGGACATAATGAATGAAATCCTGTCGAAAGGGAAGGGGAGTGCTTTGCAGAGGGCTGGCACTGTGTTCAGAGGGAGCAGGCAGTGGCAGAGAGCAGCAGTCTGCCCGGGGCAGAAAAACAACCCAAGTGAGGGTGCCGCTGACTTCTTCGCTTATTTTGGGGGAGCCGGGGACCAACTCCTGGGGTGGCTATGGTGAACCAGTGTACAGCCAGGTCTGGTTTTTCCCAGCGCTGCCTGGGGCTGTGCAGGGACCTGATCCACTGCCCGATCCACTGGCAACAGGAACAGCCTCTTCAATTCTCCAGGGCTTTTAGCAGGTTCAGATGAACGACGCTGTTCCCTCCCCGACGGCATTTTTGCCGATGTTGGTGAGAGGTTTTGGGGTTGCAGGAGGGGTGTTGCGTTACCCACCACGCTCCGGTTGGGCTGTGAGGGGTTTTGTGCTGCTCCAGACTGGGTTGTGTTCAAACGTGGGGTTTTTTTTGCAGAGAGGCCTCGCATAACCTCAGAACCCCACGATGTCGACGTCCTCTTGGGAAACACGGTTTATTTCACCTGCAGGGCAGAAGGCAACCCAAAGCCCGCGATTATTTGGCTGCACAACAAGTAAGTCGCGCACAATGAGCCCCGGGGCAGCAAAGGTTTTCAAGCACCGAGCTCTTCAGTGACTGCCTGTAATTACAAAAGCTGTTTCATGCAACATAAAAAAAAAAAAAAAGAAATGGATATTCCATGGGTTGTATTTACCTTCCTTTTAATAGCATTCTCTGGTGACCACGTAATCCAAGTGGTGTTTTCATCTGCATTTGAAATGTTTCATCTGCATTTGTAATGGATTCCGAGAGCTTATAACTCTCCCATAAACATACTCTGCAGGCTGAAAGCAATTGTCTTTTGCTCAGAAGAAAAAAAAAATAAAATAAAAATAGTATTTTGTGTTGCTCTAAGCCACCATGCTTGCCATTTATTAACTGCTGAAATACTTCTAGTCTCTCGTTTTTTCCCACTGAAGGCTTAGCAGGCAGGGAGAATGGCTTTTTTTTTTTTTTTCCAAAGGGAAAAATCACTGTGCTCCACTGAAAGACAGACCTTGCAAAGCAGTGTATAGATTATCATTCTATACAGCAACACTGAAAAAATATATGGCTGTGCTAGATGCTGAATTGTTTCTGGGAAATGCTGCACAATAAACTATCCTGTGCTCCAGCAGTTGCCCACTGTGGAAGTGGAGTGACTTTGCTGCTTTACGAGCTTCTCGTCCGTGGGAGCCTGAATAGGGCTCGGTTATTAATAAAAATGATCAATGTACGCTTCTTCGGCTAACTCCCCACCAGGCAGAGTTTCAGCACAGAGCAAAAGTTTATGGCTGAGTGAAGTCCCCTGGAAGGAAGGTTTTGTTAGGGAAATGTTGGCAGGCTCCCAAAAATAGCATTGTAAGAGGGGTAATGGTAATAAATGTTCCACAAACGAGATATGACTAGAGTGAGGAGACATCAGGGGAATTAAATAAATGCCCAGCAAGCGTATTAGTTTGCATAGTGGATTCAGCCTTTGTCCTAGGGGGAGAGAGGTCCCTTCTCCCTTTTCAATCATCTGCAGCCTTCCAAGATTCCTTCGTGCTGGGACAAATGGGATGCAGCAGTGGGACCTTCTGCCGCGGGCTGGGATCCAGGAGTCGCAGGTCACTGTAGAAAGAAGGAAGATGTTTCACAGCTCTCGGGTTGGGTTGGCGTCCAAGCTGTGTTGGGGTCCCACAGCGACTTACTCAGAGCTTTTTGCCCCCCCTGAGGCCTTTGAGCCTGTTTGAATAGAAACGGCTGCACACAATAACAATATTAATTCATTATTATATTTGCACTTAGTAAATAATGAGAACAAGCTTTTTGGGCCTAGATGCCCTGACAATAGCAATGATGCTATTGCATGGGAACAGTATGCTCTCCTCATGGGCTGTAAATGTCGTATGTAATCAGTGGTGAGAGGAAAAGTAGCTCACCCGGGGAGTAAATCAGAGCTGGAGCTGGAGTTCAGCGCTGTAAATCATAACTCTTGCTATAAATTTCGTGAAGTCTCAGAATAGCTCCAAGGAACACCAACTCACCGCAATGCATGCAAAGCCCCACCGCTCCCCCAGCAGCTCGAGGGAAGACCACCAGTCCTTCCTCCTTTCATCCTTTGCCTGGTTGTGGCTGTTTTTCAGTAACGAGATTGACATGAAAGATGACAATCGCCTGAACCTGTTGCAAGATGGTACCTTGATGATCCAGAATACCAAGGAGTCGGACAAAGGCGTCTACCAGTGCATGGCCAAGAACATCGCTGGGGAGGTCAAGACACAAGAAGTGGTTCTGCGCTATTTTGGCACCCCATGTAATTGAGCCTCGTGCACCCCTTGAAGGCCCAGCTCGGGGTGGGAGGAGAGCTAACAGTGTGGTGTGGTCTGAGCTTTAGGGGGTTCCTTCATGGGAGCGGGAAATGGGGGGTTTAGAGATTGAAGGTAATTTGGGGCTGGGGAGGGAGTTTGGAGGCTGGGATGAATTCTGCAGCACAGAGGTATCAAGGGTGAAGGGGACACGGGGGTGGGGATGCTCCAGCACCAGTAATCATAACCAGATTCATAAAGTCACAGAATCACAGTGGTCTTTTTAGTCTGGAGAAGAGAAGACTGAGGGGGGATCTTATCAATGCTGATAAATCCTTAATGGGAGGGTGCCAGGGGGATGGGAACAGTCTTTTTCCAGTGGTGTCCAGTGACAGGACAAGAGGGAACGGGCACAAATTTGACCATAGGAAGTTCCATCTGAACCTGAGGAGGGACTTCTCTCCTGTGCGGGTGGCAGAGCACTGGCACAGGCTGTCCAGAGAGGTGGGGGAGTCTCCCCCTCTGGAGCCATTCCAAACCCGCCTGGACGCCGTCCTGTGCCACTGCTGGAGGTGCCCCTGCTCTGGCAGGGGGTGGCACTGGGGAAGCTCCAGAGGGCCCTTCTGACCCTGACCAATCTGTGATTCTGTGATGGGCTTGGGGAGGTGGTAGGAAGAAGTAGCACTGGGGGAATTGCTCACATGGAGGATGTGGAGGACAGGGAAGAGCCAGGTGGCTGCTAGCTGGGCTGCATGAGGAGTCCCAAGCAATTTCTGCCCATAACTGAGGAGGCAGCAGGGCTTCTGGTTTCTGAAGCACTCGTTTCCTTCCAGCCAAGCCCACTTTTGTGATCCAGCCGCAGAACACTGAAGTACTGATTGGGGAAAGCGTCACCTTGGAGTGTGGGGTCTCTGGGCACCCCCACCCTCGCATCAGCTGGACCCTTGGCACAGGCTCTCCTTTACCGCAGGATTCCCGTTTCGCTATCACCAGCTCTGGAGGACTCTTCATTCAGAACGTCACCTTCTCGGACCAGGGACAGTACCACTGCAACGCCAGCAACACTGAGGGCTCCATCCAGGCGACAGCAAGGATCATAGTGCAAGGTGAGGAGTCCCAGGCTGACGACATTTCTGGGATAAAGGGCCCATTCAGGGCCGGGGAATTTAAGCTCTGGGACTGGTTCTGCTCCCATGAACTGAGAATTAACCCGAGCTTGTTGCCTGAGTTTTTCCTGCTGCTCAGTCATTGCTTTCCCCTCCAGATTCTCCCAGGTTTCTCCTCATCCCCACCGATCAGACAGTAACTGAGGGACAAAGTGTGGATTTCCCCTGCTCTGCTGAGGGTCACCCTCCACCCGTGATTGCCTGGACGAGGGCAGGTACTGCCTCACTTGACTTGGGGTTTCTTTCTCTTCTGTGCTACCGTCCACGGGGTGTGGGTGAGAACAGCCGAGCTGCTGGTCCGGGGTGATGACTTGCAGTAATGACACAGGACAGATGGTGATCAGCACAGACCTAGTCACACTAGGAGGTATGTCGTAGATCACCAAGGATGATGTTAAGCACTGAGGAAGGAGCCTCTTAGGTCTTTGACACAGTAAGTAATCATGTCAGAAGGAAGGAGAGTGCTGTTTTTCATCAGCGTGAAGCCCATGGAAAGCCTCAAGCTTCCTCCTGTGGTGGCTTCCTCCCTCCTTTGAAAAGGCAGGTCTGGACGCTCCAAGTTGGTGGGTATCACCATGTACCAGCTTTCCATCATTGTCATTGATTTGCTCCTCTTGGGGAGCGCATTGCAGGAGAGCACCGTTCACCGCTGACACACCTCTGAGGTTTCTTTTAGCTTAGGAAAAGCCACTTTGGGCCAACAGGTGGTGGTGAACTTTTAAAGTCTCGGATGGTTGTTAACGCTGGCTCCACTGAACTGATCCCATCCAACACTTTCTGGGAGAGAAGCCAATAACGCTTGGCCCAGAGGCCCTCCAACTTTTCCTTATGCTTCACAAGCCATAATTAATGGTTTAGTGCTGTGGAGAATTCATGGCTATTGTTTTCCAGCTTCCACAGCAATAGCCCTGACGCGGAGTTAAGAAGGACCAGCTGAAATTCTCTTCCACCAGCATGTTCTCCATCTCCTTTAACCTGTTTTCCCCCACTGCCCAGATTTTGGAAGGTATCTCTTAGAGATGTGGAAAGGAGCACAGTGATAAGGATTGAGGTTAATAACTGCTTTGTAACCAGGTTCGCTCAGTCACTCAGCAATCCAAAGAGCAACCAGGCTTCGCAGTGCTTTCACAGAAGACGTACTAAGAGCAAGACAAGAGGACGAGAAATGATGGAGCATCTCTCATTCTCAAAGCCACTTTTGACAGTGTGGGGAGGATCCAGATTCCTTTTGGTATTTGGGATGAATAAATAGAGCCCTTATTTGGAGGAAAAATGGAGTATTGAAAAGAAAACGTCACTAAACTGAGAAGTTCTAATAATTTTGTTTGGGTTTGGTAAAGCGTTTTAATTTTGAACTTCTCTCCTTAAATAGAGGAAATATTGAAACAACGCAGTTCCCAAACCAAAGAAAATCAAAATGCCAAATTAAAAAAGACAATGCTAGATGTTTCCATTTATTTGATTAAACGTCCAGTTTGGATAATTGAACACAGATTTGCTCTCCCTCAGGTGTCAGCAAATCTGCAGTTTGCTCTAAGAAAAGGCTTATGAGGAAAGGAAAAGGGTACCAGCTCCTTCCAGTCGCTTAGACAGGACAACTCCGTCATGATTGTCGGTGTGGGAAGAGCAGCATCTGTCCTGTTCCTCACTTAGCAAGATGACGATGATATTTCAGGGTGGCTGATGTCTTGTTGGGAAGGAAATGAAATTTGGATCCGTCGCAGATACCTCCAGTGACGGGAAGAGAAATCTCGCAGACAATTAACAAATTGCACTGCTTGTTTGACCAGGTGGGCCACTGCCGAATGACCGGAGGCACAGCATCCTCTCCACGGGGACCCTGCGGGTGATGAGGGTTGCTTTGCATGACCAAGGCCAGTACGAATGCCACGCCATCAGTGCCATCGGCGTGAGGACCCTCCCGGTACAGCTGTCGGTGACGCCGCGAGGTAAGCTGGTGAGGCTGTGGGAAATAAGGGCTGGCAAATGCGTGTCATTAATTTAACGTTATGGTAAATAACACGCTGTCTGACAAGGCGGGGAATTGCCCTGGTCCCTATGGGATGGGATTTTGCTTTTCCCTGGGAGCAGATGTCAGAGCTCCATCAGTTGGTGGGAAACTTTAAAGAGGTTTCCGGAGTGCCAAGATTTGTAAATTGGAAGAAGCTGCTTCAGTTTTCCTTGGAAATTTAGCTGGTAGTCTGGAAAAAGTATTACCGTTGGAATGAAACTCATCTGGTACGGCCAGGGAACGGGATGGTATTGGTTGGCGTCTGCACCAATAAGCACTTGGGCAGGGTTATGTGATCAGAAACGACCTGTAAGCCCATCAGATGAGCTCTGATATCTGGGCAGTTTGAGTGAAAAATGGGGCCCTTTAATGTATTTGGGAGTTGTTATGAAGAAAACGATTTCGGTAAAGGAAAGGAAACAAAGGATTTTTGTCAGAGAATTTACAAAATAAAATGTATTGAATTCTTAGTAATCTTTCTTTTGCTATTTTTAAATTTTCGCTTTCCTACAGGATGCATTGTAACTTTTTTTTTTTAAAGGAAATATTCTGCAAAACAAAATGTTTCCTTCTCAGGAAGATTTGCTCTGCCTCCAGATACATTTGTCTTAAACATTCGCTACTGGGTCATAGGTTCAACCTAAATTTGGGTATTCTAAAACCAAGCCTCTGTAAAATACAAGTCACGCAGGACCACTTTTTAATTTTCTTTTCTAAATAATTGTTCTAAACAAGCAAAGGTCCCTGCTGTTTCACAAACGTGGCAGAATTTTACTAATGGTAAACTGGAGGGAAGGAAACTATCTAGAAACATGAAATTAGTGATGCTTTAAGCACAGAATTCACGGAATAGTTTAGGGCCAGCAAGATCAATGTAATTATTTCATCGAACCTGACTGACACTTGCCAGAGAGCCTCATCCCATAATTCCTGAATGAATTCCCGACCCTGGTTTCAGCTAGAGCCTCTTTTCTAGAAAGCCTTTGAATTAAAGATTTTAAATGACAGAGAGCCCAGCGCATTCCTACGTAATTGCCCCAAGTAGAGACACACAGGAGCAGGAAATAATGACCGTAAATTACAGAGGACTTGGTAAAGAGAAGGAGAGCACAGGTAAAGTGACAGCCCTTTGAAGAGCCCTTGTGGCAGCAGGAACAGCCCCAGCAGCTCTGCTTTCCCCGTGCTGAGGTGTTTTGCGCGCAGATTCCTCTCTTTCCCTTGATGCATTTCTTGCACTTGTGACTTTTTTCCCCCAGTGATACCCGTGTTCCTTCACCCCCCCCAAGACGTGGTGGCAGAGACAGGCCAGGACGTGGCCATTACCTGCGCTGCCCAAGGAGATCCGCGGCCCACCATCACCTGGGTCAAAGTAAGAGATGGCGTCGTGTACTCGGCCGTCACCGGGAAGCGGTGTGGCTCCTCCGGGGGGGCATTAAACACCTCTCCCAGCTCAATTAGTTAAACCCGTTTGTGCAATACGCATGGAAGAAATTGCGTCTGATGAAAATTTGAGGACCAACATTTCCACTGATTTGTTTTTTTGAATGGTCTGAAAGAATGTTGCTCTTTCCCAGGCTCGAAGCCTCACAGCGCACATTCCTCCTTTCTCTTGTTCTTTCTTCCAAACGAGTAACTTGAAGCCAGTGACCTTCCAGGATGTTAGAAACGCTTGATTGACTATTCCTGGAAAAAAATAAAAACGGATTTTTTTCTGAGTAGTTGGTCCCGATTTCCAGGATTCCCACTGGTGGAACTGGATGATGCTGGTTGACTCCAGCTTTGACGGGGCAAAGCCACGATCCCTCACACTCACGCTGCAGCCTGGCTGCTCTTTTCAAGAACTCATTAGATGAAGCTCTTCAGACTTTTTCCTGCTGTGCCATAGTACACCACCTGCAACCTTCACTGGGACCTGCCTTGCCTACGAGCGCAGTCAGGCAGGGAACAAATTAGGGGAAAATGCTTGAGCCTCCGTTACCCTGCGGAGGTCTGGTGGGAAGCGACCTTGCAGGTTGCCTTGAGCTCCAGCCGACATTGGGAGCAGAAGAAAAGAGCCTGGGAGGGCAGCACAGTAAACATTAGATTGGGGCAGGGCAGCAGAAAGATGTTAAGAAACGGGAGAGTAAAAAAGTAAAACCTGAAGCCACTTCTGCCACCCACCGGCCGGGTTGCGAGGGAGGGTTTGGGCGTGCTGCTGCTCGCAGCGCTTCGATCAGCGATGCTGCCCAGAGCCAGCAAAAGCTGGTATCTGCAGTTGAAGGCCAGCAAAAATCCATCAGTTGTCCCAAAACTGAAGACATTTAGATTTCCTTATGTGTCGTGAAACTTCTGTGACAACATCAGGGCACAGCGCTTGCTCCATCCAGCCTGTCTGTAAGAAACACGTGGGGTCTCTGTGCCCTGCAGTGAGTGCCTGGAGGTGGACCAGGGTGAAGGACCCGAGCAAGGACCTCCTTGCAGTGGGTTCAGGCAGGAGCAGATGTCCTTGGATGGCTTTCTGGTTTCTCTGGAAGAGCAATGCTAACATCTGGTGGCCACATTAGTTCATCGCATCTGTCTGCGGGTTTGCCGAACGGGCTGAAGGCCGGGATGGTGGGAAGCTTTCTGTACCCTGACACGTTTTCTGTCTTTTGATGGTGCACCAGGAGGGTATCCAGATCACAGAGAGTGGCAAGTTCCACATAAGCCAAGACGGGACCCTTTCCATTCAAGACCTCGGCGTGGCTGACCAGGGCAGATACGAGTGCATAGCAAGAAACCCCTTTGGCTTCACCTCCAGCGCTATGCAGCTCACCATCACGGGTAGGGTATCTCCTGTGGTCCTCCTGAGGACCTCCTCTCATGCAAGGAGGGGCTATGCTGTGTTGATGCCTACGCTTTGAGCGGATAACTCCGTTATTTCCCTAGCTTCTTTGCAGACAGGTCCCTCGCGGGCGCCGTCAGGGTTGCTCCGTTGTGTGAGCCCATGGACCTCCCAGCTCCTCCTCGCTGTTTTCTCAGCTGAGCTGCGGTTGTGCCCTGCAAAGCCAAAGGTGTTGTCTTAAACCGCGTCCCGCAAGCCGAGCTGTCGGTGTGGCTGTAGTTACTGCCTCTGCTGGGAGGGAGAAACTTATTAGGATGTACCAACACGCTCACAAGTCACCGTCTGACCGTAACCTCGCGCGCACGGGGA
Organism: Anarhynchus alexandrinus; assembly: GCA_008711295.1. Lineage (NCBI taxonomy): Eukaryota > Metazoa > Chordata > Aves > Charadriiformes > Charadriidae > Anarhynchus > Anarhynchus alexandrinus. Next base: position 680,814 of record VUYV01000138.1, on the reverse strand, counting down.
CGGAGAAGGAGAACAACATTGTCGCTGCAAATACGGGGTTTTAAATGTTCCCTCGGTCCCTCGGGGATGGGAAATAAGTCGCTCGTTTTCAAGCTACTGCTCGGTGCATTAGGGGAGCTGTAATGAATAAAGAGGAGCCGCGCTCCTCTGCTAGTCTAACCAGAGGTCGAGTGGAAATTGTCCTTCTCAGAGGGTGAGGAAGAACTGACAAGGGAAAAAAAAATCAAAGGCAAGCAATAAGGTTAAAAAATTAAGTGGAGGGTTATTCCTCAAGCACACAGAAATAACCAGCATGAATAGTGAGTAGCTTATTAGGTGAATTTAGTATCATTTTCTATACAGGGACTGTGTGCAAGGAGCTGAGGAAAACTGAAATTTCTTTGTTGTTTGAAATTATTCCTAAGGTAATTTCTGTGATTTATTCTCGATTGGTACCTCATTTTCCAGCTGCCTATTGCAAACGCCAGTAGCCAAATGGAAGCTGGTTTCTTCAGCTGTGACAAAGACCCTGGCTTAAAAAATGCATTCTGTAGTAATTTTTAAGAATTCACATGTGTACTTCTGAAGATATTCAAACAAGAGCTTTCTTTTTTTATTTTAAAATTATGTATCTCGCCTTAATGCTAAAATTGAACTGAATTAGAAGTGTTTCACAAATGGAAAATTAATGTATGAGAAACATATTGAAATGAATGTCAGGAATTTTAGAAGCTTCTTTTGTGGGAAGTAAATACATTATTTTGGGTTAGCCCGCTGTGATTTTTACATTTTGTTTTGCCAGTTTAACCACCGACCAAACCAGGCATTTATTTGCAAAGCTGTACAGGAGCAGACTCTGAATATGTATTCCATAGCCATCTCCTGAAAAAATCACTTTTTTTTTCAGGCAGTTAATTTCTTCTTCAGAATATTTATTTAAAAAAAAAAATTGTTATTGGTGTTTATGTTGCAAATGGAAACAGAGTTTGACCTGCAGTGGAGTTTCTGGTACGCGGCTTGTACTGGTACGCAGATTTTCTTGAGTTTGGAAGACAAATTAATAGCAAAGTAAATTTATAGCTTTTTGCTCTTTCTTTCTGCTTTGGAAAGCCACGGACGTCAGTCGGAGCGGCGACACGTTTGTAGCCACGTCGATACGGGAAGCCATCAGCAGCGTGGACCACGCCATCAATTCAACGCGCACTGAGCTGTTTAGCAAGTAAGTGCGTGAAACGCTGTGATGTGAGACTTGAAGCAGAAAAGAGATAAAAAAGACAATGAATGAAGCTGTCTCAAATCTCATTTCATCGTTGACAATCCGCAAATGAAAGCGACAGTATTGTTTTGGGTATCGGAGGTTGAAGCTGCACCATGTAGATGTGAGGATGTGATAGAGCTTCATAACAGGCACTTGGGATTCTGGAAAAATCTGATACACAAATGTCACCTCTTATGTCACTTATATCTGCAACATACATTTTGTCAGCTGGAGTTGGCTCCAGAGACAGTGCACAGAAAAGAAAATAATCAGCGTAGTAATTTTATAAATGCAACTGACTTTGTGTAGGGTGAACAGAAATAATATAATAATTCTAACCACTTCCTCTATGAAAAATGACTGGTAATTCCCTCCTCTTCCATCCCACTATGTGCTTTTATTGAAAAGGTGGACAGTTTGTACTAAGCCTAAAACCTCCGGGTCTGAGCTGTTGAAAAGTGAAAAATAAATTACTATAGCCGAAGAAAACAGAGCTCCTCAGGAAATTAAATGCGTGTGTTTTCCTGTGGAAAAAATATCCTTTCTTCAATCATCTGCAATGTGCAGGAAAGCTGCATTGGTCTTATGCACTGGTTTTGGGGGTCAAGCACCAGACCCGGCTTAGAGCTGACTCTTGCTGCCTGTAGAGTTTCATTGCTCTGAACAGAGTCGATTTATTTTAACGTTCCTGCATCACTTCTAACTCCTTGAAACAGACGCCCCAAGACGCCCAATGACTTGCTGGCTCTGTTCCGTTACCCCCGGGACCCCTACACCCTTGAAACAGCCAGGGCAGGGGAGATCTTTGAAAGGACCTTGCAGCTGATTCAGGAACACGTGCAACAGGGTCTGATCGTGGATATGAATGTCACAGGTAGGAGACATTTTTTTCCCCTTCTCGACTTTGTGCGTAGGATTAAATTAAAACAACAATGTGTAAACATCCAGAAAGTTTAAAAAGTGCAATTTTGGGTATGTCAAGATGGGTGTTGTCTGGGTTCCAATGCTCTCTTCCACCTCATGTGTTTCATAACAGGCTGAGGGCTGGTCTTGAGGTTACCCGGTACTCAGGAAAGTGGTTCAGTTCCCCATCTTGCTAAAGACTTCTCAACTGGCTACGAAAGCCCTAATCTTTAAAAACAGAATCATAGAATCATAGAATGGTTTAGGCTGGAAAGGACCTTGAAGATCATCGAGTTCCAACCCCCCTGCCATAGGCAGGGACACCTCCCACCAGACCAGGCTGCCCAAAGCCACGTCCAGCCTGGGCGTATTTGACCATCTAACTCACAAAGGAGTACCTTTGTGGATCTCAGGTTCAGTTCATCAGCATCGTGGTCAGAGACTTTTCTTGCACTCTACGCGGCAATGAGAATAACACTGAGAACTCTGAAGTGTTTGGGTGCTGTAACAGAGGAAGGGGCATATCACTCCTGGCTTTCTCCTCTGTCTCTCTACTACTATGACCTCTTAGCTACAAACTCAGAGGGTTTCCAGCCACTCAGCTTCCTTTTATCAAGGCAGGGTAGCAAGCAAAAAAGCAATGCAACACCAAAAATACCTAGTGATGTCCAAGCATCCAGCAGCTGGACTCCAAAGCTTCCTAGCTGGGACTTCCTTAGTATACAGCAGACATTCCCATCCACTGCCTGTTTCTACCTATACGTGTGAGTCAGCATGTAGCAGGCAGGTACGTTTGGAGCCCGTAAATATTTTTGCCTGCCTGAATGTCTTCCAGGCTGCGAGGAGTCTCTCTCCAGGCTGCAGGTCTCGCCTGGGCTGGTCGGACTGCCAGCCTCTCCTCCTCGTTGCCCTGTCAGCATCCGCACAGCGCAGCATTATTCAGCGCTTTCGCATGGCGTAGCGCCCTGGCAGTCACCCACAGTTTCCCTGCTGCTCGTCACGTAGGGTTTGGATGTTCTGTGGTACTCGAGGTGGCAGTAATAACCCGGAGAGACATAAAGTAAACCCAGGACCACCCCCACAGTTTGGTCTGCCGGTCACAACACTTCTCGTTTCCACCTCTGTGTAGTTTATACCAAACTCTTTTAGCCTTCTTTTCTTCTCTGTGGGCCTGCTATGAAGTCGTGCTTCATTTATTCCATAAATTCTGTAGCAGCACCACGAGCAGAGACCTGGTGCTTTCCCATGCCCACCCTGACAATCCCAGCAGCAGGTTTCACACGGGATGGTGGGAACCGGATGGCTACAGCGGCCGTGGTCTGACCTGGTGCTTTGCCTTTTCCTTGGCAGGCTATCGGTACAACGACCTGGTGTCCCCTCACTACCTGAACATGATCGCCAACCTGTCGGGCTGCTCTGCCCACCGCCGCACGCCGAACTGCTCGGATATCTGCTTCCACAAGAAGTACAGGACCCACGACGGGTCTTGCAACAACCTCCAGCACCCGATGTGGGGTGCATCTCTCACAGCCTTCCAGAGGCTCCTCAAACCCGCCTACCAGAATGGATTTAACCTCCCCCGCGGGTTTTCCTTGGCAGAAGATGCCAGGGACCTGCCCCTTCCTCTACCCCGCCTTGTCTCCACAGCCATGGTTGGGACTGAGACCATCACCCCCGATGACCAGTTCACGCACATGCTCATGCAGTGGGGCCAGTTTCTGGACCACGACATGGACCAGACGGTGGCAGCCATTAGCATGTCCCGCTTCTCAGATGGAGCACCCTGCAGCGAGGTGTGCAGCAACGACCCACCATGCTTCTCCGTCATGGTCCCTGCCAACGACCCCCGCGTGAGGAACGGGCGCTGCATGTTCTTCGTCCGCTCGAGCCCCGTGTGTGGCAGCGGGATGACCTCCCTGCTGATGAACTCCGTCTACGCCAGGGAGCAGATCAACCACTTGACGTCTTACATCGATGCCTCCAATGTTTACGGCAGCACAGAGCAGGAATCGCGGGAGCTGCGGGATCTGAGCAGCCAAAATGGGCTGCTGAAGCAAGGGCAAGTTGTGCCTAGCTCGGGCAAGCATCTCCTTCCCTTTGCTGTAGGGCCACCCACTGAGTGCATGAGAGATGAGAATGAGAGCCCCGTGCCGTGCTTCCTGGCAGGAGACCACCGTGCCAACGAGCAGCTGGGTCTCACGGCCATGCACACGCTTTGGTTCAGGGAGCACAACCGCATTGCCACGGAGCTGTCGGCCCTCAATCCCCACTGGGACGGAGACCTCCTGTATCACGAGGCACGGAAGATTGTGGGTGCCCAGATGCAGCATATCACCTATGCCCAGTGGCTCCCCAAGGTCCTTGGGGAAGCTGGGATGAAGATGCTGGGTGAGTACAAAGGCTACAACCCCAACATCAATGCGGGGATTCTCAACGCCTTTGCCACTGCTGCCTTCCGCTTCGGGCACACCTTGATCAACCCCATCCTGTACCGGCTGAACGAAACCTTCCAGCCCATCCGCCAAGGCCACATCCCCCTGCACAAGGCCTTCTTCTCCCCTTTCAGGATCACACAGGAGGGTGGGATTGACCCCCTCCTCCGCGGGCTGTTTGGGGTTCCTGGGAAAATGCGGGTTCCCTCCGAACTCCTCAACATGGAGCTAACGGAGAAACTCTTCTCCATGGCACACTCTGTCTCACTGGACTTGGCTGCTATCAACATCCAGAGAGGGCGAGACCATGGCATCCCACCTTACAACGACTTCAGGGTCTTCTGCAACCTCTCATCTGCACAGGAGTTTGAGGACCTCAGAAATGAGATAAAGAACTTGGAGATCAGGGAAAAGCTCAGGAGGTACTGTAGCCTGGACTTGGAAGCATCAAAATCACTGGAGATCAGTCAGTGAAAAGTTTCTGCTCCTCCCAGGACACCCATCAGATAACCTTCCCAGATATTGCTGCCCACAGATGTTCAGATAGGGTAATAGCTGTGGTTTAAGAACGGGGAAAGACAAATGAGGTCTCTCCAAGCGATCAGTCTGGTTCTGAGTGGAATGTCATCAGGCACTGCTGTGGTGTAGTTTGGGAGCAGATTGAACCTTGGAGCTGTTTTCCAGTGAGACTAAACTGCATCTTATCTGCACTGGCTGCCTCTTTCCAAGGCAGGCCTTTATCCCATTGTCTTTTAGATAAGACCATTATAAATATGGTCCAGATGAGTTCCTTGCATACAAATTCCTACTATGTGATCAGATTTATTTTATCTCCACTCTTTGATAGCCTTTTAACTTCTTTTTTAATATCTTTTATCCTGCAGTTTATATGGAACTACCAAAAATATCGACCTGTTTCCAGCACTGATGGTGGAGGATCTTGTCCCTGGTACCAGAGTTGGACCAACGCTGATGTGCCTGTTAACGACGCAGTTCAGAAGGCTGAGGGATGGAGATAGGTATTACCATCAGACTCAACCCAAAGTCTTTAGTATTCTGTTTGGGAAGAAAAGAGCCTGTAATTTTTGATTATTTCTTGTGTTACAATACGAGGAAGGGTCTCCTCCGTCTGGTGCATTAGCGAAAGGACTTGCCACAGTTCATAGAATCATAGAATGGTTTAGGTTGGAAAGGACCTTGAAGATCGAGTTCCAACCCCCCTGCCATAGGCAGGGACACGTCCCACCAGACCAGGCTGCCCAAGGCCACGTCCAGCCTGGCCTTGAACACCTCCAGGGATGGGGCCTCAGTTACTGTCAATGTGTCCTTTTCTGATATAATGATTCTCGTTTCACTGCAGGCCACAGGATGTGCCCAATGTCTCCTGAAAAGGCTAGAAAATGTCTGCGGGACCTTCTTTCTAATTCCTATTTGCTGCTTGTGTGCATAAGACATGTCTTTGCCTGGTGATGCACTCAGGGCAGGAGCATTGTTCACCCGTGTCCCAACCTGCTCCAGCAGAGCTGTCTGAGCCATGGGATTCCCCGGCCAGGGGCTGTACCTGCCGGTGGTGGCACCCTGCGGCTCCGGCCAGCAGCTTGCGGGGATTCATGGGTTCAGAAAAGGGCAATCTGTGTTCGCAGCCGCCTGACACCAGGATAAAAGCTCCTTTCGAGGGGTGCGGGTGCTGCCGCACAGATGTAGGGGAACTCTTCTCCCTCTCCCAGCCTCACTCACCATCCTCCTCTCCTGCTCCTGAGTCATGCTGTGATTACAACCCGCTGCAGGTTTTGGTATGAGAATCCCGGAGTCTTCACGCTGGCGCAGCTGACTCAGATCAGACAGACGTCCCTTGCTCGTGTCATCTGTGACAACAGCGACCACATCCAGCAGCTCCAGAGAGATGTCTTCCGGATGGCACCGTACCCGCAGGGCATGGTCGGCTGCGAAGAGATTCCCACGGTGGACCTCCGTTTGTGGCAAGACTGTTGTGAGGGTGAGGAAGGAGGCTGCTCTCACACCAGCTGACGTGGGGATGGCTCTGGGTGGCATTTGTCACATGCCGTCAGCTTGTAGGAAATGCCAGGAGCTGGTTTCATGGTACACCGTGAGAACCGTGTGTCAGCAAACGGAGGCACACAGGAGTCCAACTGCCTGACCACTTCAGGGCTGACCAAAAGTTAAAGCAAATTTTTAAGGGTGTTGTCCAAATACCTCTTAAATGCCGACAGGCATGGAGCATCGACCGCCTCTCTGGGAAGCCTGTTAGCTTCATTGAATCTGGCCAAAGGTCTATCTAGTTGAGGGCTTCTGTCTCTGGCAGCAGCCAATAGCTCATGCTTAGGGGGCAGAGGCTGAAACAGGACATAGGCATGGTCATCCCCACCACATACCACTTACAGGTTCATTTGGGAGTCTAAAACTCTGCCATGAAACCACAGATCCTACCATTGTCCCTTTGTGCTGTATTCTGGCTACTGATGTCCAGCTGAGGCAAGGCAATCCATGCATGATGCAACACCTTTGTTGCCTCCTCCCCTCCGGCACAAGAGATGTGTCAAGGGTGGGTGATGAAGGAGGGCAGCGCTGCCTTGGGCTGCCTTCAATCCACGTGGTTCTGCTTTAAACACGAATGGTCACTGCGGATTTTCCCTTCCTTCCCAAGACTGCCAGACACGCGGGCAATTCAGGGCTCTTTCTCAGCGGTTCCGAAGCAAGAGGTCTCCTGGCTTCAGCTACCCAGAAGAAAACCCTGCCAAGCATAAGCCTGCCTTCCCCAGGTGTGGTATCACCACTTCTTTTACGTCTATTTGATGAAGCATCAGAAAAGTTTTTAATAACTCAGTCCATTCAGGCCTTTGAAATTGGTGTTCTGCAGAGGTCTGGAGTGTTTCAGTAGATAGATGCTGAACTCGGTCAAAGTCCTCCAACCCTTTAGTGCAGAGCCCGACTCTGATATTGAAATATCTGGGCTGAGTGGCTTTAGTTGGCATCTCTTGGCAGGTGAATCCGGGAGTTGGGCCCTTCTCTTTGATCCCTACTTGGAGGCTGATATTGAGAAGGCAGAATGATTCTCTGATCCGGGAAGCTGATGTTTGCATAACCGCTTTCCCTTTTTATCCCTGACCCCAGAAATGAGGCGCCTTCTCCAAGCCCTTCCTCCAGAGAGAATCTCGAGTCCCTTGTGGTTGAACTGGAGAAGACAGTTGCCTCCCTACAGAAACAGGTAAAACTTTGTGCCTTGACCTTTGCCTTCCGTGGAGCCACCCCAGGAGCAGGATTTAGCGATTTGCTACGGGCGGCCTCTGCAGCTTCTGTGCCCTGCAGAGCCAAGAACGACCGTTTGGTCGGAGGGAACTAGCAGCAAGTGCAGAAGTAGAGTAGTGAGAGAAGAGGTGAAGCTGAGCTCTGTGGGCTCAGACCTCTACAACTGGAGGGTAAAAACCAAGTTTGAGCCTCAGCAAAGGTAACAAGCTGGTGCTTTCTGCTTGTATATGGGACAGGTTAAGGATTACCTGTGCAATGGTGCAGACTCCTCTTAGAGCTGCTGCTTTCTGGTCCCCACCAGGTGAATGCACTAGAGAGCCAGCTGAGGTGGCACCACAGGAACACCAGCACGCACGGACAAGGGAAGAAGACTGGAGACAAATGGAGAAAAAGATGACCGTGTTGCCTGTTCCTATAAGGTCAGTGTGGTTGTTCCGGGCTGGGGTCCAAGAGATGGATCAATGCGGTGCTGCTGAGCATGCGGTGGGACACCTGGGCAGTCTTCACATACAGAAGAGACAGCTGCAGAAAGGAATGGAGCAATCTGGTGATGAATGGGACAAGAGGTAATAGGTTTAAATGCAACAGGTTAGACACTCATTCCTGCCAGTAATGATTAGTGACTCACTGGAATGGGTTGTCTGGGGATGTTGTGGCGTATCCGTTCCTGGAGGTCTCTTAGGAACTGGTTAGGCAAAGATGGGGAAAGACATAAGTATAGGATGGACGAGGTGGACTGGGTGAGGTCTCTCAGGCCTATTCTCCTGGGACTCTGGCTAGGTTTCTTCTAGCAACGCTTAATATCCCAACCCCAAATCCAACAGCCTCCAAAGGACCTTTGTGGGGAGAGATATCACAGAGCGCAGTGATGGAGTGGATGGACTGGTTCCTCCTCAGGGTAACAAGGACATCTGGGCAGATGGAGCAATCCATCATTTGCCTACATATTGACAGCGATTTCCCCCTCAACAACTGAGTCACTGTGCACCTCTCTCCTGAAAGCACCAGTCCTCTGTTTGCTCAGCTCTGCACAAGGGAGTGAGGATGTTCGAGTGCATGTCTGAAGTCACCTGCCAGCCTGGGGACTCCTGCTGCTGCTCAGCTGTGGCAGGGAGCTGCCAGACCTCCAGTCCCCCGCCTTTAGGGCCACGGAGAGCACAGGGTGAGCTTCCTTAGCCCGCTGTCCATGGAGAACCCTGCAGCCTTGAAAGAGAGGATGAACGACTCGCTGGCACCTGCCAGTCTGGAGGAGGTGTTTAATGGTTTTTACGTGTTGCAAATGATGACTGCAGGGACAGGAGCAGAAGAGTTCTGCAGAAGCACTGCTCTTCCAGGCAGTCTGTACTAGAAGGAGCATCCTCTGGAAGTTAGATGACAGGAGAGGGCAGGGAAAGGCTGGTCTGCGCAGGGAATCTCAGCAGAAAGCAGAAGGGGAAGCCTGTGGACTGGCCTCGCTGTTTTCCAATCTGATTTGGTGTGTCGGTCCTTATAGATTTTCCAGTTGGGCAGTGATTCCCCTTTAGAAATTTGGCATAAATTGCAGCGCGGCACACGAGTTGGCTTTCCCTTGTCACCATTTGCAGATCCCCGAAGAGCATTCTAGGCTTCAGGGGGTCCCTGAAAAGTATTTCTGGAGTTTTAAAGGGCTGTTGGTGGTTTTGTGCTGCCGTCACGCGTGCCCCAGACCCGCCAGGCACTGTACAAACAGCTCTCTCTGCCTCCAGCCGCCTCCCAGAGAGGTTTTCTGCTTTCCTGTGCCCTTTCAGGTACCTTGTGACCTGCACTCCTGCTCTCCACCAGCCAGTCCAACCCACTCCTACAGGGCTCAGAAACAGCAGCCACCAGCCCCCGCGATGCTCTGCCTCCTCTCACACCTCCTGCACCGCTCCCTGTCCCACCACGACTGTACTTCTGCCTGTATCGAGCCCCCCGCGCTGACTGCCCCTGAGCCCCTCAGCCCCCGCGCCGTTCGCCTCTGGGGACGGGCTCTGCCCCCGTCGATGGTGACAGACCAGCAGTCCGCCGAGATGCCGCTCTCTTCCTCGGTCCCCAGGAAATGGAGAGGAACTGAAGCTGCTTTTTAGTGCCACTGTTGTGCTCTTCTCCTCTTCCCACACAATGCTGTCGTCGTCATCTGCCGCCCCTTGACTGAAACGTCCCATGGGCACCCAACTCGCTAAGAGGCAAAACCTTTCTCAAATGCACTGTGGTGCCAGGAAGCATCAAGAAATCTGAAAAAAAATAAAATAAAATAGATAAATACGAAACCCAAAACAACCCCCAGCTATCTTCTCGTGCCAACGGAAAGAGCAAGAGGAACCTCGGGGCCCTGGCAAGCGCCGCTCGGGCTGGGCTTGCCGTCCCTCGGGCTGGGCTTGCCGTCCCTCGGGCTGGGCTTGCCGTCCCTGCCAGCAGCGGGGAGGTGAAGCCAAGGCTCGGGGAAGTCTCCCGGCTGTTTGGGTGCTTCTGGACGGGATGCCAGACACAGCACCGCCGAGAGCAGCCGCTGTGCTTTGCCAGTCATTGAGTAACGAGCGGCGCATCCGCGGTGCCGTGACCCTGCGAGCCACCTACCGTTACATGCCCGGTGCTCAGAGACATTTTCCTCGGCGTGACCCGCGTTCTCCAACTTTCTGCCCCTTTGGGGGATTAATTGGATTTATCTTCCTCTTCCTTTTTTTTTTTCTTTTCCCCCAAAAGGCTTTTTGCTGGAAGATGTATTTTGAGTGTAAACGTAACAGGACCTGGAACAGAACCTCAGATAATTAGGTGTAATGGGCGCTCTCATTAGTGGAGGGGAGCTGCTGGTTTCTGTCAATTAGTACGGGAGAACACGATGTGCAGTGTTTGACACACAGATGAATGCAAAGCGCTGTTTGTGTTTATTGCTCCCAGGTGCTCTGCAACTAAACCAGGACTATGTAACCAGCTCTACTGAACAGCTCTTCTGGTTTTGTTGCTCTTTGAAGGTGCTTTTTAGTGGTGCTAGAACTAAAGTCCCTGTGTATCCACCATAGCCCCAAATCCGTGGACAGATTGGTTTTTAATGCATCCTCGTCAGCTGGTCACAGGGACTACAGAGAAAATACTTGATCCACCAGATATCTCTGCCTTCCTTATCTTTCTCACTTTTCCTGCATCCTCCCACCTTCCTTCCCGCACTGCAAGGACCGGAAACTTTGATGAACTTTTATGCTTTTTCTTTACTTCTTTTTTTTTTTATTATTTTTTAGGTGTTTTATAGTACCAAAGGGATTCAAAGCAGCAGGGATGCTCCTGGAACTTAATAGGAAAATAAAACTAAAGATACTAGAAAAAGGTTGTGATTTATCAGCAATTTCCTGGCGTGGGACTCCGAGCTGTGCGTGCGTGTCCTGTGCAGACACAGGTTTGCAGTGATGAGTGTGTGTTAGGCATGTCTGGTAAGTTCAGCTCAGAGGCAGTATTTAGTCCTCAGGGATGTTTGTCATTTTGAAGTGCTCTTTCATTTAGGTGCAAATCAAGATCCAAAGCCTTGCGTGTTATAAATCAGCTGCACTTGTCTATCGCTTGTACCACTAGAGAATCTAATCTGGCAAAGGTCAATAAAGGTAAATTAGTCTCCAGTCTCCTTCTGCAAACCACAAGTTTACCAAGTCCTCATTCAAAACAGTAAGGCATAAACGTTCGGCGCTCGATCTAATCAGATAATCTCTAAATGCATAACCAAGCGGCCCATTTTCCTCCTGACGGGAGCGTGACGTGCGGAGCAGACGTGTCAGAAGCGCTGCAGAAGGACAGCGGAGGGGATGGCCCTTCCCCACGTGTTGCAGACCCTTCTGCGCCCCATCCGCTGTTCCCCTCCCCACGCTGAAGGGGGAAAAATCCGCAGAGAAATTACACGGTCTCCCCCGTGGCACCAAGAGCAAGGCTGTGTGCTGGGCAGGCGGGGGAAGGTCGTGGGGGAATTACCCATCTATTTGGGTGTTGCTTTGGTAAGTAGAGAGCAGAATATTTTATTAAAGACTCCCTTTTTTCCCACAGCCCATCTGTGCAGCGACGCGCAGGGCACGCTCACGGGGCGCTGTGTGCTCCTGCCTTCTGCCCTGGGCTCCTCCGCCTGGGAGAGGGTGAGGAAAGAGCTGACCCTCAAACCCAGATATTGAAATTCAGATTTTGTGGGTGGTTTGGGCATCATGGGACACGCAGGATTCAGGGCACAGCAAGCCCAGAGCTGCTGACGCAGGGATGGGTCCAGTTTGTTCTTCCTACACTATACGGTTGCAGCCTGCAGCCTAGACCCCAACAATTCATTTTCCATTTTTTTAATTTTTTTTTTTAAGCGGCCTCTTTCGAAACCCACCTGCACACCCCAGATGAGCCACCCAGACCAATTACAAGCAGAGGAGGATCGAAATAATGGGCTCAGGGCCAGGAGCAGAGTTGCCAGGCACAAAACTCCCACTAATTAGATGGAACAGTTAAATGACAAAACCCAGGCAGGGGCTGGCGTTGAGGTTCCTCACCTCAACAGCGATCGTCAGGTGGCTTAAAACGCACATGCGAGGTGGAAATCTCTGTCCTTTGGCTGATGCCTGTGGATGCTGGGGTTTGGGAGGGGGGTTGTAACGTGTCTGTGCCCCAGTGGGACCGGGACTGTGAGGAGCGCGGGTGTGCTGACGGCGGCAGGACCCGGGGGGTTGTGCCAGAGCTCACCTGCGGATGCCATGCAGACATCTGGGGCTGATCCAGACCCTGCACCAGACGAGGACCTCCAGATGCTGAGGGGGACTCATCTCCGCTGGAGGCTGAGCAAGCGCCAGGTCCTGGTGGATCTGGGTAGTGGATTCCCCAGAGATGCTCTGCAATGGGGAATTAGCGGGAGGAGGCAAACGCTTTAGTGGGGTGACCCTGGGAGGTCATTGCAGACCGACAGGAAAAAGGATCTTGTGTTATAAACCCCACAATATCCACCCAGCAAATATCCAAACCACTTCAGATCTCTTCTAAGGTTATTTCCTTAATTCTGTTTTGTTCTCACACTTTTGTGGATGCAATTATTTTCCTATGGAAAAAAAAATAAAATACCCTCCCACACAAGTGAGATCAAGACTATTAACTGGAGTCAGCCACTTGTCACAAGAGCTGCTTGAAGAACAGAGGGCTGTGTTTACCGGTGCTCTGGTAAGAAGCAGGAGAGCACACTTTAAAACAATAATTAAAAAAAAAAAGAAGCCGTTCTCCTTCTTCGAGAGCAGGGAGCCCGGCTCCAGCTGTGCCCGTCTCCCAGATGTGCCCGCGGGTCTGAGCGTGGGACTCCCCGCCTGCAGACTCATCCCACCTGCAGACTCGTCCCACCAGATCAACCAGTTTCACTTTCAGAAATAGGAAGTTCGCCGGGAAGGGCCGGCGAGCGCCCAGACGCGCGCGAGGGACGCAGGACGGCGGCATGAGCCGGCCGGCCGGCGGCATGAGCCCGGGATCGCCCCTTCCTCTGGCCTCCAGAAGCGCGGTGGCATAGACCACCGCATCCACCGCGCCCACCAGGGATGGAGCAGTTTGTCCGGAAGCGTTTGACCTTCCTGACGTCCTTCTGGAACAAACTCCGTCCCCGCTCCGTGCCGGAGAGCTGCTCGCTGGGGTATCTTGGTTCCGATTCTGTTTCGCTGCACTCGGAGCCGAACTCCATTTCCTTCATCCCCAAGTCCTCTCTCTTTATCGCTTTATACGCTTTCACAGCCCGGAGCGAGGAGGAACTGAGCGTAAACGCAGGGGACAAACTGCGTGTCCTCAGAGAAGAAGGAGAGTATGTCTTAGCCCGGCGTTTGCTGGGGGAGCCGGCCATGGGCTACGTTCCTGCTGCGTACGTGGCCAACCTCAGCCAGGGCACCTCCACTCACCGGCCGTAAGTATCCCGTGCTCTGGACCCACAGGGGACGGAGGATGGACCAGGCTGGACCACGTCCCTGCCCAGGGAAAGGCAGAGCTCACTCTCTGCTCCGGTGGGGAGCCCGAGCTCCTCGTCCCCTGCTGTTGCCACCAGCAGTGGTGGTACTGAGAGGGGACCTTCTCTCCCCTGAGCATCCCTGCCGTGAAGCTCCTGCAGCTCACAGCGGAGGGGTTGGGGGTGTTCAGCACACCCTGGCTGGGGGATGCGCCGGGGGCAGAGATGCAGGTCCCCCCTTTCCTGGGTGCATCACCCTCGCACGGGATGAGGTGGCTCCAGGCTGGGACGCGGTGCCATGGTGTGCGTGGGTGCCGAACACGCAGGCTCCTGCTTGTTCCAGCTCCTCTCCTCTGCATTAAAGGGGAGGCAGCAGGGAGGGGGCGAGCTGGGGGAGCTTCTTCCTGAGCCCTGCCAGCTCCGAAGACCCCGGGGAGAAGCAGTTTGGGTTAGGACCTGCCGGGAAGCCCGGAGCTCTGTAGGGCCAAGCTGTGCTGTGGCTGCTGCCATGGGGCTCATGCTCATGTGGGGCTGGGGGGTCCCTCCTTGTCGGTGCCTCTCCCAC
>VUYV01000138.1:640104-666128 GCA_008711295.1 Anarhynchus alexandrinus | reverse complement strand
GGGGAGTCCCCTTCTCTGGAGGTTTTCAAGCCCCGCCTGGATGCAGTCCTGAGTAATGTGCTCTGGGCAATCCTGCTTTGGCAGGGGAGTGGGACTAGATGATCTCTAGAGGTCCCTTCCAACTCTGAAAATTCCGTGATTCCATGATTCCATGTGCTTTGGAGAATGGCACATCCCATCTGGTTTGGACCGTGCTGGGACCACACCAGTGAGGACCACACCAGCGAGGACCACACCAGCGAGGACCGCGGGGTCAGCTCGTGGCTTTAGTCCCATTGCACAGAACAATGGGCAGGCTACAGCTCTGCGCGCGCGCGCGTGTGTGTGTGTGTGTGTGCGCACAACCCGTGCCCAGCCCCGTCCCGAGGCCGGCGGCGATGGGGATGCCGCGGTGCGGGAGGGCGGTGGGCGGCTAACGTGCGCGGCGGCGCAGCCGGAGCGAGCGGGCGAGCGCGCAGACTCTGCGGAGCCGCAGGTCGGAGCCGGGTGGTAATTTGTTCGGCTGTGTAACCCCGTCACGTATAATTTCCTGCGCGGCTTCTCAGAGGCTGGCGATCCCAGCTAATGACGAAACCTTCGGCTTCTCACGTCCCGGCCGCGTCAGGCCGGAGGAGCAGCCCCGCGCTCCCACGCGTCCCGCTGAGCCGGGACCCAGCCCGCCAACCCACCTTTCCTCGCTGGGGGGTCGGTGGTGCATCTCGGCACCCATCGGGTGTAGAAGAGGGGTTTGGCTGTGTCCTCCCTCCTGGCTCGGTGCTGCCGAGGTCCCCATTCGGCGCTGCCATGTCTGCAGCAGCAAAGGCCAACTCCTGGAGATGTTTTTACAGAATCACAGAATGGTCAGGGTCGGAAGGGACCTCTGGAGGTCATCTGGTCCAACCCCCTGCCAGGGCAGGGTGATGAGGTTACTGATGAGATTACTGATTTCCTGATGAGATTCACTCACGGGCTCTGAGAGGTGGTTGTGTCCATGAGACGCAGGTCAAGAAGCGCAAAGCGATCCCGTGCCTGTGGCTGTTGCTCTCGGAGCAAGACACATGGATGCAACCCCACCGGAGCATCTTCCGCGCAGCACCGGGCGGTTGGTGCTTTATTTGCCGCCGGCTGTCAGCCCAAGGTGCTCACCTCCCGCTGCCCTGAGCAGCGGGTGCAAACCTCCCCATTTCGGGGATGGTGCTGAGACCTGCCCAGCTCGATGCACCGGTGACCAGCCACTGCTGGAGAAAATGGTTTGCAGTCAGCAAGCTGCAATAAAATGCAACTTTTGCCTGCAAAACCCATCCAATAAAGGAGTCCCGATGCAGGCTGGCGATGGGGCACGCGGGCAGGCGCGTTCGCAGGCTCGGAGCCGCGGGGCTGCCCGCCGTGCAGCTCGCCCAGTGGCTACCAGGGGCGAGCAAACGGTGGGAGGGAGCTGCCAGCACTCAGCAGGGGCAGGAGCCCCTGGGCTGGATGCGGCCGCGTCCGTGCACCATCTCTCTGCACCGCACTAACCCCCTCTGCTCTGCTCCCCCCCTCCTCTTCCCCAGCTGGTACTTCAGCAAGATCAGCCGAAACGAAGCCGAGCAGCTCCTGCTCTCCCCTCCCAACCAGCACGGCTCCTTCCTCGTCCGGGACAGCGAGAGCAGCAAGGGCGAGTACTCTCTCTCAGGTAATTTTGGTGGCAATTACCCGGAGAAAATGAGCATAGAGAAAAGAGCCAGGCTGTTCCTTAGGGGCGGCTCCTGGCTCGGTCAGCACGGGGTGAAAAACATGGAAATATGTTTAAAGCGCTTTACAGCATCAAGTGAATTGACTGCTTTCTGACCGCGTGGGGAAAGCTAATAGATGCAGGTATGGATTGCCGAATTACCATGGCAAAGGAAAGTACGCTGCTCCCGTCCAGGGTATGAAAGCCATAAACAATTCACAGTGGCTTAATGATGGTTTCGTGGCCCGGACTCCCAGGATTTCATTCCAGCGGCTTTTGTCATCCCAGAGCTGTCTAAAAATAAGCCACCTCTCCGGGTTGCCCGGGCCTGGGCTGCTCCCACGTACAGAAATGTGAATTCGGGCAGTTTGGGACCAGGCAGCGCCGTTACAATCTGGTCCGATCCACCTAAAAAAAAACCCTGAGAAAATCATGGCGAATGCCTCATCCCACCCATCGGCTCCCCCTGGGCCGCAGCGCGCCTGCGGGAGGTCCGACCACCCCTGGTTTATCCATCTCGAGCAGCCACGAACTCTGCTGCTCTCCGAGCGGTTCGTTTGCACGGGGAATTATCCCCGCTAATAAAGCATCACCTCCCCGGTCCAAATGACCCCAACTCGCCCGCGGCCAGGAGTCTCCTGAGCCGGGAGGTGGGAGCGCGGGGGGTGACGGGGAGGGGGATGCAATACCCCGGGGGGGATTTGGGTTGCTTTAGGGTGAATTAATGGACCGGGTGCCTGGAAAGGAGAGAGGGTGAGACTCAGCGGGGAGGTGGGAAGGCGCCGGCGATGGCACGAGCTGAGTTTTCCCCCCGGCCTGGGCTTCCCCACAGTGCGCAACCACGCGAAGGTCAGCCACTTCCGAATCTGCAAGAGCCCCGGGGGCAGCCTCTACATACAGAAGGGACATCCCTTCCCCGACATGGAGGAGCTCCTCGCCTTCTACACCAAGCACTGGAAGGTCATCCAGAGCCCCTTGCTGCAGCCCTGCAGCCCCGCGGTGCGTACGCCAACGGCGCGGCTCGGTCGAGGTCCCAAAGCCGGCCAGGGTGGAAAAAAGGAAAGAGAAACGAGGGGGAAATAGAAATAATTAGTCTATCCAGTTGGGATTTGAGCTTTACTAAACTAAATTTAAGATACACCATTAGTATGGCTGCCACCATCACCTCTTATCAGCCGCGTTGAGGCCAGGCATGGCATTTAGATATATTTTTGAACAGCCAAAAGGCACAGGTTTTTCTGAAATGTCTTCTCCATCTCAAAGACTAGAAACCGCGTTGTTACGAGTCCCTTCAATACCAAATCTGGGAATACCTGCGCTTCCAATTTTTTCCCTAGAGTATAATAAGACCACATTGCTTTTACATAGTTTTCATGCCAATTAGTGTGGCACCCATAAATCCAATTAGAGTATTAATCCCAAATTGCCGACTCATTTCCTGATTAGAATTCCATTCACCAATTATGACTTAGAAGTAATAATTAAACATGTGAATAATTCGAGAGTGAAATTGAAAGGTGTAAGATAAAAGAAATGCTTAATGAGCTGAAGTCTAAACCAGCTATAATATTCAATAATATTCATTTACTCATTTTTTATTTATTGGTGGAAATGGAGAAAAGCCACCTTTGAGGTCTGATGAGGAGGGAATTATGACTTGAATTCCTGATATTTCATGTAGTCTCCAAAAACCTCCCCCCTTGCACATGTTGGCTCCCAGCAAAGATAACGCAGTGGATGCCCCACATGCTTTGTGTCCCCAAAGAACATTTAACAGAGGGAAAAGCAACACCCAGGCTGCAGCCCCCATGGAATGTAGGTGGTAGAGCACCATGTTCTGCTCACTCCTCCACGGCCACCGGGACTTGGTGGGCACCAAGAGCTGGTGGAAGCTCCACCAGCAGGTCCTGCCTGGCTGGTCCAAGCATGCAATGCCCATTTCACAGACTCCCCCCGAGAGGGACGGCTGGGAGCGCCCGCGCTGGGAGTTCACCCTGCGGAGGAAGCTGGGAGAGGGCTACTTTGGAGAGGTGTGGGAAGGACTGTGGAGGAACACGGTGCCGGTGGCCATCAAGATCATAAAAGGTAGGTGGAGGAGCAGATGTTAACGGTGGCCAAGGGGGTCTCTTGCTCACTGCCACATCATTCACCCCTTTTTGTTTCCTAGTCCTCTTGGTCACTGTGTCTGTCTTATCAAGCAAATTGTGGTAGGACCTGGCAAGTAGCCACTGTACTTCTTCTGTGTACCCACCTAAGCTCGGACCTCACCTTTATAAAATGGGTCTGTCTAATGGGTTTGTGATAAGTCAAGTCCTGATGGGACTATGATCCTGAAAACAGGATCCAAAGCCCCATGGAAAACATCTCTTGGGTGTTTGGGCCTGAAACACAGGGTGTGCAGACGCAAACTTTGAGAGCAGGGGTGGGCTGTGAGGAGGAAAATGGCCCTCATTCCAGTTTGAGGTGCTGAGCTCCCAACGCCCGCGTGAGAAAGTAGCTCACAACCATCATGTTGGCTTTCTCCCCCAGCCGACATGAAGGCAGAAGACTTCACCAAGGAGATTCAGAACCTGAAGCGTCTGAGGCACGAGAAGCTGATCCAGCTGCATGCTGTCTGCTCACTGGATGAGCCTGTGTATATCATCACCGAGCTCATGCGGAAAGGCAACCTCCACAGCTACCTCAACAGTGAGTACTGGTGCCAGCATTGTGGGGAGTGGGCTCCTGGAGCAGCGCTGCTCTGCAGGTGCTTTCTATGCCTGGCAACGGTGCTACAAACCCAAGTGAGGACCCTAAGAGAGAGTGAGCCTGGTTTCCACCCTGCTTAGATCAGTGGTAATGCAGAGAAACCCATGGGTGCTTGGTGGAGATGGTCTTGGGTGAAGCCAAGACCCAAAGATGCAGTCTGGTGTGATCCTTTTGGTGTCCATATGGTTTGAGTCCACTTCAGTCCCTGGGAGCCCAACTGTGCTGGTAGGGACCTTCATCCCTCCTTTGTCACTCACCTGTGGGCTGCCTGCTCCCATCAGTGGACAGAAACCCCTCTCCTGTGTTTGGGCAACTCTGCCTTCATTAGCAATGAAAGGGCCAAACCTGCCCCTGGGCCTGGAGGCATAGTTTTGTTCACCTGCAGGGCTGGTAACAGACCGTGGTCCACTCATCACTTGGCCATCAGTTTATTTTTCTTGGCCTTTCTTTTCCTGACTCAGTAATCAGTCTTGAAGGGAAACAAGACAAACAGCTCCCACCAAGACCTGTTTTTCTACTGGGTACACCCCCCTCCTCCCCTACACTGACCTCCTTTTTGGCTGGGGCTCCAGCAGCATTTGGTGCCGGAGGAGCTGGAGCTTGCAGGTAGGACGGGTTGAGAGGCCTTGCTGGAGATTTGCATGGCAGAAGGTCACCTTTAGCTTCAAACGAGCCATGGACGTCTGTGTCCTCATTGCAGCACAGAGCGCTCTTCAGAGCTCACCCCGGTCCCATTCCTGAGAAGCACATGGATGTGCTGAACTTCCCATGTGGCACACCCAGGACGGTTAGGCAGGACCTCCAGTTCAAGATTTTACACATTCCCCTGGTCCCACGTTGCCGGCACAGGGTCTCCTTCCAAACCAGAACACCCAAAATAGATGTTGCTAGACTGCACCCAATGCTTGGATTGTCTGGGTTAACAGGTCCTGAAGGGAAGTCCCTGGGCACCTCCCACCTGCTCAACATCGCCTGCCAAGTGGCGGATGGGATGAGGTACCTGGAGGAGAAGCACATTGTCCACCGGGACCTGGCAGCCAGAAACATCCTGGTGGGAGAGGAACTCACTTGCAAAATTGCCGATTTTGGACTTGCCCGGCTCCTCAAGGTTGGTCAGTGGGATGCTGCGGTCCCTCCCATCACCCCAGGCCACCAAGCTGCCCCATGCTGCAACCATTCCCTCGCCGTCCCCTTTCCCAGCCCGCAGCCCCAGCAAAGACCCAAAAGCAGCGGCTGTGTTCATCATACCGTCCCTCATGACCCATCTCCCATTGCTTTTCAGGATGACATTTATTCCACCAGCAGCAGCACCAAAATCCCAGTGAAGTGGACAGCCCCGGAGGCAGCCAACTACCGCACCTATTCCCTCAAGTCTGATGTCTGGTCCTATGGGATTCTGCTCTACGAAGTCTTCACGTATGGACAGATCCCGTATGAAGGTAGGGCTGCCAACCCCCTCCAGTGCCGCTCCATCCACACGCTGGGCAGCCTGCCCATGGTCCCCAAAAGCCAACATGTCATGAATTGGTGTATTGTGCCTTTCACAAGGGATGTGGAAGCAGCTCCTAGTGCATGAGCAAGTTCTTGTCCACTTTGGGAATTGCTTAGAGGGACTTCCAGTGCTTGCAGAGGGGGTGCAGGCGCTGGGGGCAGGAAGGTGATATGGGCTGGATGATCTCCCACAGCCTCTCCTCTACCAACATCGTGGCAGAGAGACACCATTTCACAGCAGCGCCAGTGGACGTCTTGGCCCACTGCAGGTGTACCTTCAGGGCATCCTTTGGGGACGTTAGATTGAGGGGCATCTTCTCCTTCCTTGCAGGAATGACAAACCAAGAAACCGTACGGCAAATCACCAGGGGCTACCGCCTTCCCCGGCCCAGCTCCTGCCCTCCCGAGATCTACAGCATCATGCTGGAGTGCTGGAGCGGCAACACGGAGGAGCGTCCTACCTTCCTGGCCCTGCGGGAGAAGCTGGGCTTCATCTACAGACGGCTGCTCAGCTCCCTCTCTTGAGGGACCCCCTTCCCACCATCCTTCCTGCACAAGCCCCTCCAGGCCAGCTCTTGCCAAGCGGCTCCTTCCTTCTGGTTTGCCCTCCGACAGGGCTCCAAGGAAAGCACATCCTCCCCCCAAACCAGCCCGTGGCCCCTCCGGGTCAGGACGCAGGGAGGTGGCCAAGGGAAAAGGCGACGAGTTGTGGAGAACCCGGTGCCGGTGCTTGGCAGTGTAGCAGTCTGGAAAAGCCCTGTGGTAGTGAAGGCATCACCCAGAGTTTACATCTTCGTTCAGCCAGTAGGGTGGGAGGTCCCTGCCGCTCCCCACGCCAACGTGAAGGTTTGTAGTTTGTGTTCAGTTGTGGCTCCGCTTGATTTTTCTTGTAGTGTGTGTCCGGTGTATTTATCAATAAACGTGTGTGCATCCAACCCTGTGAGTCCCTGCAGAGCACCGCTGGACCCTCAGCCCTCGCCACACTGCTCCCTCCCTGCCCGGGAAGCAATGCCTTGCGACCAGTCCCGCTCTTGCAACCACAGATAGAACCATTTTCACGTCTTTTTGGTCTCTTTTCACCCAGGTGTGCATTAAACTGTGTGCCTCTGCCACCTCTTTCCCAGGCAGCAGCCCTGCTCGCCCTGAGGACCTTCCACAAGCAGCTCCTGCCCAGGCTGCTCTGCTCAGGGTCCTCATCTTCCTCACCATCTCGTGGTTATTCCCAGAAAAATATATGTCCGCGTTCAAATATTTAACATGCTTAGCCCGGGTGCAGGCAGCACTTGGTCAAACACTACTTCACCCTGTCGCGCTCTTCATCACATCCATGGTGCAAAGCCAAGAGATGGTCCCACCACCCCCAGCTCCCTGCGGAGCCCCTGTCGCGCTCTTCATCTCATCCATGGTGCAAAGCCAAGAGATGGTCCCACCACCCCCAGCTCCCTGCGGAGCCCCTGTCGCGCTCTTCATCTCATCCATGGTGCAAAGCCAAGAGATGGTCCCACCACCCCCAGCTCCCTGCGGAGCCTCTCTCACCGCTCCTGGGGTATGGCATCACAGGAGGACCTTGAGCCTCTCGTCCCCACCGAGCTGTGGGGAGCGTTTGCTCTGGCCCGGCACCTTTCGTCCCCCCGCCACGCATGCTCTGGGAGACTGGGCTGTCCTTGGCAGCAGTGGAAGGACTCACCGAAAAGCAGCACCGGGAGAGGTGCTGAAGCCGCGGGCAGCCTGCCCTGAGCACCGACGCGCTCGGTGCACTAGTGGTGGGGCAGCACGACGTGCCGGGGGGTGAAAGACCGCTGTGCACAGCCGGGGCTGCTTTGGGTTTGGGTTTCCTTCTGACTGAAAAAAAACAGCAGAGCTGGAAATATATAAAGTTAATAAAGTTTATGCAATACTCTCTGTGCCTGAGCAGCACCCGTGCCGTGCGAAACGGCGGCAACGAGTCCGGCTGTTAATTGAGCAAGTCTCCGTGCATGGGGGGGGCTGGAAAGGGGAGGTGGGAAGGTGGTTTAGGTGTGTGATGAATTTGGAGCTGGCCACGCTTCCTCTGAAGCCCGAGCAAGGAGGAGGCGGCCGCTGAGCCCTCGGGAAGGCGGCAGCTCCGAATTAGGGTGTTCACGGCTGGAAAAAGCTTAAAAAAAAAAAAAAAAGGTTGGGTTTGCCGCGGTGTTTGGACGTGGTCGCAAGAGGAAACCCTCATCTTGCAAAGCATCTCGCAATGATGCCCTGATCAGACACCTGAGCAGAGAGCCCCCCCGCCTATGGGAAACGATGGACCGAAACCGTGTCCGGCAGGCGGTGGGGTTATTGCACACCAAAAAAGGGATGGTACATGCGTGGCGCAGGCACGGAAGGGTTGTTGCCGCCAGATATTAAATTTATAGGTCTGGCTGCCACCAGATGGAGCTAAAAATGAAGCGGGAGGAGCGGGGCGTGCGTGGGGTGACCGGGGCGGTGGGGCTGGCGTGGGGGGCAGCGGGGCACAGCCGGGGGTCCCCGGAGGAGCCAGTGGGGATGGCAGGGCTGCAGGGGTCACACGCACGGATGGCCCCAAAGCAGCTCCTTCTGCTGCAGCAATGCCGTGATGGGTGGTGTGGAGGTGGGGTGGGGGGACACATGGGGACACAGGGACACGGGCCAAGCCAGCGCTGCCCACAGCAGCTTTTCCTTCCTCCATAACTGCATTAAAAAAAAAAAAAACAGGCTGCTTTGGGTTTGCCCTCCAGCGCGGTCTGCCGGGTTTGGGCATTTCTCTGAGTCATTACTTGTTTTCTAAAAGCAGACAGCGGTGCAGGGAGGGGGAGCCCAGATTTTCCCATCTTCTCCCAGGATCTCAGCCTGGGCAAGGGCACTGCAGCTCCCCCCCCCTCCCAAAAATCAGGGCTGCTACGGGAACCGGGCTCTTCCCAAAATCCATTCCGTAAAAGCAGAGCTGCCGGGACCCCGCTCCTTTCGGAACCCCTGCGGGGTGAGCGCTGCAAACACGCGCTGCTCAAGGCATTCGCCTGCTCCGCTTTCAGCCCAGCGTGTGCCCCCTCTGCGGCTTCAATTTGACCGAGTGGCATTTGAAAAGAGCGTCGGGCTAACGCCGTGCATGTGAGCCGCGCAGCTGGTTTCTATTTTTAAGGTCCCGCGTTGGCCTTTGAAGGGTGAGGGGGAAGCAAAACTGCTGGAGGCAAAAAAAAAAATATAAAAAAATAATAAAAATTTAAAAAATTTCCCCAGCAGCAAGAGGGAGGCGATGGAAGGAAATCTTTCTCACGGTGGGGGCTGCTGCGAGAGCTCTTCCGAGGCGGCGGGGTGGCACGAGGGACGCTGCAAGGGCCGAGGGCGAGCGGAAAGCACCGGCTATTTTTTGCCCAAATATATGTGAGTGAATCAGCAGTCAAAACGCGGCGTCAGGAGGCAGCGGCGGGGCAGCAGAGGAGGTGGGGGTTGGTGCCATGGGAGGTGGGTGCTTCCCCCTCCGATAGGGAGCCCGATGGGAAGGGGGGATGCTTAGGGACCCGTATGGTATATAAGAGCCCCTTTGCTTGTCTCGCTTGTGACCCAACGAATCCCCTGATACCCCACCACAGCGGGGCAGCACGGTGACCTGAGAGACGGGAAATCAGCTGGAACTATAGAAATGTTTAGGTTGGAAAAGACCTTTAAGATCATCAAGTCCAACCGTCAACCCAACACTGCCAAGTTCACCACTAAGCCATGTCGCTCAGCACCACGTCTACATGGCTCCTAAATCCCTCCAGGGATGGCGCCTCCACCACTGCCCCGGGCAGCCTGTCCCAGTGCTTGACAACCCTTTTGGTGAAGAAATTTTTCCCAATATCCAATCAATACCCTCCTCAGCACAAGTTGAGGCTGTTTCCTCTCGTCCCATCACTGGTTACTTGGGAAAAGAGACCGACCCCCACAGCAGCGGGGATGGAAACAGCACTACAATAAATGCACTTGGCTGCCAGATGCTTTTCCTAAACACGTCTGAGTGCTGCAAAGGGGCAAGAAAAGCCCCAAAAGCACCGGGCACCCCAAGTCTTTAAGGTGATACCAAGGTTTTTGCTCTCAGCAATGCCATGAAGCTGCCTGGGAGCAGAGTCGGGGAGGGGGGGGCAGGCTCTCCCTGTTTTTTTCATCCAGGCAGAGCAGCAATCCACATCTGTGAGACTTTACAGACAACCAGGAAAAAAGCCCTTTAATTCAACAGGGTTTTTTCAGGCAGTTTTGCTCCGCTGGACAGGGAGACGCCGGCATCAGAGCAGCCGCTCACTGGTGCTGCGGTCACTGCTGTGAATCCGACCGGCCTTCACGTAGCATCCCAAACCGGGATGGAGGAGCATCGATGCGCTGGTGGCATCCCAGCAGGCGGGCAGAGCAGCTCACCCGGAGCTGGGTCAGGCCGGGGAAAGCGCCCAGCTGGAAACCAGGGACGCAGGATTGGTGCCTTTGCTCTGCCACAGCCTCCCCCGGGGGCGCCTGGGGACAGTCGTTGAGTTTGACCCTCTGCGATCACGAGACCAAGAAGCAAATACAGCAATATTGACTTTACCTTGGCGTGTCCACACTTTAATCTGCAGCCTCTGAGGCTGCAGGCTTGGAAAAAAACATATTTGTCTCTCCAAAATCCGGGGCTTCTACTGGGAACCAGCGGCAGATGAGACCCCGCTGCTCCCCTGTGGCTTCCCGGGGGCGAGCAGCAGCCGAAGGGCTTTGCCGGGTCATGGGAAGACCCCGGAGCAATGCTTGCTGGTACCAGCCACGGCCACCGCCACCCTTCCCAGCTCGCCAGCCAGCCAGCACGCCTCAGCTTGCCTTGCTCAGAAAGGATTATTTTGGTTTTTTTTGCTTGATTTCCCTGTGTTTTGCAAAGTTTAAAGGCTGCCCTGTGCCTCCTCCGATGCACAGCCGCACGCACGTCGGCACAGCCCCCCCCAGCAGTGCCCAGCACCGCCGGTTTGCTGCCCAAATGGAAGTCATGTCCCATCAGTTGTGGGGTGATGTGCTGCCACGGATGTCACCCGCAGGGTGCTGGCAGCCTCGGGGGTCCAAACCGTGCAGCCACGGCTGCTGCTGGCCTTGGAGAACTCCCTGCAGCCATTCCCTTTGGATGCACACGCTTCCACAGGGGGAGCAGAGGTCCCAGCGCTGCCCCGGCCCCTCCTAGGGACAGTGGGGACACAGACCTTCTCACCCTGCGGACGAGAACCTCTGCCTGGAGATGCAGAGCTCAGGGAAAAGCTTACACAACACTTTTCCCTACCAAAAACAAGGAGTAAAGCTGGAAGTGACCCTGGATGCCTCCGCAGAGCAGCCGCCTCCCCCCCAGCTGCACCGTCCCTTTGCCCTTCGCCCCTGCCCACACGGGATCCTGCGGTACAAAGTCACCCCTCGGGGGTCCCGCGGCCCCCGGCTGCCATCGGGGCACCTGTGCACACGAGGACTGTGCTGTATCTCGCGCTGGGGCTCAAAGCGGACCGGAGCAGGAAGATTTGGCACTTTTAAATTGGTCCCTGCCAGGGGTTTGTTTGCCTCCAGCGGGAGCGGGGACCTTGCCCGCTTGCGTGCGGCCACCTGCAGGCTCTTGTTTTCTCCGTGCTTTATCGAGCAGCGCTCCTCAGCCATCAGGCTGATCACAGAAGGGCCGAACAGCCAAGTTGACTAATTCAAGGCAAAAACCAGCCAAAACAGCACTTAGGGCAGCACAGCACACGGGTGAGCGGAGCACTGGGGCTGCCCAGCCCGGCGCACCCCATCTGCACCACGAGCTCCAGCCCAACATCAGACCCCACAACACGCAAGCCCTGAGCAAGCCTCATCTCTCTCCTTACGGAGGGCTCCCTCTGCACCCAAATCCTTCCCCCAGCCCCATCCGGAGCCGGCTCAGGCTCTCCCTCCCACCCCAGGAGGCACCGGAGCAGGGCAGGGATGTGCTGGGGGAGGAAAGCGAGTTCAGTGCCAGCAGGGACAGGCTGTGCAGCCGAGTATGGAGCGAAGAAGGGTGGGGGAGGCGCTCACACCACCACCGCCGCCGCCGAGCCGGATCTGGCTCACATGCAAAAACACACACGCACCAGTGAGTCACCAGCACGACCGTGCCAGCCGGCGTTACCGGACCCTGCTGGAAGCGCTGCGGTCGGACGCTGTGCCGCGTCCCCATCCGGCCCCCGCCGCCCTCCCCAGCACCGCTCTGCCCTCCCACCCCGGGATGAAAAACAACCCGCAGGGGTTTAAAAGGCTGCTCGATTTTATTAGTTGCCATTGTACGAGTACAAGGTAAATAAAACGTGTTACCGAGTCTGCGCGGAAAGGGCGTAGTTGCAGTAAGAAAAGAGTAAAAAGGCTGGTGTGGGAATCATCGGGGGGTTGCGGTGCTTTTTTATTACCAAGCAGCACCTTTGCCTCGGAGCAGCCTGCCTACTCTACGGGGAGGGGGGGGGGAAGGGGCTGTGCCCGCCGGCGTGGGGAACAGCCGCCGACCCGCTCATGCCGAGGGCCCGGAGCCCGAGGGCTCGCTGGCGTGGCGCCGCCGTCCCGCTCCCGGGGCCGGCACGAAGCCACATGCCACTGGTCCTGTTGTCACCCGCAGTGTTCCCAAGCTGCAAGACAGAGCAGAGAAAGGGTGAGGCCAACGCCGAGGCGTTGCGTTGTCGCTCTGCTTTTATTTTTGCAGCAAAGAAGTGGGTGCCCTGGGCATGAAGATGTCACCATTGGGTGAGGATACACCTCGGGAGATGCAGCAGGAATGTCCCTCACTGCCCTGAGTGCTGCATCATAGAATGGTTTAGGTTGGAAGGGACCTCAAAGACCATCTCGTTCCCACCCCCCTGCCCTGGGCAGGGACACCTCCCACCAGCCCAGGTTGCTCCAAGCCCCGTCCAACCTGGCCTTGAACACCTCCAGGGATGGGGCAGCCACAGCTTCTCTGGGCAACCTGCGCCAGGGGCTCACCGCCCGCACAGGGAAAAATTTCTTCCTGATATCTAATCTAAATCTCCCCTCTTCCAGTTTGAAACCATTCCCCCTCGTCCTATCACTATATGCCCATGTAAAAAGTCCTTCCCCAGCTGTCCTGTAGGCCCCCTTGCAGAAGGCTCCAATAAGGTCTCCCCGGAGCCTTCTCTTCTCCAGGCTGAACCCCCCAACTCTCTCAGCCTGTCCTCACAGCAGAGGGGCTCCAGCCCTTGGAGCATCTTTGTGGCCCTCCTCTGGACCCACTCCAACAGGTCCATGTCTTTCCTATGTTGGGAACTCCAGAGCTGGAGCTGCATTGGCACTCCCCTGCGTCATCTCACCTGAGGAGAGCACTCACCTCTCCGGGGACTCCGACACAGTTGTCATGGCCGGGTGAGTCGTCTTCCCAAAGAAGAAGCTGGCCCACCAGTGGCCGGGGTCGGACTTGGGCAGACCTGGGGGACAGCGTGTGCCAGGGGAGGTCCAGGTCAGTGCAACCCCAGTTGCCCCACTACCACCCCAGTCTCATCCCACAGGAGAGGCTGGGTCACCTCCAGTATGATTTGCACTGGAAGGGCTGGTAGCAGAATCCCCCCGCGGCCCCCAGCCAGGATGGGTGGCACTTACCCGGGGGGTGGGGGATGACCTCCCCAGAGTACTCCGAGCTGCCGCAGGAGCTGTTGCTGGATGTGGAGCTCAGGCGCCCTGTGGAGAAATCACGGCCATCAGAGCCACCACCGCCCCTCGGTCGTGCCATGAAAAGCAGAGCATGGCCTCGATGTGGCCGTCCCTGGGGCGACACAGCCCAGTCCCATCACTGTCTCACTCCAGTACTCGCCCAGCTTTAGTGCCAAGTCAATAAAAACCACCAGGAAAGAAATATACTGGCAAGATTACAAGATGGCCAAGAGTGGGGAGCAGAAAAGCACCTGAACCCCTCTGCAGGAAAACACTTGCAACCCCAAGGACATTATTTAATGGCTTTGCATCTGAATGCAACATTTGGGAGACCTTTGCAGATGACTTGAGGCCACCAAGATGCAGATTCGTGCATATAATCCATGCAGTTTTAGTCCAACTGCTACAAGCCTGTTCCTAGTTTCAGCTCAAGGGGAATCCTTTTAATTCCCTCTGGTTTAGGCAATCCATTAAACCAGAAAGCCTCTCCCCTGGAGAAGTACCAGTAGCTACCATTACCCAGACTGGTTTTGCAGCTCATTTCCACAGCAACAGCGCAAGACGCATTCGAAGCCGTCACCTCCCCTCCCCTCAACAACAAGTGAAGGAGTTTGCAAGACCCATCTCCAGCTGGTACAACTGGGCAGGGGCTGCGGTGGCCCCACGGAGGGTCCGAGCAGCAGGAGGGAGGGCTGCTGGCCGCCCTCCTTTCTCAGCGAGGAGCTCTCCTCGGGGCTTCGGTGGCAAGCTCACCCCTGGGCTCAGCTTCGTCTCTGCCGGAGCCACCGTCCCCTCCCGCCTGGCAGAGCATCGTGCCCGCTGGCCCACCGCCCTGAGCCCACCCCAGCCCCCAGCGCGCGCCCTTACTTCTGTAGTAGTTGTGCGTCGCCATGAGCGAGCCGCTGGATGGGATGGACGCCATGGTTCTCGATCTTGGTTCTTGTGCAGATCTAAAACCTGCCGGCAAAGGGGAGGCAGCCGTCACTGCAGAGGGGTCTCGACGCGGTCCCCCACCCCTCACCCCCCACTCCAGGGCCCGACCACGAGAAAGCTGCGAGAGTTTGAACGCTTCCAGCGCGTTTTCCCTGAGATTTGAGGTGCACCCCACCACGGCGGCCCCGTGCTGGGTACGGAGGTCAGCGCTCGTGGTGCCACACATGGTTTAAACCCGCAGAGCTACGCGCTAGGTGCAAAACCAAAATAATTCCCCCCCCCAAAAAACAACAGCTCGTGGAGAGCACAGGCCTGGCAGGTCCGCACAGCGCCTTCCCCCAACCCCACACGGGCGGTTTTTTCCTTCCGTGCAGAAACCCTGTTCCCATTCCCCCGGGTCAACAGTTGGGAGTTACAACATCTCGAGCAGAGATTGCGTAGGCAGCAGAGGAGTGTTTAGCTCGGGGCACGCTTCGAGGGTTCCCCTGCGAGGGGTTCCAGCCCCGGCCTGTCCCCAGCATCACCTCCATCACCCCCGAGCCGGGGGGGGGGAAAACCTGCCAGCCCTGCACAACGCATCCCCCCCTCTCCTGCATCCCCTTCTCCGGGCGAGAAAATGGCTCTCCCTGGCCCACAACATGCCCAGTTCTGAGCTGGAGGGGGATTTTTCTCCTCCTGGTACAAAGCGCCCCCCCTGGTTAAGGCGGTGACTCTTCCCACGCCCCGCGGTCCGACCCCCTCTTCTTTAAGCAAATTCCAAAAAGGCTCAAACAGCCAAAGTTGCCACCTGCCAGCATACGCCACAGCCCCCTGGGCCTGCAGGAGGACACCGAGCCCACCCCCACCTCCCCGCCATCCGGAGGGACAGCAAAAGCACCGAGCCGGGCTGTCAGCCGGGTGCGGGGGGAGGGACCCCCACCACTCCCCAGGGGCATCCAGCTCCTCCCCAGCTCCTGATGAAGCTTTCCCTGGTCTAACGATACACCCACTCGTTGGCTGTCCGGCTTACAGAATGCCCTCCCCGCACCTACGGCCCCGTTAACACGGTAATCCTTCGCGGGGAAACTGAGGCACAGAGCCGTCTCCCAGAAATTTCACCCCAAAAGGGACTCGGTGCAGCCCCGCAGTTGACCCTTCCCAAAGCAAACACCACCACCACCNNNNGGGGGGGGGGGGTCCGGCGGGCGGGCACTAGGGCCGCGGGTCGGCGGCGCCGCCCGTGGAACGCAGCGTCCGCGTCCGGTTCGCACCGCACGGCCTGAGCCGCGGCGCTGCCGGCTCCGCCCCCCGCCCCGCCCTTATATCCCCTCTGGCCACGCCCCCTCCGCCGGCCGCTCCGCCAATCGGGTTAGGGGGCGCGGTCGGACACGCCCCTTCCCCGCGAGGGGCGGGGCCTGCGACGAGGGCGGGTGCGCAGCGCCGAGCACCGGCGGGGCTGAGCGTTACCCCGCGGGGGGGGGGCTTTAAAATTACAATGTAAATAAACAAACAGATAAATGTGGATTTGCAGGGATTCTGAGCTGGCTGGGCTGTATCAATTTTGGGGGAAAAGACTCTATTTTAGGGGAAAAAGCCTGCAGTAAGGCCTAAGTACAACCCAGGTGGAAATACAGCCCCATATATATATATATATATATATATTTGCATCCCGGGATAACACACTGTGTAGCTGTTGTTCTGTCAACCACCGATATCAGAGGGTGCGAGTCCCAGAAAGCCGCGGCGATGCCGTATCGATGTAAGGGGAAAACAGGAACCTTCGATAAAATTGCTTTCGGGGTGGAATGGAAATAGGAAAGTGAACCCAATTTTGAGTGTCAAAACAGCGCTCTGGAGAGACGCAGGAGCCTCGCGGTGTCCCCACAAAGGCAGTTTGGTATTTGCTGTGTGTTAGTCGTTGATTCTCGCTCCCAAATTCAGGAATACTTTCGGGCAGAGTGCTGCGGCCCGGCACGCTCAGGGGTTGCAGGAAAAACTTGCAGTTTGAGCACAGCTGTGGGAAACAACATTTTTGGGGGGCGATGCTTTAGCCGGTTTAGGCCATTTTAGGCTAAAGACGGGAGGAGGGAGCTCATATCCCAGCCTGGGGTGGCTGTGGCGCAAGTTCTTCGTGCAGTGGCGTTCATTCCTCCCCCAGTCTGTGATTTTTATTATTAAGCTGGAGTTACTCGTTAAGCACCGGGGACACGCAGCCCTTTTCCAGAGGGGCAGCACTGGGTTGCCCCAGGAGGACGTCCATCTCCCCACATGCAGAAGGGCCAAGTTGCCCTTCAGGCTCTGTTTTTCAGCCACCCCCCCCCGCCGTGGGGACACCCCGGGTCACCCGTGTCGCCAGTTCCCCCCTGCCTGGCCTGGGGGGGGGCAACACTGCTGCCATCGCCGCTGGGACGGGCACCTGCCCCCACGCACAGCCCGTATGGATGCTCCCAGGAAATCGGCCGGGACAGCTTCGGGGAAAGCCTTGGCACCACAAGGCTGTGAATAAATTGTTTATTTATCCTAGAGGTTAATAAACCTTAAATAAATAAAAAAGAAACCCAAACAATTAATTGCTTTATTTACCCCGGAGGTCTAAGGACCGAGACAAGAGCATGCGTGATCCAGCTGGGGACCCAGTTGCTCCCAGCTGTGCCTCAGTTTCCCCGTTGATGATACTGACTCAGCGCTTTCCAGGGCAGGAGCTGGCTAAAGCTGCGATGGACTTTGAATATACAAATACCAACGGGCAGTTTAAACAGCCACGTGGTTGTTTTCCTGCGTTGTTTTTGTGCCTCACGACCAGGTTTGATGAGTGGTTTGATTCCGGGGTCCCTGGGACCCCCAGGCCAGCCCTGCCGGGACCCTTCGCTCCCAGCCCTGCCTGCTGCAAAGCACGAAGAGCCCCAGGACACGAGCTCGGCAGATTTTGCTGGCCCGGAAGGGAAAGACAGGCTAAAAATGGGGCGCTTCAGACATGAAAAGTCACTTTTGTTTTAGCGAAGCTGTGTCGTTTCTCAGATTCCTCCACAATTCCTTCCTGAGAGATGTATCCCTGTGCTCTAAGTCCCGCTAATAATCTACAGAGCACTAAGAGTATATTGATAGAGAGATTATATTCTATAATGGAATATATTCTTCCCAGTGGGTTACGGGATGGCTTTGTACCCCAGCGAGCCTGAGTGGGCTAATTGCTTTAATTAATGACAGAGCAGAGATGAACACACACTTCCCAGTCCCTGTGTGAACTGACACCACTTACACCCACGTTTGGGGCTGCTTTTTAAAGGATCAGCTCATTAAGCAGACAGCGCCGGGGACACGATCCTGCCCCCATAGCCATGGGGGATGAATCGGGGCTTCGCTGGGTCCGGGGACATCAGTCTCCTCGTGCGGATGGATTACGGTCTCCAGCAAAACGTTCTTGGTCTGCTCCTCAGCCCAAAGCCAAATCTGTTTCACCTTAATGATGCAGCGGGAGCAGCACCGGTGGGAGGGAGCAGCCAGGGGGGACTGATGGAGCATCAAGTCTGATTTCCCAGGACAAAGCCCGTCCCCGGTGTGTTGAGGAGAGGAAGATAAATTTCATTTGTATTGATCAAGAAGCAGTTGTTTTAAAAGCAAGCAGATAACAAGATTTGGATAGATTTTTTCTTCGATTTTCCTCTAATTAGAACCTCTGAGTTGACTGCAACTCTCCTTACAGTTTGCTTTTGAGCAAGGTTTCTGTGTTTTCCTTTTTTTTTTTTTTTTTCCATAATCTGGCTCTCTGGGCTCCGTGTTACAGCTGGCGACTGGCTTTTGTTATCTGCTGGTTGTGCGTGCCGTTGGGAAATAGCCTTTCTTGTCCCATTTTATACTTGGCAGAAACATCTGGGAGCCAGCAAAGGCTGCGGAGCTGAAGGAGCTGCTGCCTCTGGGCTCCGCCAGCCCTCGTGGGACATCGCAGATGGGTGTTCGCTAACCCTGGGGACGATGGGGCACCCCACTGCCCCGCCAATGAGGCTTAATGCTGCTGCCAGATTCCCTCTGGGGATGGGACATCCCAGTGGCTTCGGGAATTTGGTCAGTGGTGAGAAAATCGCTCAGCAGCCCCTTTCCCACCCCCCTGCGCTGGAGCACGCAGCAATTTTCATCCCGAGTAAGAAGGTTGCTCCTGGCGCAGCAGAAATGCAGACTTGAGTGCTGCAGGGCCTGATCCTGCACCGCTGAGGGTTTTGCTTAATTGTCCCCGTGTTGAGGAGGAAGCAGGCATGACCTGTGCTCAGGCTCTGCCCTCCTCCTCGTCATCCTCCTCCTCCTCCTGCGCTGCGTTTTCCCGGCTGTGTCGCTCAGTGCCAGGTTTGGGATCCGGGCAGCGTCTGCCCAGTGCAGGCAGCTGCTGCCACCTATGGATAAAAAATAGCCAAAATGTTCACCCCGGACACTAATGAGGGCCGTCGTCTCCTCTCTGCCCTTTGCAGCCTCACAGAGGTTAGGGCAAGAGCGGCTGGGAACTCCAACCTGCCGTCGCGCCGTGGTCCGACAGAGATGCCTGAGCATCTTTCCCTTCCCACACATGTTTAAATCGGGGAAAAAAAGGATGTCCTGGAAATTCAAGGGGAGACTTTCCTTAAGCACAACACTTGAGCAGCATATTTTACCTGTCGCCTGGAAATTGCGCTCTGCCTTTCTGGGATATACACAGTAAAGTGACCCCAGTGCCACCTTGGCAGGAGAATAAACCAAAGGCAGATCAGGACATGCACCACTGTCCCTGCTGTGACGGGAGCAGCTCTGCTGTCCTCACCTGCAGTTTGTGCCAAGGGGTGCAAGGCATCCAGGGCTGATTTCCCAAAAGGCTCAGGGAATCAGCATCAGGGTGCCCCAAAATTCTGAGTCTGATCTGCAAATATGCACATTGGGGACAAAATTAGGTAGAAAGTCACAAACTGCCTGATTTGCCTATGCAAAAGGGATGTCTCCAGTCTGGAAAAAGCAGTGAAGAGAGATGACCACTGCTTGCTGTAACCCAGAGGCTTTAGGTGAACTTGGTCCCACAAGTTCCTGACTTTTGGCTCATCTGTTCCTCTGGGAAAACCAGAAAATCATCTTGCAGACACCAGCAGTGGCGCTGAGCAGGATCCACCTCTCTACAGAAAACTCTTAGACCAACATCTCCTTCGTGGGATCGGGGGAGATTTCGCTGCCATCACATGCAAACGAACTCCTCACTAATATAAATCCTTGGGCTTTGATGGGAGTTGGTTCAGCAACAAATTTTCTCATTAAGTTCCCTGATCCTTATTTCTCCCTCTGGATGCATCCAAAGCGTACGCTGTTAGCCAGGTATCTCCATTAACAGCCCTGCGACTAAGGCGATCAGAAGATACGGGCAGCCAGGGCTCTTCTCGCTCAGTGGCCCTGGTTTAATAAGAAAAGCCATCCCCAGGATTAATGTAGGCTTTTCCAACCTCGGAGATGTGCACGGCTGCAGAACACACACATCAATGTGTTGTAGGCTGATACGGCACCAGACGCCCTTGCTGTAAAACCAGTGTGGTCCAGGAGCAACCCAGCATCCTGCAAACAGCATTGAACCGGAGGGCAGAGGTGTCTTATCTCGCTTGGGCTTGACCTAGATCAGGGTCTCTGTCCCCTCCTTGGCACACGGGGAGATTTACGGGATCAGCTTCTGGCAGCCCCTGCAGATGCTACATCCAGGGGTCAGAAATGTCAGGGTGTCCCTAAAGAGATGCATTTGGAGTGGTGTTTTTTCTCCTCCCCTGGTGTTAAAAAAGATTTCAGAGCGTAGAAGCGTTCATCCTGGCTGCTCCCCGCATGGACAGCGGCTCAGATTGAGCAGTTTTATCCTCTTCAGCCTGGAGAAGAAAAGGCTCTGGGGAGACCTTATTGCGGCCTTCCAGTCCCTGAAGGGGCTACAGAAGAGCTGGGGAGGGACTCTTGATCAGGGAGGGGAGCCATAGGACGAGGGGGAATGGGTTCAAACTGGAAGAGGGGAGATTCAGATGAGATATTAGGAAGAAATTCTTTCCTGTGAGGGTGGTGAGCCCCTGGTGCAGGTTGCCCAGAGCAGCTGTGGCTGCCCCATCCCTGGAGGTGTTCAAGGCCAGGTTGGACGGGGCTTGGAGCAACCTGGGCTGGTGGGAGGTGTCCCTGCCCAGGGCAGGGGGGTGGAACAAGATGATCTTCAAGGTCCCTTCCAACTCTAACCATTCTATGATTCTCTGCCAGTGGTATCTCAGAGACCTGGAAGAAATAGAGTAGCAATATTAAAATGACAGAGGGGAGGGTGAGGAGCAGCACAGGAGTTAAAATCTTCAGAGGAAATCCGAATTTAGGTGAGGAGCTGCTGCATTAGACCTGGGGATGTGCACCCAAGGGTGTCCTATAACCCCTGGGGTGCTGCTGAGCTCGGAGGGGTGGGACGAGGGAATGGCATCGGAGGGTGCAGCAGGAGCTGCATCCCGCAGGGATGAATTTCTGATCATTTTAGCTCTGAGATCAGCACCACCCTCTCAACCTGGCTGAATTTGGGCCAACACCCTGTGAGCTGGGGACATAGAGGTACCGGTTACATGTGTGTTGTGATTTCTTAAGGAAAGGGATTAAAAATCAGCCCAGCCAGCCAGGCTGACCTCTGTACCGGCACCGGCGGAACCGGCTGGAGGGCGAAAGGT
Source organism: Anarhynchus alexandrinus (assembly GCA_008711295.1). Classification (NCBI taxonomy): domain Eukaryota; kingdom Metazoa; phylum Chordata; class Aves; order Charadriiformes; family Charadriidae; genus Anarhynchus; species Anarhynchus alexandrinus. Next base: position 644,981 of record VUYV01000138.1, on the reverse strand, counting down.
GGTGGATGGGTCCCTGGGCTGCGTGGGGCTCTCAGCTCATGGGGGGGTTATGCCACACGCGGAGATTTTGCTGCCCTGCGTCGTTGCAACAGGATTCACAGCTTAAGGTGCCACCGACGGGGTCAGGTAATGCAGCGGGGGGTGGCCCGATCTTCCCCCGCTCCCCGCGCTGCCCCGGTGGCCCCGGCACCCTGGGGACAGCTCTGCATCGCTCTCCAGTCAAAATGCGAAGCTTTAGCAACATGTGCTGCTCGTACGCCGTATTTTAATAAAGGATGGAGGGTTATTAAGGCCATTGAGTTACCACCAGAGGGGGAATTTCACGCCGTGACTGCGTGATGTCCGGCCATTATTAAAAAGTGTTTAAAATGAGAACTGTTGTTGTGCTGTGCTCCCGGGTGAACGTGGGCACCGGGAGCTGCTGGGGGAGCTGCCTCAGCACCCACGGCCCCGGAGGTTTTCCAAGGCACAGCTGGGTTTTAGGGGTGAATACCTACAAACAGCAGTGATGGGGCATGGCTGCCCGAGGGTGGAGGGGTTGCATCTCTCTTATGAGGAAAGGCTGAGGGACTTGGGCCTCTTTAGTCTGGAGAAGAGAAGACTGAGGGGGGATCTTATCAATGCTCATAAATCCTTAAAGGGAGGGTGCCGGGGGATGGGAACAGTCTGTCTTCAGTGGTGCCCAGTGACAGGACAAGAGGGAACGGGCACAAACTTGACCATAGGAAGTTCCATCTAAACATGACGAGGAACTTCTCTCCTGTGCGGGTGGCAGAGCACTGGCACAGGCTGCCCAGGGAGGTGGGGGAGTCTCCCCTCTGGAGCCATTCCAAACCCGCCTGGACGCCGTCCTGTGCCACTGCTGGAGGTGCCCCTGCTCTGGCAGGGGGTGGCACTGGGGGAGCTCCAGAGGTCCCCTCCAACCCTGACCAGTCTGGGATTTCCCAGTCTCTACCCCGCAGCTCAGCTGTTTGGTAGAAAAGGCGTTTCTGGAGGAGCATCCCCACGGCACGCCTGGACCCATGTGCTACCACCTATGCCCAGGATGGACGGGGACAATTTTAAAGGCCTTTAAGCATTGTCCCTTCAGCATTGCTACCTTGGATCGCCTTGGGCAACCGATGGCTTTGGCTACACCGAAACCCCGGGGGGCAGGTCCCAGCCGTGTGAGCACGATGGTGGGTCCTTTGGTGCAGCGTGGTGCAGCCCACCTCGCACAAGGTACACTGCTGTCCTATCAGGGGTGACACCAGACACCGTCCCCAGCTGGCCGGGTGGCTGGAGGGCTTGGGCATCTTGTTATCACTTCCAAAGTTTATTTTTAAACCCCTGGCTCCAATTTAAAGGGATCAGCAGCATGCGCTGAGTGCAGGACCTCAAAATACTGCCCTCCTCCTCCTTCCTCTGCCTGTCTGTCCCATCATTCCTGTCTTCATCTCCCCTCTCCAGGTCTACAGCAGGAGCTGAAAAACCTGCTGGCATTAAAGGTTTCATGAAATCTTCTCCTGTTCGGTGCCTTGGGCCGGGAGTGCTGCCAGGCAAACGCACAGAGGGAGGCACAACACGTCAACACGGGGGCCTGGAAAGGTTGACTTTAAAGCCAACCCCACGTAAACATGCTCTAGAAACCTCTGGGAGATGCAGCGGGGAATCCCATCGCATCTTAACCCCAGATAAGCTGGGGTTTAACTGAAATGGGAATGCCTGTTTCATGTGCCCCAGCACTGGCGCTCAGGATTGCCATGGGATGCATGTTGTATAGACGAGGAGAGGATGGCCAAGGTCTTGGTGTTTCGAGCTTGTCCACTTCCAGCAGACGGTAAATGCCAAACCCTCTGGGTGCAAAGCCTCTGCAAAGCCTCCAAAACTGGTGTGGAAGGAGCTGGAAGCCCGAGCATGGGAAGAAGGAAGTTTAACAGCGTTCACCCCTTGCATAAAGCTGCCCTTTGGAGGACAACTGCTGCCCTATGCGCCTCTGGTCTGTTTTTCCAACAGCTGTTGCATGAGGCCACCACGAGGCCCTGCATTTCTGCTTTTCAGGGAAAACATCTCTATTGCTTTACCCGGGAAGAAGGAAAAAAATAACAATTTATAGTCATTCCCGTGTCTAGCCCCGGCTTTTCCCTGGCGAGGGCAGGGCTTCTGGGGCAACATCAGGGCGGGCATCCCTCCTGGCTGCCGTCTGCTCTGCCCAAACCCCACCTTCAGAGGAGACCTGATGCGTTCTATAGAGACAAACCCACAAGCACTGAGTTAGCTGAACGCGTTACTCGCGGGAAGAAACACCCCCAACATGAAGGCAAATTCAGGCAGGCAGCCTGGGGCGTTCGCATCCCAGATACATACAAATTACCGGCACTGCGGATTATTCACTCTCCCGGTCACACCATGCGGGGCCTCTTTGGGAAAAAAAAAACAAAAACAAAACCAAAAAACAAACCTCAATTATTATGGCTGGACAAATGGGAATTTTAGCACAGCTTAAAGCATCAGATCCAAACCCGGGGGCTGTGGGGCTGGATGGGGTGGAGGTGGTGATGAAAGGGGTAAGAGGTACCTGCCATGCACGTGCACAGACTGCCCGTCCCTTCGGGGTGGTTTCCGTTTTCTGGAGTCACCCCAAATCATTTGGTGATGATTTTTGGGGTGGGGGAACCAAGCCTAAATAGAATGTACGGGAATTGTTTCAGCTGGGACCTGAATCTGAAGCCAGATGGATGGAGACAAGGTGCTAAACTTCAGCCGCCCCCGGATTTTACCAGCTCAGGTCTTTTATTTTACATAGCTGAACACTTAAGGACAGATTGCCACTATTTTCCAGGAGGGAAAACAATTCTAATCGGGCATGACAATGGAGCTTGATGGTCCACAGGGACCCCACGTGTCCGGTGAAACCCTTTTCTGCAGGTGCCGGCCGGAGCCGGGCACACAGCTGCGGCTTTAAGCTTCTGGGAGGCTGGGCGTAAGGTGGCTTATCGCGGCCAGGATTAGCCAGGTCTGACAGCCCTCTCCCCTGCTCCTCTCCCCTACTATTTATAGTCCGATAACCCGTCACGCTTCGTTTTGTTGCAGAAGCAAAGCACACTGCACTCCCCCTTTCTCGTTTCCCTGCTGGCGAAAAGGGCTGAAAATTCAAATTCTCTTTCCTGGCGATTCAAATTCTCTTTCTCTGCCTGGCCCGAGCGGCAGAGGGACGTGGGATATTTACTCCATCTCCGCGAAGGCTGAAGTCTTCATTAGCAAACACCGCCTCTGCCCCGCGGAGGGCAGCTCCGAGGCTGCCTGCGGCCCTTGGATAAAAATGGGAGATTATTTCTTGGCAAAGCCCTAAAATATGGATAGGAAGAATAAGGGATTTATATACTCATCCCTCCTACATGTTATCGCACTTGATGTCCATCCCCAGCACATCCAGACCCGGGGTAACACTGCTGCTCCTATCCCAAAACAAGGCTGGGTCAATCCCTTTAAATGCTGTCTTAGAGCCTTTCTCTTGGAAGTTTCTTTTTATTTTTTCTGGCACTTGGTGCATTTTATGTCGCGCGAGGAATGCTGCATGAAAGTAAAAGATATCTCGCCTATCATATTTCTAAGAAAATACTAATGAACTATAACAATCAGAAAAAAATAAAGTCTCCCTTTAAACATTAATGAGAGGTTCATAACATCTTAATCTACGTGATATGTAAGTTTTTAACTCTTAGACTATGAAGGTAAGAGTACCTGATTTAGCTGTTAAATTCACTGAAAGATGGTCTGGGCCACAAAATTGGCCTGGGCTGTTACAGAGCTTAATTCAAAATTAGCTTTCTTTTGACCTATATTTGGCTTTGGGACACACAAAATTTTGCATTAGCCTTGGAATTGCACAGCTGACACAGGTACAAATATTCTGACCACTACATGATTATTATTTTTTTTTTATGCAAAGAAAGTTTCGTGGTATTACCGAAGGAGATTACTTATGGTTTCCTTGTCCTCCTAGGACTCGAACCCCATCTCCCATTAAATGATATGATGTTAATAAGCCACAGATTCTTGAGCAACCAACATACATGTTGCAGGTGCAGAAATCTGTTTTGCTCTATTTGTCCCTTGCTTTGCTGTTTGCTCCTGGGCTAATGCGTTTCCACCGAGGCAGAAATGTGGGTCAGTGCCTGTGGGGCTCTGCCCAGGGAGGCGTTTGCCCCGTGTGCCGTGCGGGGACCCCTCTCCTCCCTGCACGTGTGGGAAAACAGCCCTTCTGCACCCCTGGGCTCACTGGGGACAGAGCAAGGGCTGTGGTACTTGGTGGCCCTGGGCCCCTCTCCCATGCCAGCCCTGTCCCTTCACCCCCAGGCTGTCAAGGGGAACCCATGGGGGTCCAAGCCCCACTTGGCCTCCATCTACACCACTCCCCTGGACCAGGATTTCCATCATTTACCCTCTCTTCCAAAAAGCCCTTCCTTCCATCTCCCTCTATCCCTCCATCTTCCTCCCATCCCTCTGTCTCTAATCTCTCCTTCTCCCCCGTCCCTCCATCTCCCTCTCATGCCTTCATCTTCCATCCCTACACCTCTCCTATCTCTCCATCTTTTATCCCTCCACCTACACCTCTCCTATCTCTCCCTCCTTTATCCCTCCACCTTCCTCCCATCCCCTCTATCTTCCACCCTGCTGTCTCCCTCTGACCTCTGCCTTCCATCCTTCCATCTTCCCATCCCTCCATCTTCCCCCCCACCTCTCCATTTCTCCCATCCCTCCGTTTCTCCCAGCCCTCTATCTTCCTCCCATCCCTTCATCGCCCATCCTTCCACCTCCTTCCCATCCCTCCATCTTCCACCCTTCAATTTCTCCCATCCCTCCACCTTCCTTCCCTCCTTCCCAGCCCCGTCACC